>OZ020526.1:7686557-8137417 GCA_963971425.1 Bryoerythrophyllum caledonicum | reverse complement strand
CAGCAGCCATACCTCCCATAATTTTGACTTGTAACAAATAACTTAAGTGCTCCTCTTGAGCCGAAATTGGTACCTCTCACCTACCTGTAGTGATTCCTAGATTTTGACCAAAAGAATGTTCATTTTAAGAAGATTGACAAAATACGTATATCTCTTCTACTTATCTCTAACCACCGCCTTACCTCTACTCTACCACCGTCATCCAGCTCACATTATCATCCAATTTGTCATCCGCCATGTCATTTCTCCATCAACCACCGTTTTAGGTGCGAAACCGCACTTTCCCAACACTGCCCCACCTACTACTAACACCCTCTATACCTCCAGGTGCGAATAGACCTGAAGAGATATACGTATTTTGTCAATCTTCTTAAAATGAACATTCTTTTGGTCAAAATCTAGGAATCACTACAGGTAGGTGAGAGGTACCAATTTCGGCTCAAGAGGAGCACTTAAGTTATTTGTTACAAGTCAAAATTATGGGAGGTATGGCTGCTGCCCGCCACCAAAAACATTTATTGCTCAATAAAATTATATTTCAACCATGTACACTTGTTGTTGAGCTAGACACTCTAGACCGCAGTTCACCACCTTGTTCTCCTTGAGCACGTCCACCATGTGCAAAAGCTCCGCCAACAAGCGCGCGATCATGGTCTTCCCCGTGCCTGGAGAGCAGGCCATGTGAGGCAGGCAACGAAGAATGGTCCATGCCCTGCGAAAGAAACAGGTGTTGCGTCACTAACCCCAGAGATTTTGACATGCAGCTTAAGGTGTGGTTTAGGGTTTAGAGTTCATGGAACCTATAAATCTGTTCCACGAGCACTAGGAATGCAACTTGGTGATTGAGCACCATGGTGGACAGCTTCACGCTCACATTTGCACGTTCATGCACCTGAGGCCCATGCCCCAATGGCCCTCCTATACAAAACACAACTGCACTAGCTCCCTGCGATGAATCAAAACAAGACCTTAAACTAACAAAAACAATGCTTGGTTTGTAAAACCTGACTAAACTCTTTGATGATAGGGAATGTCCACCCACAGTTTCTCCTGCATCAGCAATCAGGTCAGCAAACTTCTTGGAGGTCATTTCCATGCCCCGCTGGTCCAGTAGCACCACCTGCCAACGCTTGAAAACTTCATAATCCAATCTAAGGAAAATTGTCATCAACACACGGGTTGAAACCATGTGAAGATGACATTAACCTCATGTGAAGTAGAATCATAGAGTGAAAGATTTCAGCAACAAACGAAACAAAATTCGACACCCCTAAACCCTAAAACCGAGCGCGCGCCGCTTCTCGTCCAACACCGTGCCCTCGGCCCAGCGCCGGAGCTGCGCCTTCAAGCCCTCCAAACCGACGAGACTTGAGCGCCGCATCGAGCGCCGCGATTACGGTGACGAACTTGGTCGTCTGCTACCGGTTCAAGTACGTCTGCAGCAGGTCGCGGAGCTTCTCGTTGCTGAGTGTCGGCGGGAGATGGCGGAGCGGCGTCTTGGACTCCTCATCTTTGGCATAGACGTCAGCGTCCGCTTGCAGAAGCGCCTCCACGGCCGCCACCGTCCCCACGCGCATAGAGAACCAAACCGCCAAGTGTAGCGGAGTCATCTCGCCCTATCCGTGGTTAGAATCGATCAAGAAAAACGCTTGCAAGCAACAGATCAAAAAGCAACAAGACGAGAGATAAATATGTCCTTACATTAGCCTTGGCTTCCTTGAACGCATTGTGCTGCAGGAGGAGTTTCACCGCTTCTGTACACCCGTTCTTCGCCAAAAGATGCAGTGCCGTCTCTCCATACTGCAATTACACAGATGAAAACGTTCAGAAAAGAAAGCCGCACTTGAAGTGCATCCGAATGAGCTGAAGTGGGGAAGAACAAGGTTGCAGAGAGACGTTGAGGCCACGATCTGCCCCACCTGCCCAAAATTTCAAATCACCCGTCCCTCTTGGATCTCATAGGTGAAAATAGCTATTGAGGGGGAAATTGTGGTTGAGGTGCGAAAGCGCTCATTTGTACCACACCTGACAGCAATGAATGGAAAAGACTGAACCCAACTCTTAGTTAACTAGTGTGAACAGATCTGCAAGTTTTGAGGTATTTTGAAAATAGGGACCACAACTGGCAATTACCAACCTCCAGGTGCGAATAGACCCTTCTACTTATCTCTAACCACCGCCTTACCTCTACTCTACCACCGTCATTCAGCTCACATTATCATCCAATTTGTCATCCGCCATGTCATTTCTCCATCAACCACCGTTTTAGGTGCGAAACCGCACTTTCCTAACACTGCCTCACCTACTACTAACACCCTCTATACCTCCAGGTGCGAATAGACCTTTAGAAGGATAGCAAGTTCAACTGTGTAAAATTGAATAGTAATTTAATGTCCAACAGTTCTATTCAACACTTCAGAAGATAATTAAAATCATTTCTTTATTTTTTGTAAATTTAAATCTTCAAGGCGCTTATAGGGGTACCTATTGGCGTAATTGGCTAAATATGGGAGTTTACTTTGAAAATTCATTACTAATTCACAATTCAGCTAAAAAATATGAAATCCCTAGAGTTGAAATTATTATTCTATTGGCTATCACTAAAAAGTAAATGTTTCATAATTTGTTCTCTCCATGTATGCACATTGCATAACTTGTCAGCTATGGAGGGATTTACCATAGTAGGTAAGTAAACAAAAAGAGGGTAAACGATAAAAGGTAGAAGCACACTGCGCCCTATCTATTTTTTACAATTTGTCAAGTATGTCATATATAATTTTCAAAACGCCCTTTGAAATACCTTCAATGAAGTGCAACCATCCATTGAAAAATTTGACAGAATCGTGGCCTTGGAAATGTTAGGTGAATCCAAAATATCTTGGATTTGTTGATGATATCTTGGATTTCATGGTGACAAGACATTTATGCTTGGTATAATATCGTACTACAGACATTACATATTATACTACACGATATCTATAGTATACACAATGGGCCATGGCATGGAAACTTAAGTTTTCATGAATTCAAAGGTGAAAAAAAGGAGTTTTTATAAACACCAAAGACGGCTCACCTATTTTTTGTAAGGTTTATAAGGAGTAAAAAAAAGTTTGGCAAAAACCATCATTCTCCCCAATTTTTTAAGCTACAAAATAGTCCATTTTCTTTCATAACAAGTGAATTAAAGTTGCCGATTTAAAACTTTCAATTGAAATGTCCATTAAAATTATCTAATCAATGTCTACCCAAATTTTCAATAGATTTATGTAGGTTAAACCATTTAGAAGAAATATATTTGTACAGATTTTGAAATTATGACCAATATATAGTAGTATACAAATATACCTCTATTGTTCAAACTGTATAACAACATTACAAAATTATTGCACAAATGGAATGGTATGGAAGTCTGGAATAACATTTTGAAGTCAGAAATCCAAAATCACATCTCCATTGCATTTGTCACACAATAAAATGCTCTTGACTCCCTAAAATACCAATTGTGACAGGTTTTTTATACTAGTGTAGCTTGCTATCACCCTAAATCCTTTCTAGGAACAATAAAATGTAGATTCCATCAAAGCATGACTTTTTATGCTAAACTTTAGCAAAAGATGATCTACATTACAAATAGAATCATGAGAATTCACTTATGCCCTAGATTTGCCACCACCAAAAAGGGAAAAGGTTTATCTAACAAATATGGCCGCTTAATTCCTCAACTTTTAACCCTACGAGCTCACAAGGCCTATAGAATCTACAAGTGTATTAGATTATGCAAAACATCATCTACACATAGGGTACATTTCATCGCCACCCCACTTCACAGAAATCATTGTAGTTCGCTACTACCTGCATCGATTTTGTTGTAGTTCGCTAGTACCTGCATCGATTTTGTTGGTAGATGCTCATCATGCTCGGCCTCTTAATTCTCATCAAATTTTCCTAGGTGGCCCAAACGACCCAAAATTGGACGTTAGGCCATCTCTAGTACTTACTTGCATATGACATTTGCATAGAGATGCATATGACATTTGGATAGAGATGCCAAGCTCTTGAAAAATGATTTGGTGTAGGGCACTGTACCACGAATGAGGCTGGATGTTTCCACGCAGATACAATGGTGTACACTGATGAGGGAAATCCGAGCTCATAGATTGTATACTGCACCATATTCACATGGCCTAACGAAACGGAGCCCATGGGTAGTTGAGATAGGTGCAGAATTCCTGAAACCAGAATGGTGTTAATATCTTGTATGCCACTCAACTTCTAGTCTCTGTGTACACACAACTGATATCTCTGTTGAGTGCATTACAGAGCATTCACTCTCCGGCACAATGACCACTCTAAATGTCTACACAAAGGCTGAAAGGAATTACAACTCTTTAACAGATATGCGAAGCTGAATAACGTGGTCTTGTAACAATAACGACATTTTTGTACATGAAAGAATGGCTGTCGTACCTGGTGTGCGATCATCTTGTGTGATGGTACACGCAGCCTGCCCACTCAGCACTTGTTCTCTCGTTTGTCAAGTCTTGCTACTAGTTAACATCCTACAGAAGAGCCTGAACCCATAGCCTTCCCAAACTCAAATCCTCGCAAGGATTCGTCCTGTGTTTTAGAGGATCCCTCCTGTGTTTCGCAAGCTTCATTTAGTTAGTATGATATTTTTCTCACTGTATCTATGCCAACTCCTACAACACCTAGTATGGTGTGATCATACAACTATTCGAGAGAAACCCTGCCGAACAGCTCAAAACTCAAGCCAAAAGCTCCTAGTTTTCTAGTACTTCGCTGATCACTCTAGGTTCCTTGAAACTCTTTACCTTGGAGTTCAGATTTCGAAGCAGAAACTATTGAGAGCATTCCGGTCACGTTCTCAGGTCTAGAGATAGTATCCATTTATGAAGTTCTCCCCGTTCACCTTCCTCTCGAAAGAGAAGAGGCCTCCACTTTTCAAGCTGAGAACCTACGACCGATCACCCAGTGTGGACTCTGAGAATGAGCTGATGGTGTCACTTCGGCTGAGGACTCGAAAGGAGCTGCAGCCAGCGCGGAAGGTGCACGATATGGAGGAGTTGGAGGTGATCCGGGAGAGACTCGCCAAGAAGCTGCGCTTCCACTTCACAGACGAGCCGTCCAAGTTCTCATGTGGCAAGCAGTTTCCAAACGTGAACTCCATCCAGCAGAAGCTCTGCAAACGGCTCAGCAGATAAGCTGAAATTATATATCCCCTTTCCATACAAGACGCTCAGTCTCCTCACCCTTGTATTTTTAGATGCTGATCACGTCACAGGAGGGAAGCAGCCGTGTTAGGCCGTAAAAGAGTATGAGAAAGCAAGCCTCGCTAACCATGGGCTCCCTATTTGCCTTCTCCTCCTTCCCCTCTTTCATGTAGCTTTTCTATAAATATTTAAGAATTGTTCCATACAATGAGTGTCGTTGCTACATTGGGTTGTGGACGGGCACCACCTCTATCAGTGCTCCCATGACCCAGCCTAGTAACCAGTAACAGGGCCCAAATTTCTAGCCTCCCTTCCCAAATGCTATTTCAACGTGAGAGTGCATCAAGTACAAAAGATTGAACGGTGCAATTCAGAGAGAAAACGTGTAGGTCAAGGATACCTCAAACCTGCTTTGAAGGGTATCCAGACTAGCAGATTTCAGTAGCTTGGCACACTTGCGATGTCCTGAGACTAGTGAACCTGTGTCAATGAGAACTGTTAGTAAGAACTCAATTAAAACAGTCATTGGCAACCACCAATTCCAAGTCAAAACCTCTTACTTAATCAAATTGTACCTTAAACTTGGAAACTGACACAGGTGTTAATACAGCATGACGCCCACATTCTCATAGCTTTCTCGTGTGTACCATGTAAGTCGTTCACGAGAGAAGTGATGGGACGCCAGCTCATGAATGATCAAGGCCTGCATAAGATCAAGGTGATGCTCGCGCTTAAAGTAAGTATCTCAGTCTTAATAACACGCTCAGACATTGCAACAAATGGATTACCTTCGAACTGTAAGGAATTAGCATCATGGAACAAGTATACCTTGAATGCAACTCTTCTGACCCCAAAAAAAGTACACTGCAAAAAAACCCTTGTTCAAGATGAAGATTTACAGAAGCCGCAACACACGCAGCAGTAGGTATCATACTTTTCTCGGAATCACACTAAAGATCCTTCAAGAGAAAGACGGCCGGAATACTTGAGCACGAAACATCCGCAGCTACTTGCACTTTCGCGTCAAAGGTAGTTGAAGAACGGAAAAAGAGGAAAGGAAATGATGAATAACATGCAAATCCTAGGCATACAATCATCCTGCTCATTCAACCAGTACTAACCTTCCACACCAAAGCTAGATCTACCTCATAGTGCTCCACCTCACATCAAGGACTCACAAATTTTACCCAACTCGACTTCTGCTCTGTCCTAGACAGAATATGTAACTGCACAGCCTACAATGTATACAAAATACTTGAGCAGCTCCGTATGATATGGGAGTACCCTCTTCAAAACGTTCCCAAAGCACCTGGATAGCCGTGCCTTTGTCCTCAGCAGAAAGCCATTACATTCTGAAGCCTGCTGAGAACATCTCAGGTTACTTGCTTCTGCTGATCAGACCCGAAATAATTTCCAAGCAATCTTTGATCCAGCACCATGTTAGGCAGCTGCACCAAAGCCAAGTATCAAGTCAAGCACTCGAACTTCGTGAAGATATTGTTAGCGTTAAAAAGGCTGAGAAACACAGGATCACATGTACGCTTATCTCTCAGCAGAGCAAAATACAATACCTAGTGCGATGGAACTAGGGCAAGCTTAAATAGAAGCGCCTAATTAGGTAGAATGCGGCCCTTGCTAAAGTAGGGACACGGCGTCTTACCTTTTCCCCGAAGAACATCTTGGAATTATTTGCAATTGCCTCGATAAATTTCAGCTCAAGGAACTGAGGAGTCAACTTCAGTTTGTTAGCTTCAGCCTCCTTCATAACCCTGCACATATTCATACACAAAAAACCCCGAGTCAACTTCCTGTTCTTCATGATGATCTACAACCTGCGATCTCCTATCAGCGCATCTAACGTAATTATATATGTGGAAAAGATACCTACTAATTACAGCACTTAGACTTTAAGTCTATGCATCGACCTCATCGATACCTATTGAGCAGTAAAAGAAAGAATGAATGAACATACTTGTAAAAATTTGCATCGGCTAAACCCCTTTCTCTTGCAAGAAAGATTTCATTTTCAATTTCTTGCTGTCTTTTGATGCTTTCTTTCTCCCTCACACGTTGACTCATCAGAATCTCGCTTACTTTGGCATCCTTCTCGGCATCGGTAACAGCTCTTTTCTTTAATGTTTCAGCCTCTTTTTCTGCTACCTTCTGCTTCTCCACAGCTATCAGGACCTGCAAATACCAAACAAGCCCCCCGTAGGTCTGTTACAGTCCAAGATTTTATTAAAATGAACCACATTCCAGACAACACAAACTTTGGAAATTAGACAAATGCTCAAGACCACCAACCGATTGTACCAACTCGGATCGAACACGCCATGATCCAAAATTTAGTTAAATGTGGTTCAAAATAGCGAATATTGCAACAAAAGTTCACCCTACAGCAGATAGAGAAACTGTTACCTTAGTGCGTTCCTCCTCCATAATCTCGTAATTGCGTGCAATAGAAAGTGGAATTGTGGGTTTTGTCACGCGCACACCGATAATCTCAATGCCTGGAGCATACTGTGTGCAATCTCGCTGAATTGCCTCTTTCATCATCTCATCGATCTGCAAGACCGATATAAAACCATTGGGTCATTTTAATGAACATGTCCTGAAAGTTAAGACAGCCCATGACATTCTAACAAAAGAGGAATTTGTTTTCATATAAGTCTAAAATGTCAACTACAGGGAACTGTCCAGCTGAAGAGGCATTGA
Source organism: Bryoerythrophyllum caledonicum (assembly GCA_963971425.1). Lineage (NCBI taxonomy): Eukaryota > Viridiplantae > Streptophyta > Bryopsida > Pottiales > Pottiaceae > Bryoerythrophyllum > Bryoerythrophyllum caledonicum. The sequence goes on along the minus strand of OZ020526.1, from coordinate 8,129,471 downwards.
ATAAGATTATCAGAAGCTTAAGCCTGAGCCCCCGCTCTTCCCTCGAACCTGGATCACACACTCTACGCGCCATATCTCATGCTACACAATTCAACACAACCTCTAATGCAGGATTCGTAGCAATACGTTCGGCCAAGATACAACATTTTAGAATAAAACATAACAAACCTGATCAAACTTGTCGATATAAACTTCTTGCAATGCATGACCACTGCAAAATTGGTTGATTTCATGATGAATCTTGTCGTAGATCCAGGTCTTGTCGTAGTGAACGCCAAAATTTAAGATAGTGTCGTACACAAAACTCTTCCTTAATCTGTTCACAACCTGATAGTTTGCAATCCTCGTTACAACCAAATTGTAAACAAGGAGATGCCTTAAATACTAGATGAAACATGCGACAAATCTAAATCCACATATAGCATTAGCATATATGCTTTTCGTGATATCCCAACAAAGAAAGACATAGAATATCGATGAAGGAAGCAGAATGTCCCGTGAGCAAGATGCGCCCAGAGCTATGGATCAACAATACATGAATATAACGAAGTATTAGTGAGAGTAACTGATACGTACCTCAATCTTATCAAATGAAAGCATAACTCCTCCTTTTGTACCGCAAGGTATATTCATGACCTGCAAATCATCAGCTCAATAGCATGATGGTTCTATAATATATTGCTCCGAGGGAGAATGGGACCAAAAGCTAGTTACAGCAACAACATGCGGATAACCACCATGTACTGGAGTACTCCTTCCTAACTGAAACTAGAGGTTAGCATGTCGGCTTTGTGACTGATAATTTCAGGTTAGAAGTACTGATAAAGCATTTAATTGCAGTAAGTATAATCTTCCGTGTACTTTAGAGATCATCTTTGAAGTTTTCATTCCACGACCCTGTTTCTAGCACTGCTAATTTTCAACCACAGCGAGGAGGGAAGATTGAAGGACAAAACTAAATTATCCTAGTTCCTTCTGCAACTAGGATATAAGTGCAACCAAAACAAAAATGTAAAGCAGACATACCTGGTCAGTCTGAATAGTCACTTGAATTGGTTCAACACGGGTAAGGAATGGAACCATGAGATGGAACCCTGTAACACCAAATAAAAATGAACGTTTAATAGCAAAATCTTTCAAAAATCGAAGATGTTTGGTTGCCAAAATTAAAGATAAATACAAATAGACATTTTGTGGTGAATAAGAATATAAAGAAACTTCTCCAGAAATCAAGGGTACATAGAGCTATTCGAAAATACCAGGCTCCGAAATTGTGTTCAAAAGAGCACCACCACGCCAGTAAACTCCAACATGTCCTTCTGGAATCTGATGCAACATAACAAGATTTGTACCTGCAACCAACAAAGGGACCAAAATCTGTGCACCGACAGAGATTAAGGCGGAAGCTAGTTTCAACGACTCTAACACCGAGAATTCCAGGGCGTGAATGTAAACTACATGAAAACCGCAAAAGAATCACATAATTCAACAATCCATACGCTCCAACTTCAGTAACTGAGATACAGGTTGTGAAGTACCGCTAAACCGACAGCAACCATGGCGAACATGTTCGGTGCAGGCGGACTATCTGAAGGTCTCGGTTGCGGCCGGGGCGCTCCCCCAGGAATCCCTCTGCTGCCATCCATTCTGCAATCCATCCACACAACCGGGCTGTCAGATAATCACACCTTTCGATTCCAGTGCCGGTGGAGTCAACAAATAGGTGATCAAACGTCAATAAATGGCTATACACAGTTCTTCTCCAGTTTCAGAGAAGCACATAATTGCAGTAAAGGTCCACAGTTAAACCAACTTGATTCACCATTCCTGACGATAAAGAAGTTAAGCAAGACCGCCGGTTCATCGTCGTACATATACCAGGTACTTAAACCAAAACACGATGACAAATTCAGAAACTAATCTTAAGAACTTTCACAGGCTCCAAAACAACATAGAAACACCGCTCATTGTAGCTAAAATTCGTAATACATAACACGTCAAAGAACATGATCATTGTCAGCATTCCAAAACTTAGTTCACACATCCGCAACACGTACCGAAAGAAAACAAAACCTAAAAACCCTAAGACCTATCCTGCCACGAGCAACGCAATCAGAAGTATCAAAAGCGGAACAGAATCCAATCAACCTCGCAAATCGTGCCAATCACCAAACCCCTAGCCATCACCAAACCGCAAAACTAAATTCTCACAACCTCCGACTTCAAATGCGAGATACTAGAGGTTAAAAAACACGGTAAGCAATCAATCAACCGTGCACCTGATCAAGAACAGAGGAAATACAGACACCGCCATTCTTCGGAGCTAAAATTCGCAATACATGGCGGTTTGCGGTGAAATTTTAGTGAAACCAGATGCAAATGAGAAGCGCGATAGAGAGGCGTACCTGAAAACGCAAAAGAGGTCGAGGTCGGCGTGAGCGAGGAGCGGCGGGATCGAGAGCTCCAAGTCGGAGAAGCACTTGTATCTGTGCTTCACTTCTCGGTTGCTCTTTTGAGAGAGACGGCGATTTGGGATGAACGACGATGAAATATCGTTGACGATGTGAAGAGCTTTGAGTATTGGAACGAAAAATTGGATGAAAAACATTAATGAAATGTGCCGCACGTAGTTTGAGAGCAATTAAGGATACGTGACGTTCTAATGTTTGAAGATGAATGTGCATACATTACTTTAACGAAAAGTCTCGTGGATGGATGTCGGGCCTTTGTTGGACAGGCTCTCGAAGGAAACGTTGTGAATGAATGATGTCCTTGTGATTATAGATGAAAGTGATGGTTCAATTGTTTCACCGTAACATTTTGAGGTTCTACATAAGTAGAAAATTGGTTGTTTGAAACAATGCTTGGAGTGAGATATTGCATCTTTTCAAAGGCCTCTTCTTAAAGCACCACTCGGTAACAACCTTTGCTGATCATATGGAACACATGGTTGTCTAATCACCTCTCTCTGTTTTCTCCGAATTTACTCTCCCCTTTCACTTTTCTTATTTTATTTTCTCCTCAAAATATACCTTAACTATTTGCAATGACATAACAACTACAAGCAACACTTAAATCTTGACACTTCCACTTTACGAGTAATTACATTCTCGCAATTCCATTGCTTTTGCTAACCTTTGATGTTGGTCCTTCGCAAGCACCTTTGTCACTACATATGTGACTATATCGTTTGTTGGGCAGTACTTCAAGTTTATCTCATCACTCTCCAACTTCTCCTAAATGAAATGATATTACACATTAATGTGTTTTGTACGTGAGTGGTCTATGGGGTTTTTCACAAGTGCTATACATCCTTCGTTGTCGCAAATGTTGATGGTTGTTTCTTCTTGAACAAGCCCCACATCCGTCAATAGCTTGCGAAGCCAAACGACCTCCTTAGTACATTGGTCGGTAGCCATATGCTCTGCCTTTGTTGTGGACAAGACAACGGTTGATTGCCTCTTGCAATTCCATGAGATGGCACCAACTCCAACAAAGAAAACATACCCCATTGTGGACTGACGCTCGCTTGCATCTCCGACTCGTTCGCATTCGCATCTCACAGCAATGTCTTTACCGCCAAGACACAACTTGCAATCTATGGTACCTTGCGATTATTGCATCATGCGCTTCACAACACTTTAATATGTTGGACCAGCGTTTCATATGAAACAGTTCAGCATGCTCGCCGGAAATGCAAGGTCGGCCAACAACCACCATGGCATACATCAACGATCCAATTGTTGTCTTGCACGGCGCGCCTTCTATCTTACCTTGAATGACCTCAAACTCTTCATCTAAGAGCTTCAACAACTTGATATTTACATCAAGTGGGGTACCAATGGGCTTGTATTCCTCCCTTTTGAAGCGTTTGAGTCCCTCTTTAATGTACTTTCATTGGCTCGTGGTAATGGTGCGTGCCTCGCGACCCCTCTCAAATTCCACACTGAAACAATATTTTGACACCCCACTTTTCAACCCCTCATCTCAAATCTTGCCTTGAGACACGCCAACATAGTCAAAAGACTAGCCAAAATAACCAAGTCATCTAGTACATAGATGAGGACTATCAATAAGTACTCACCCGTTTGTTTGATGTACAAGGAATGGTCCGTCTAACAACTTGTAAAATCATCCTTAGTGAAGGAAGAACCACTTCATTGGTACCATGCTTTTGGTGATTACTTGAGTCCACATAAGTACTTCTTGAGCTACACACAAGATGGTCAAAGCCCTCGTATATAAAATCTTGGGGTTGGCCCATGTAGATGTCTTTTCCAACTCTTCATTCAGGAATGCGGTTTTTACATCGATTTGGTGGATCTCTACGTCCAAGGCCGCTCCAAGTGCAAGAATACACCGTTCATGGTAGTGAACTTGGCTCGTGGCGCACTACTTGACTCAAAGCATATTTCTTAGTACGAAATATTCACTTGCATCCAACACGCTTGTGATCCTTTGGAAGAAGAATGTTTGTAAAATGAATGGATGACCAATGTGGTGATAATTGATAAGAAGCCATGGATGAATGAGAATGAGCATTTTTAAGTGGAAGTATAGGAAATTGGAACAAAAATATCATAATAATTATTGTCCCTATTTTTATTCCTATATGACCACAACTATATTTATTGAAAATTGGTAGACCCCTATTGGTTTTAAAGGGTATGGGCAGTCATTGGTTAAGTTCCCCCCCTCCTCCTCAAAAACGCCGCCCATAATCTCCCACCACGTGGCTTCACTGAGGCTGCTGAAATTGTCCACAACGGCTCCACTTAGCGAGGCTACCACTTTTAATATAAAAATAAATATAAAAACAAAAAACTTCAATACTATCATTTAATTTGCTGGTATTTGTGTGATTTTGGACCAAAATTAATTGCTAGTATTTGTGTGATTGTGAAAATTAATTTTCTTGTGATCTCAAATTCATATGATATCTTTATCCAAATGGTAAACACAAAGATTAAAGATTGAGACAAATTGAAAAAAAAAAAAAAAAAAAAATTGAAAAAAAAAGTGTTAAATCTCAAATGATTGATAGGACTCATGAGAGCGCCGCTTCCACATCGTGGGTGAGCGCTTCCAGTTGCTACTAACGACCTGATGAACTGCGCGAGTATGTAAACGGGGACCTGTTGATAAATTTGGCTGATGAAGAAGCATTGGTTTCACAAGCAGAGAGAAGAAGATGAGCACTGACAATCTGAAAGGAAACGCTCTCTTGGAGCTCGCGAACACAAGCGTGACGTACCGCCAGATTCAAGTGAGCTCCGGAGATGTGCCCCACAACGAATACCATCACCATCGCAGACAAGCCGCCGGCGGTGGCTAATTTCAGCAAGGTCGTGTAGCCATGGGCCCTTCTGTCGGCAATCGCCGAGCCACAGACACTGAACATGACGAGGAACACATGCACCATCTCCACTGCCGCCTGGATGAAATCTTTCAAGCATCAGACAGAGATGGTGAATCTTCATTGCTTACCGGTCGAACTAGTACTTTGTCATCGACCTTGGTGAGCTTGTGCAGGTGGCAATTTTGCATCAGACAGTTCTAGAGAATTCCTCTTTGCTTACCATTCGAAGTACTTTGCTATACGACAAGCCGGCGATCATGGTGAGCTCATCGTGGAGGTGGCCATCAACACAGGTGTGATTCTACAACTTGGTTGATCTGATTGCAGCACTCCCGACTTCATATGACAACATGACTGTGCAATAGTACCAAGGAATGGATCTTACAAGTGCCGAATCCTTCCCAGAGAGCGGCTTGATCGCCTTCGACGAGCAAATCCTTGTTCACGACGAGCACGATGAGGTGATCGATCTCGCGGAGGCATTTGTTGACAATGTGTATCGCCTGCCCAAGGAATAATCTAGCGCCAGTCTCACCTGCCTCTCTCCATTCATCTTCACACACTACCGCAAAGCTTCGACTAGTCAACCTCTACGTAAATAAAGCATCAAACTATGCCTACTGAGTATGTACACTTTGTAATATTTTGCTATTTTTACACAGTATTTCTTCATTGATACTAGATGTAAAGCTAGTAAAAATGTAGTTACAATTTTTTGCATTTAGTGTTTGTCAACATTTGGTGTTGTAACATTTGTAGCGTTGTTGACATACACTGTTAGAGTTTGTGATAAGTGTTGTGGACACTAAATTCCAAAAACAGTGTTACAGTAGTGAGGGAGGAAATCATAAGAGGGAGAAGAAAGATAACAATCCTACCAAAAAGAATAAACTGTGGAATCCATCAGATTATTCCTTCTAAGGTGGAGCAACCCTAAAATCAAGGGCGCGGACAAGAAACCTCCTAAGCTCGGACTTACCCGAGGTGGGGCCCCGTCTTAATTGCATGGGCTCATTTTTCTGGCCCTTCCATTTTGGGGGAGTCAGAGGCTTTTTTGGCTTTTTAATACGAAATTGGGGCCTATGGCCCCAATTTAATGTAGAAGACCCCCCCTCGCTAAATTTAGGGCCCCATCCAAAAACAAAATAGGGGCCAGGTTTTGGCCCCACCACCTCCTCCCCACCTGGTAAGTCCGAGCGTGGGGGGTTTCCTATCAAATCGAAAATCAAGCCCCTTCCCAAACATGTTATATACACCTCCCCAAATTTGTGAATTCTAACACAAAGTTCAGTCAATGTAAACTGTAACTAGAAATATTTAGAAGCAACATTGGTTCATCAAGGAGCACATTTTGAGGTCACTCTACCTTTTGTAAGATCAACATTGGTGGCCTTGCTTGGAAGTTCTCAACGGAGTGGTTTTGGGTCATTCATGTGTCGGTCTTGCACGACATGCTTTCTAGTTATTGTTCTTGGTAAGTTCCTAGCATTGGGCAAGGGTACAAATTCCAACCCAACATATGACAAGTACCACATACTCTAGAGTACCATTAAGGGCCGGGGTGATTTTTGAGCTTCAAATTGTGTATCAATTTGGCACCTTTGAGATTGAATTTTAAAAATTGCTCTTTAAACTTGCTTACTTATCCTTCATCTTTCTGCATTATCCCTTTCTAATATACAAAGTAATAACAAACCTCATTTGGCTTACAAGAACGGTTTTGGATTGCGACACGAAGTTATCAATTCTTGGACACAAACTCAATCCATATGACTTGAAGGATTTTCTTGGTACGAGCCAGTGCGCAACTAGCTTAGTTACTGATAAGCTGTACACGCGCTGGATTAATGCAAGTGTAGCAGTCAGAAGTGGCAGCCAACTGATTAAAGCAAACAATGCTGCTGTGACTGTGTGTGCGCCACGGTGCGCATGTTTGTATCCATCACGATGCAAGTTGTTCTTTGTTGTGTCAGGGGATGGGATAAGTGTGCAACACGAATTGCAGAGCTCACAGAAGCACACTTCCGCTCCAAGCTCTTTATTTCCCTGTCAAAATACAATGCACTCATCCCTCACTCAGATAAGTTAAAAGGTAACCAACCAAAACCCATAACTCACACCTTTAAAACTGGATTTTGTTCAACCCACTTCCATCTCATTACCACATATAACACACAATAAAGTAATTATGCACATAGCCAAGTGCACTGAAATTGCCAATCGAAAATAGCTAGTTTTGGCTCAAAACTTCTTCTTTTTAAAAAACTGTCAAATTTTTAGTATGTTTTTTGTACCAAATTTAGATGTCTTTTGCGTTAAACATTGGCTTCTTCATGTTCAAGTAAGTGATATATTTTCTCCACTTGCTAGGATTTTTTTAAGAATACATGATTCCTAATCTAATTTGCAATTCCTTTTACAAAACTACAATCATGTACCTAATTTAGTGATTATATATGCCTTTCGTATAATAATAGTATTTTAGAGTATCTCATTACAAATACAATTTATAAGAGATACAATAACAAACACACAATTCAGTGAGAAAGTGTGAAGCACCTCACTGTTTATTATATGCAAAACATACTTAATCAAGCAATTCAACACTATTGCAAAGAAATACCATAATCAAACTATCATTGGACAATGAATATCTTATCATTTGTTCTCTCCATATATGCACATTGCTTAACTTGTCGGTTATGATGGGATACACTTTAGCTAAAAATGACGTCAGTAGATGGGGGTGGTAAAAAAATTGTAGGGGGTAAATGTAGCAAAGGTTACAGTGTAGCAGATGTTACATGTCAGTAGAGGTTGTAAGTTAGCGGCAATTATTACTTATATGAGGGAAGAGTAAGAGTATGGTTCCATGCAATGCCCGACCCGTCATCTCTGACACGGCCGGGTCGCTTCCATGTAGCCAGCTTCTCAACTTACCCGAAAAAGCAAGGTCGGGTGTAGCTAATTATCTTGGAGATGGTGGAGCCGCTTTTCAAGCCCGTCAACCTCCCCTTCTTCCCAACATACTAATCAGAGCATCATGGATTGTGTCAGAGTCACTTTACACGTAAAGGTCGACTCCAAGTTTAACCCCCCTACTTCATTTTAGGTTGAAGTGTCAGGTCGGGTGTGATGCATGGAAGTGGCCCTACATTTTCTTCCCTGCATTTTGCAAGTAGGGAAGCTACAGTGATAACTCGAGTCGGGCATTACATGGGGTTTCGCCCTAAGGGATGAGTGTAGAGAGATGACTGGAGAGGTATTTGCATGGTGGTTGGAGATTTGGCTTACAGGTTATGGTAACGGCTTCACGATAATGGTAACCACATGATAAAATTAAACTTACTCAAAAAAATTGTTAATAGTTGAGGTGGTTTTGATGGTCTTTAAATGTACCTATTATTTGCAACTCACAATCAAATTATATTCTCAAAGAGTTATTATCCTTGTGCATATTATAAAATGTTAAAAACATTTACAACATTACTTGCAATTGTTTAATCCCTAAAAGCCCAAGAGTTCCCTTAGGGGGCTTTTGAAGGTTTGCGCAGTTTCCTATGGTGTCAATTTATAACATTCTTATTTGAAGTTTTTACAATAAATGGGCATTACTAAAAGCTTTGTGTGAGTACAATTTGTTCCCAAATCCAACATTTATTGAAAAAGTTATACGGTTTTGAATTACAAACTGGGAGAGCGGGCACATTGGGCAACTCTAAAAACTTTTGCTAGAATACTTTATCAAATGTGAGATTTTCAATACTAGAAAGTAATATTATTTCCTTTCATAATGTCAAAAAAATTTACTGTCTTTAATATTAAAAAAATAGCACATTAACCCAAGTCAAACATTTTCATACATTGTCACGCATTGTTGGGCAAGGTACCAAAACAACTTCTTCTTTTCCACGTAAAACTTAGAAATCTTTATAATTTTTACATTTTTTTTTTGGCTACAAGATGTGGTGTAAAAGTTCTTATTCATTGATTGGATTCTCATTCTATCAGATATTTAATTTTAAAAAAAGTATAATGTGAATTGGCAATTTTTGAACCTCCACTACTTGTACAATTGTTTTGAATATGCTACACCCCTTCTCTACCTTTAGAAATTGGTAATTGATGGTAATGAATTTAGACCTTGAGTAGTGCAAAAATTTGACACCAAGTGAAGTCAAAGTCTAATGATCTACTCAACGTAGGGAAGAAAATGAACGGTTTTCTCTACTTCAAACACTATAATCTTTCAGTATGTGCAATCAAAGTTTATGAAGTTTTTGTGGACTTTGCTCAACAAATCTTAATTGAAATCCTACGATTAGATGTAGAAATGAAGGTTTTTGTTTCCCTCTTTATTCATTGTACTAGAAGGAGCAATTTTGAAGTGTTTTTGGTGTGAAAATGCCTTGAGCCTTTAGGGGGTAAAGTTGATTGAGATTTGAAGAACATAACACTACATTGTGGCCTTAGAAGTGAACTTGCTTTATTGATCAATAACACAACAAGTAATACCACAACAAGTAACATTGGTACCTACAAGTCCAATTGTTTTCATTTTTAAAATTCAAAGCTCATGTATCAAAAGAACAATTTGTTTTAATGCTTCAAAAAAAGAATCAATAAAAACATTTAAATGATTTAGAAATTAGAAAAACCCTTAAAAAAAGAGTAGTTTTGAAAGTAAGAGGAATTCACCTTCTTTGCTACTTTTCTAATTTATACTCTTATAATAATAATTGGCACAACATGAAGAGGGTGGATTGGCATGGAAGAAATGTGGGTGAACTAGAATAAAGTATAGAAATTTAGGATACCTGGAAGAGTTTTGTCTCCCTAAAGACCAAAAGTTTCAAGATGCGCTTTTGCAAATCTCAGGCATGTTTTCATGATCGCAAAAAAAAAAATCAACTCTTGAAATTTTGTACAGAGATGCAAGAAGACAAAAGAGTTCAGGAATGTAAATCGTATTCTCCTAAAACCTACAGAAAAAAGATATACCATCTTTAAAAAAAAATTGAGGGCACACACTTCAAGCCACTTCAAAAACTTTTGCTGCAACCTCTATTAAGAATGAGATTTTTTATGTAAGTAAATAATATTATTTTAAAAGATTTTTCCTTTTATAAACAACCTCCATAGTGTAAAACCTCTCTCCAAAACGAATCAAAGTTTTATCACCTTTTTCAGCAAATTTTACTCAACAAATTTCATTTCCTCATGGACATTCAAGGTCTTAATTTCTTCTCATTTGGATCTTTTGCTTTAAGAAGAGGCATGAACATTTTTTTTGACCTTCGGCAATTTTACTTTACATAAGAAAAAATTAATTAAATATCAAAATGTGATTTGATGATATATGTTTAATTGTTTTCAATATGCTTCTACACTTCTAAAAATTAGTGTACAATTTTCTAAAAATTGCACACCTCCATGAAGGGTTTCTAAAGTGCATGTAATACACACACTCATTGACAGCATCTTCACAAAAACTTGGATGAAAATAATGATTTTTCATCATGTGGGGGCATTTTACATTCATACATCAACCAAAATCTGGTCGCCCCAACCTTTAAGGGTTAAAGTTCGGTTTTCTTTTGCCAAATTTTTTATTGAATTCTACACTGACTGTGAAATGCTCATAACTTCACTTTGACCTTGATAATGACCTTAGAATTGTGTGTGGTATGACAGCGTATGGTGCCATAGTCAGCATTGTTTGTCCTATAGTATATGATTATACTTGGTCCCTTGGTCTCTAGTTGTCAAAGATGTGGGTACATGTATGTTTTTTTTCGCACAAGATGTTGTTGTTTTTCGTTCAATTGAAAATTTTAATTTTAATGTACCCAAGAAGTATTTTGGAAGCAATGATTTCTGGAGTTTAGTGGTATACAGAATGAGAAGTGTCTGCATACTGCTTGCTGGGTACATGTTCCCTTGATTTGTATGGGTAGAAATGAGATGAATTATTTTGTTGAGTCCATGGACTTACGTTGTTGAAACAAGTTGTTATGGTTTGAGAAATAACTGGTAATTTGTTAGAGGTGGCTTAAAAGTTGTATTTTTAGTCACGACTATTATACCTTATCTTGATTTCAAATCTCTAAAAACAAATTTACGACAATCTAAGCATCAACTTTTTGGAAATGTGAAGTGGGTTATTTAAGAGTTAAAGTAGGTATTATTTGAAGGGACATGCAGAAAGACACAAAGAAGAGGACAAATTTTGGAGGGAAAAATAGTTGACTCTTTAACCCCTAAAGGACCATGACCACTTTCGCTCTAAAACTAGTCCAAAACTGCCACTGCCAAAAAGAGACATGAAAATCACATTTTAAAGTGAATTTCGGATTTTCAACCGTAAGATCTTAAAATAGACTTCATTATGAACATGCGGTACAATTTTGGTTGCAATGCACCACACGGATTGATAGATTTTAGTGTATAAAGTCAAAACAATGGTTCATTTTCTTCCCTGCGTTGAGTAGATCAATAGACTTTGACTTCACTTTGTATCAAATTTTTGCATTGTACAAGGTCTAAATCTTTTACCATTGTCTTAAGCATGATGTTATCTCCCAACACACCAATTTTTAGAGGTAAAAAAGGGGGGTAGCATATTCAAAACAAGTGTGGAAGGAGTGGAGGTTCAAAAATTGTCATTTCACGTTTTATTTTTTTGTGAACTACGTATGTATTCAAATGATAATCCAAACGGTTAATAAGAAGGTTTTCACCACATATTGTTGTTGAAAAAATAAAAAGTGAAAAATATGAAGATCTCTAGGTTTTGTGTAGAAAAGATGAAGTTTTTTTCCCCCGTTGCCCGAAAATGTGTGAAAATGTTTGACTTGGAATAAAATGCCTTTTTACACTAAAGACAAGATTTTTTTTGGAAAATTCCCAAAAAAGGAAATATTATATATGTGTGAAAAATCTCAATGTCAATAGAAAAATTTGTCAAAATTTTTGGAGGTGCCCGGAGTCCCCACTTTTGGCTTTAAGTGGTACTAACTTTCAAACCACAAATCCAAAAAAAATTTAAAAAAAAAAATATATATATATCTCCACAAAGCTCTTATCAGATCCTATCTTGAAAAAAAAAATCAATTAAAAAGGATTTTTTTTCGAGTTGTAGGTACATGCCCAAAATCCAAAATGACCCCGGGGCGACGTTTGGTCCCTTAGGGGTTAAGGCATGAGGGCCATTTTGGGGTCCTTTTGGGTTAACTGTTTACTCTTGTAGCAAGTGCTACACGCCACTTTTGAGGTCAATTTCAGGAAAATTTCAAGAGCAAGATAAGCATCTACCTAGACCAACGCCACAAAATTGATGCAAACATTGGCAGACTACAGTGATTTCTGTGAAGTGGGGTCATGATGAAACGTACCCATTGTGTAAATGATGCTCTGCATGATCTAATTACCCTTGTGGATTCTCCCATCTCATCGACCTTAAGGTTGGATGATCCATAACCACCACGAACCCCAGAACCAACAAGCTAAAGTGTACCAAAACCACCACAGACCCACCCCATTTCCGAAATTTTAGGAAGTCATTTATGATTGAGTGTCAGTTCATGATTGGTTCAAAGCTGCCGGTTTTTAGTCAATGCAGAAGTGGTTATTGGTACAACTTAGTGTGGAAATAGAGAGTTTTGTATGTCGAGGAATGAGTCACGGCTTACTATCCACTTTGAAAATTTGTAGCAATTTCAATATGAAGAAATAAATGGTCACGACAATTGCAATATTCATGAAATCCTATTTTAAATTCCCAAAAAATGTCTTACCACGTATACAAACGCTATAAATAGGTCAACAAGCTTAAGTTGGTGGTTATAGGTCATCCAACCTTATAGGGTCAAATATGAGGATTGTCCTTGATTGTAATGTAGTTTCCTAATGTCTCCGAGAATTATACGATACCCTTTAAAACCTCTCAAATACATGCATTTAAACCATTACATACTATCTCTTAGAATTAAGCCTTGTGGCTCTGGTCAATCCTAGGTTCCTGGTTACTGGTTACATAATGTCTATCCTCAAGAGGGGGGAGTAGTTCCATACTGCTAAACCTATGTCCAGTGGACATGGATTTAATGAATATACACTTTATTCACTACCGCCCCTATTTGGGGACCGGAGTTCTTCTTCTTCTTAGTTTCCTAACGGTGTTGTTCATGATTACAGGTTTACTTTTAAAAAAAAATAGTTGCACAATGCTCCAAAGTCCTTACTCTTTGTTTAATTACTCGATGAAACTAACTTTTTTGCACCGGCACAAAAACTAAAATATCACGCAACACAATGGATGCCAGTGTGTACATTCATGGTCCTGGTCAGTTAGATTGACACAGCAATCAAGAACTGACCTGTGGATTCACCCCAGCCCATGTAGCAGTGATGAGAGCCCTTCACAGCAATCAAAGAAAGAACTACAGCCACATTGCTATGGATTGTACCACTCTTTTCTTCAATCCAGCTATGAAGTAGAGATTAGATGAGAAGGAAATAGCTGTGAAATGAGCCCATGTGAGGGCACGAGGGCATCGCATCTTGGATTTTACTGCATGCTGAATTCAGCAGTCAGATCTGGGTTGAAAGTCTTGGAGGATAGGGTCAATTTGCAAAAGTACTCCATTGTCAGGTATGGCAGTTATCATTTCCACTAGAATATGTTTGCTTTGAAAGCAGGAACACCAAGTCTGCAACACAACATGTCATGCTCCATAAAACTTCCATTTCCAATGCCAGCCCACTAACCACCAGAAACTCCAAAAACTCTCTGCCACAATAATGCACACCCTGTTACAACTGTGTGGCCTTTCATTGCTCACATCACAGCCATCACACTAATTGAACACACAATTCACATTGTCTTCTGGGCACATGGTACAGTGGTTCTAAAGTTGACTCCAGATCAACCATGAGAAATTTAAGGACAAGCCAGCTCAATTTGGACGGTCATAGTCAATTTCGTAGAGTCAAGTAGATGCCTCACCGTGAGGCTATCCGAATTAACCCCGTAATCCTCGTGTGTCCACTTTTGCCTTTCCCGATTTGCTTTTTGGTTGATCGAATAGAACTCTCTCTGCATACTATTCAGCCGTGTACTTGGCGAGCCATAACCGCCTATTGTCCTTAAAGGGTTAATGTTAAGCATGTGTTATTTAGAGCATCCACACCCTTCCCACAACCAATGGGTGGTTGAGAAATTGTAGGGGGGGTTAACCTTAATTAATTGGCACAACGGCACATGGCCAACTAGCTTAGGCCCCAGGCCCTCAAAAGTAGCCTCCAACACGACCAAAATTTAGTCTCTGTCGTGCCCCCTCAAGCACAACAATTGATTGGATTTTGTTCCTTTGACTGAGTTGAGACTGAGGTAGCGGATGGACTATGGCTAAGTTACAAGTGCTGTGACCAGTGCTTGTAGAATGACATCTACATAGTGGGTACATTTCAGCACAGAAATCTACAAACACGTTCAACAGAATTCGTTGTAGCTCGCCGATGCTTGCACCGATTACAATGGCGATGGTCTCAATACATGCCCATCGTCCTCCACCTCTAAATCCTAGTCTATTTTTTTTCCCTTTGAGGTGACATGTAGCACTTTCTATAAATGCTTTTGTCCCCAAACGACCTATATATGGTCGATCGGCCTTAACCCTTAAATGTCATAAGGTGCCGCTGGTGGCCACAATATTCTACATGTATGATGTCGTATTTGAACATGATAAGGTTGAGATATTGAAATGGCCTCCAAATGAAAAATGTTAGTTGAAGAATTTTCAATCCAAAGGTATTAGTCTTACTGAACTTGAGTACTTTTTTTGCAGAGTAAAATACGTCCCTACATATATGGTTCCCAATTGACGTTTAAGGGCTAAAGGGTTAACCTCTGTTAAGGGCCGCTTCACACTTGGTGGCCAAGTCGAGTGGCCGTCGATTTCCACCAATGAAATTGCTAGAATGGCCAAAGTCCGGACTTTGGGCCTTTACACTTGTGCCCAAACTCCAAAGGCCGTCATCCTACATGGCAACACTTTTGGGTTGTTTTGGCGCCAAATCAACAGCCTTTTGAGCAAAACTTCCGTCGCCCATTATAGCGGACCCAAACTACAATTGAGAGCCCGTCGAATTTTTTAATAAAATAATAAAAAATTGACAAGATCTGGACCATTAGATGAAAGAGGTTGATTTTTTTGGCTCATTTATTTGGCTGATATTATTTGGCTGATTTATTTGGCTGATATTATTTGGCTGATTTTTTTTGGCGTAATGATATGGGGTTTGGACTTTGGACTTGGCCTTTGGGGCCTCATACCACGACCAACCAAACCTTCAATCTATATTATTTAACGTAGTTTTTTGCAAAAAAGTTTGGCCTCTTGCCATAGTTTGGCCACTCATTATGACGGACGGTCACTTGACTTGGGCATAGTGTGAAGCAGCCCTTAACCTCTACCAAGTTCTTACCATCTCCATCTACCACCTCCATCCACCGGCACTAGAATTGGCTATTACTTATGGAAGGGATGAGTGTGCAAGCGCGGTGGGTGGAGTGCGGAGCGTCTTTCGGCACCCACCCGCACCAGGTGCCTGCCCACACAATCCGAATCCACACTGTACGCGGACTCGTCGCTCGACCGGGACGGCGTTTACCGCGACTTGGGAACTCAGATGGAAGTCGGATAACGCGCCATGCCAACCGAAGTGGGTGCCAGAGCTTGGGAGGAGCCAGTGGTGCTACAGTTGTCACTCCATAACATTGGCCATTCCTGCACCTGCACGCGGGGGACATGAAGTGTGCCAGTCGAGCTCGCGAGCACCACCAGCATTACCTGCAACTTCTTCTTCATCAGTTTCAAACCTTCAAGCCTTTTGCAGAGAGGAAGGTGAGAGCTTGGGAGATCCTTTTCATTTTCTGGGGGTTTTTGGGTGCATTGTAGGTTAGGTGCTGTCTGGGTGGTTGTTTTCTTATCTCTTTTTCAGGAGCTTCAGTGTGTCGGTATGATGAGAGCTTGATTGATGATTCTGTGCTGTGAGTGTGAGAGAGGGTGATGGGACTAGTTTCGTACCTCTCTTTTTTACTCGTGTTGTTTGTGGTGTGAGGTTTTTTTTTTTTCTGGTTTGGTGATGACTGGGGAGATTGGTGTTTGGGGCAGCAGAGTTTTTCCTTGGATCTTGTGGCGAGATGTAGATTTTGTGTGGGCCTAGTTTGCATGGTGTTCATGAAGAAGTGGTTATGAGCCGGAGTAGGTAGATAGATAGATTGAGGGAGGAGGAGGAGGAGGTTGGTTGTGGTGTTTCTCCTCTTCTTGTAGTAACTGTGCATTCTTGTGCCCTATTACATTACTTTCCTTTGAGAGTTTCTTTGGGTCATGAACGCTACACCCATGTTTCAGCAAAACATTCCAGGCAAGGAGCGCAATAATTTATTGATTGTAGTGGCGACCGCACCTTTAGTCGGTGAAGCAAAAGCATCCTAATAACAAGGCTAGAAAACGATGAAAGATCCACACGTTTTTTTGTACCTGACCTCGTGCAAACAAACTCCAATGGTCCAGACTTGTGCTGAAGATGGATCTGCTCGTTAGAGCGAATCAGGGATCCATCAAAGTCAGAGAGATCACTGCGCGTTTCTGAAAGCATTTGGAGCTGAATGATGGTTGGATTGGGGTTTTCAGGCTGCTGCAGGACGGAGGAAGCTTGGAGGACTTGTACAAGGTGAAGTGTTGGGTGGTGAGCCACAACGGGAGGGCAGCCCCGGTGCGCCGTGCTGCTGCGAGAAGCGCCCGCTCCCCGCCATGCCCCCCTCCGCCCACTTCGACGGATTCCCCTCCACCCCCGGCAAGGTAAACCGAAATGAAGATCCATCATGTCTGTCAACCTCTCCGCGTGATCCAGTTCGTTAGGCGAAATCTCTATCTCCCAACAAGTTTCTGGGGAGACACCACTCTCTCTCTCTCTCTCTCTCTCTCTCTCTCTCTCTCTCTCTCTCTCTCTCTCTCTCTCTCTCTCTCTCTCTCTCTGATCGAACTTTCTTTTTCTATCTGATCGAGTATCTGAGTAGGAAGCTTCCCATGTGATCTGGTTTCTGTTGAGAAATCTCTCCCTGATCGAGTTCTGGGGAGAAAGCTCTTTTTTAGGTTGAAAGCCCTCATGCGATTGAGTTTTTGAGGACATAGCTTACCATGTGATCGAGTTTCTGAGGAGAGATTCCTGTGTTTGCAGGTGAAGATGGAGCGCAGCAGCTACTTCGGGCGAGTGGCTTCGAGATGGCACTCAAGCGCGAACCTGCTCTGCGTGACCTCCCTCGTGCTGGCCCTCACCATCTCCATCTTCTTCTACATGAGCTGCCCTGAATCGTCGGAGATGCGGGTGAGTGGGAGGAACAACCTCGTGTTCCAGCGTACGCGGGAGTGGGAGAAGCGGGTGCGCAGCTCGGGCCAGCCGCAGAAGCGCGACGAGAAAGCGCTCATCGTGCTCGTGACCGGCGCCGGGGGGTTCGTGGGCACGCACGTCTCCCTCGCGCTGAGGAAGCGCGGGGACGGCGTGGTGGGGCTGGACAACTTCAACGACTACTACGAGATCTCGCTGAAGCGCGCGCGCCAGGAGCTCCTGACGAAGCACGGCGTGTTCGTCGCCGAGGGCGACATCAATGACCGCGTCCTGCTCGAGAGCCTCTTCGAGGTCGTACAGTTCACGCACGTGATGCACCTCGCCGCGCAGGCCGGCGTGCGCTACGCGATGCAGAACCCCATGTCGTACGTTCACAGCAACGTCGCCGGGTTGGTCAACATCTTCGAGGTCTGCAAGGCCGCCAATCCGCAACCTGCCATCGTCTGGGCCTCCTCCAGCTCCGTCTACGGTCTAAACACCAAGGTAACCTCTCAAGAAAACCACTCTCCACGGAACCGAAATTCGCGTTTGACGCTCACACACACTTGGCGACTTTCCTTCCTGATTTTTTCTCTTCCCCGCAGGTGCCGTTTTCGGAATCTGACAGGACGGACCAGCCCGCGAGCTTGTACGCGGCAACGAAGAAGGCAGGCGAGGAGATCGCGCACACGTACAACCACATCTACGGCCTGTCCATCACTGGCCTGCGCTTCTTCACAGTCTACGGGCCGTGGGGACGCCCGGACATGGCCTACTTCTCCTTCACGCGCGACATCCTCAAGGGGAAACCCATCAACATCTACTCCGGCCCCGGCGGCAAGGACCTGGCGCGCGACTTCACCTTCATCGACGACATCGTCAAGGGCTGCGTCGCATCGCTCGACACAGCGGAGAAGAGCACCGGCAGCGGCGGCAAGAAGACCCGCCCGGCGATGCTGCGCGTGTTCAACCTGGGCAACACCTCCCCCGTCACGGTGCCCACCTTAGTCGACATCCTGGAGAAGTACCTGGGCGTGAAGGCGAAGCGCGAGGTCATCCAGATGCCCCGCAACGGCGACGTCCCGTTCACGCACGCCAACATCTCCGCCGCGCAGGCGCAGCTGCACTACAAGCCCGTCACCAATCTAGACACCGGGTTGAAGAAGTTTGTAAAGTGGTATCTCAGCTATTATGGCGACAATTCCAATCGAAAGTTGTGGTTGGGGAACCATGAGCGAATCATCTAACGTTCTCTTTGTTGCCGGTACTAGTTGTAGATCATGCATCAACACTCCAACATTTTTACTATTCATTAATCCAGCTTGTAATTGTAAAGTAGACCTGGTCGGCGGTGAGACTACCGACATACTCTCTCATCACTTTGCTCACTGGACCCGTCCTGTATGTATTGTAAGGTAAGCCCCCCTAAAACCGAATGTGCATATATGGAGAGAGGAGATAATTATGCTATTAATTTTCAGTGATAGCCAATAGAATTGCAATTTCAACCCAAGTGATTTCATATTTTTTCGATGAAAACTAAATTAGTTATGAATTTTCGACTGTGCAACCATGTTTAGTGGGTGGCCAGCAGTATAACCAATGACCAAAAGTAAGGGTCTTTACTAATAGCAAACCTCCATTTGGAGCTGAGTTGGTGGTAATGGGATGGAAGAGGGTTGGATATACCCCACATTTATAGGTGTTGGCTATGGGTTTTTGTTGGTTATGGGGAGGCTTACCTTATTTTCAGTATAATCGAAGTGTGAGCAGCTTGATGTTAGATGCATCGAGAAGTAGTTCCAAGCAGACAATGTACCTCACAAAAGAACTTTTGGAAAAGGTCATACTGTAATGAGTATTTAAAAATGGGTGTCGCTCAATGGCTTGTGTTGTTGTGCGGTATATGTAGGAGGAAAAACCGCATGTGTGTCCCTACAGACAAATGGCGCAACTGACTCCCTATGTGTTGTCCACTGAAGCCATGACACTGCAACGAACCCTGTCGTTTATCATTTGCTATTTTGAGGATTTTCAAAGCAAGGGAGTCAGTTAGGTCACAAAGGACAAAAAAGTAAACGCTTTTCCGATTTTCAGAGAGCAAAGTGCGACATTTAGTGAGTGAAGGGCAGCACTTTTGAATGAAAAACGGCGTTGTTCATAGTAGTGTGACGTGGTGGATGAGGAAGAGGTTCATGCATCTTCAAAATATTGAAGCAAACTTTTAGATTATGTGGCGGAACTGCTCTCAAACATTTCATCAAATGAGAAGGTGGACCGATACTTCCTCTCTGTATGATCCATGGCCTAAATTAAGTTCCTTAGATCTGAGCGCTTCCAATGAATGTAGTGAGAATGTGGGTTGGAGTCTCATGGGCGAACTATAGTGATGTTTGTAGTGACCAGTCGCGATGAAATGTACCCACTCGTGAATTTTCCTAGACGTGGTCACCTTTGTTGTTGTTAAAGGGTTAATGGTCAAGGTTGACAAATACCAACATGGGCTAAAGACATGCGATGAGGACGAATATCTTGGGAGCCATTGCTATTTCCACCTTTGTCAAACTGTTGCAATTAGTATGGAACATTTGGCCAAATATCATGGGAGAGAGTGTTAGATGCCTTGTTCTCCAAGAAAAGTGTGAAGAAATTAGTGATTTTGTGCTACGACAGTGGGGTACATGAATTGATGTTGAGAGTGTTGTTGGACAATACATGTGTGAAAGATGTTCTACCAAAGTCATCACATATGGTGAGTATAGAAGACTTATTGATAAAGATAGATGAAAGGTTCCATGGGTTTGAAGGTCCAACACTTTTGAAAAGACACTTAATCAAAGGTTTGACATGCTTAAAGAAAAAATGCAAGAGATCAAGTTGCTTCAAGAAACTTGTTGCTAAGAATATGCAGAAGATTGGAAGAGTTAGTGACATTCACAATGAAGTTTCAATAACACAAATATCCATGCCTTCTTTATTTTAGGTACTATTCTAATCATGGACATACACGCATAGTGGAGGTTGCAAGACCTTGTTATATGGATACCTTCAAAAATACCTTTGGAAAAAAGAGCATATTTGTTCTTATGCAAGTACTTAGTAGTGGGCTAGGTAGTTATAGGGTTTACCTTCAACAAGAGGAATTAAGGGAAGTATGTGCTATTTAGGTCCTATTGGCATATTTAGTTGCAATATCTCAAATAAATGTTGATTATGCAAGTTTTTAAGCTTGCGTACTATCTCTATATCTTCAATCCCAAAAGACCAAAAGTCTTGAGGTGGGCTTCTATTGATTTTAGGTAGCTTACACCGATGTCAATTTAAATCATGAGTTTCTAAACTTTATATTGGAGATGTGGGTAAGTAGTAACTTTGTAGATATTGTTTCTTGAAAACAAATGCAGGAAACCAAGTTACAAGGTTTTGAATTTCAAATAGGGAGAGGGGGCAAGGCGGGCAAGGTACTATGGAGATGAATAGTACTATTGTAGAGCTAAATAATGCAGTTTTTTGTGGCAGGTAGCAATGAAGAAAAGTTCTTGACATATGTCATTATTTTTAATTAACAATTGTTTTTTAATTTAAAAGTAAAAGTTTTCTTTCCTAGATAAATGGCTACTTTCTATACTCCTAGTCATTGCAAGTCTATTGTTCTTATCTCAAGCACCTCCACTTCTTGTGATTTTTGGCATGCAATGATCCAGCACAAGGTAGAACATAGATTTGCTGAATGTAGGCAATATGTAGTAGAAAAATATGACATTATCTTGTATGTACCATGTTTACGTCAAGAAGAAAAAGTTCATATTGCACACTTCAAACACATGTATCTTACAACTTTCACAGTCAAAGTTTACGAATTGCTTTGAGTTGTCTTCTTGTAGTAGTTAACTCAAAGACCCTATTGTTGAAAATAGTAAAAAATAGTTTTAATTAGTCCAGCAACGTCCGATCTTAGAAAGTGAGTTTTGGGGTGTTTTGGTGAAACATAGCCTTGGCCTATAGGGGTTAAAGTGCCATATCTATTTGTAGCTAAGCACTTTGAGGTTGAATCTCAATTGAAACATCTTTTAGAAACTTAATAGAGTTTTGTAAAATCCTTTCTGGGATAAGAATGAGAAAAGAGTGCAATTGTAAGATTTTAAATGGAAAAAATAGAGCTTGAATTAATCAATATGAGATACCTCCAACACGATTAATAGTGTTCAATGGGATTCAAATTAGGCGATTGAGCATGCCAAGGTAGAAGCATAATAGGTTGCCACGAGAACCACTCTTGAAGCATCTTTGTTGTGTGAATGGAAGCATTGCCTTGTTGAAAGATGACACGAGAAGGGTCTAAGTTGAACTTGGAAATTACCTTGTGGACATTTTCCTCTAAAATGTCACAATAGCAAATATGATTGATGCGTCACTCTACTTTGCATATCAATCTGGGTCCATGCATGCACATATACGCCCAAACCACAATCCCTCCAACTCCATGTTTTAATGTTTGATTGATAGTTCTTACCGAAAGCGGCATCGCCTCTTATGTCCAACACCAAACCCTTCCATCTAAATTGAAGCGGTTGGTTTTTCTCTCATCTGAGAAGATTACTTGACTCCAATCCTACTGTCCAGGATTCGTGGATTCTAGCGAACCCTAAATGTGCATTCACATTTTTTGAAGTTAGATAAGGTTTTTTGACCTTTGCTTGCGAACATAAACAAGCTCTATGAAGCGTACCCTTGATAGTATGAGAGCTCACTCTCATTCCCAATACTTGTTGTGTAGACCTTGCTACATCTGCACAAGTACCCATTCTTCCCCTCACCATTTCTAACACACACCTTTGTTCTTGTGCTCTATTCAAATTTTGAGGTCTACCTCCACGCGAGCGATCTACATCGGAAACATGTACCTGACGAAGGTTATGGACATTTCCTACACTCACATGCAAAGTATTTGCTATCTCCCAATGTAAACATCCTCACCGGAGCATCAAAACTACGTTATCTTGAGTCTATCAAGATAAAACTTTGGGCATCTTGAAACACTAAAGAAGAAGGCCTATGTAGTAGCAAAAATTGTGCTCACAACTATTAGAGAGTAGAGAAATCAAAGTTCTACAAGTGCCAATGGAAGATCTCTTACAAATTTGAGTACATCAGTTCATAAGTTTTTGCATTTTATGGGTTGTCAAAAGTTATCAAATGAGAGAGATGACCACTAGTCATCCATTTGTCCACACAATTGTCCACACAAATGCATTGCCATCTATACAATTAGTTTTTAATCCTTTAAGGCCGATGAGCATTTTTGGCTTGTGAGGATCTACGAGTGTTCTAGATCATGCAAAATGGCATTTCTGCAATGGTTACACTTCAGAATAATAATCTACAAACTAGTTTCACGGAAATCACTGTAGCTGGTTGATGCTTGCACCAATTGCGGTGGCAATGGTCTGAAAATGGCCCACCTTCCTCCACGTCTAAGTCATGGTAATTTTTTCCTTTGAGGTGGCCTACAGCGCTTTCTAGGAGGGTTTTTGTCCAAAATCGACCCATATACGGTCGATTGGCCTTAAAGGGTTAAAGAATCTTAGCTTAAAATGGAAGGTGATCAGCCTTTGAACTAGAGCATGCCACTTGTCAATTTGCAATTAATGACAATCGAAGTTGTAATTACCCAATGTTTGATCGGTTTTTCAAGTCACTGTATATACTTAATCATCTGAGAGACTAAATGTCTACACGTCACCATGCAGACACGTTTATCCAGCCGACAAAAAGGCAACAATTTCTTTAACAAGTATCTCAGATATTTGCAAGCAGACAAAAAACTTGGACTCGTTGGAATAATCATCATATATTTTAGCAAGCGTGTGTCAACATGTTAATATAGTTCATAGATATCGATATTGTTATCAGGTGTGTAAGCAAGATATCTAACCTTGAATCTGATTTGTTAGAAAGTATTATCACGCCAGCATGGCTTGGGTTAATGCTTGTTCATCCGAGTTTACTAGATTGGAGTTTTCCTAAAAGCCACCAAAATACACTGGATAGATACCCTGAATCTTAGGGTCTTATGTTAGTAACCGGGACCACATGCACATGGTGTCTTGGCTTGGGAAAGGTTTGGGGGAACTATTGGTCAACCCTTTGAGAACTTAGAGTACTATGGGGAAGCTTTAGCTTGCATGGGATAGGGCCCAAGAACATTGATTGCAAAGCATTTCATTGGTGCAGAAAAAGGCGATATGAAATTTCCTCATGCTCTCTTTCTTTCCGTTTATACATCTCATACTGTCTGGCACCATATTCCTCCTGACTTGCCCCTTCAGGAAGCACTTTCAAGAAAACTCTATTATGAGAAGGTGATTCATGTTGACAGTTTTGGATGGATTAGTTCTAATGAAAATTTTCCTAATATGATTTTTATCTCTGGCTAGCAAGTGTACTATACGATAAACTGACTCAACAACCTTGATAAACTATGACCCTTGGCATCGACCCATGTGCCGCATCTTTCGCGGGTGCTCTTAGGGTTAGTAGTATACTCATTTAGAGCATCTCCACCCGGAGATAGAGAACCACCAATTTGGAGTTTTGTGAGGACAAAAAGTTGCACCCGACACCTCAAAACGGGGAAACTTCATAAAATTTTAGAAGTTTTGGTGCATGGCAGAGAGAAATCTCCTTGGATGGGGGGAGTGCGCCATTTTTTGATGTTGGCAACACATCGATATCCTTGCGACATGTGACGCCATGTCAATGGTGGCAACACGTGGCGCCGTGTCATTGGTGGCGGGAGGTAAAAGGTGAAAGGGTCTTTTCGGTAAAATAAATTTGGAGCTTGCGGTGGAGCCAAGCAAGCGCCAAACCCTAAACCACTCCTGGCGTGGAGAAGATTTTCCGTCCTAGCGTGGAAAATTCCATGCCAGGAGTGGAGATGTTCTTATACTGCTTGATATGGATTCCAAACAAATCAAATTTCTTGCTTTAAAATAAATAAAATGGCGGCACTTAGTCGTTTGGTGGACAGACATTCACATGACAACTATATGGTCCCTAAGAGACCGGGTTGGGCTCCTCATGCCCAGGGCGAATAGACCCCCTCGTTGGTACTTACCCGAGGGGGCCACGAGGTGGTGGGGCCAAACCTGGCCCCTATTTTGTTTTTGGATGGGACCCTATTTATAGCAAGAGAAGGTCCTACGAGGTAAACAATGGCCATAGGCCCCAAATTTGTCCCAAAAATCCAAAAATAGCCTCTGGACCCCCCAAAATAAGAGGGCCATAAAAATGATCCCATGCAATTAAGACGGGGCCCACCCTGGATAAGTACCAACGAGTCAAACCATTTGGTTACTCACTTTTGATTTACCCTTTTAACCATATTATTACCGCAACGTTCCCAATGCATTCCCATGTTGTTCCCTAGAGTTCCCCAATGTGTTCCCAAGTGTGTTCCTCATGTTCCCAAAGAGTTCCCAATGCGTTTACATTGGGAACCAATTTATACTTTTAAAATTACATCCATATTTACCTTCTATATAGTGGGGCCCACCACAATCGTTGGGCCTCCGACGCAGGCTCATCCAACAAGGGGGTTAAGGTAGTGGTTGATATTTCCGTGCAGTTCCAATTGTCGCACCCTACATTCCGGGGCTGGGTCCTGAAATCCGCCTTTTTTGGAGCCCCACCCTGCACACACCTACGACCTCACTCCCTTGGTAAGCCCACTAAATTTAGAAGCTCTTTTTGTCAGGATCCTATGGGCGACCACTGGGCAGTCTACGCTAGAGGCTTTACAAAATCATAGATAATTGTAGACTTTGTCAAAAAAATGTTTTTTTTTTGGGACGTCCTTGCACAAGCTTTGCAGACCGTCCAAAAATTATAAAGTTCTTGTTTCACACTCCAAACTAAGCAAACCTGAAATTTGCACGGAAATACCAACCTCTACCTTAGTTCGCCCAGGGCGCCCTAGAGAGAGATAAGGAGAGAGACTTATGTGGTGAAATCCTGACAAGTCTAATTTTGGGCTTGACTAATTAACCCTAGGGCCAATAGGTGAGGTAAACAATTCGTGAGGGCTCAGGTCGCAGAAAATATTTGCTCTAGGCCAGAGCGTATCCGCGTTTCCGCACCCTCACATGCGACGTCGCACGCTCCTCGTTTGCTTCATGGCCTATTGTGTCCTGCACCAGAGCCTGTGAATATGCACGTCGAAGGAGTTTCGATTTTATCGTACCCGGGAAGGCACTAGGGTTCAAGAAAACGAGGAGTAGGCGAGGTTTAGTGGAGGAGTGGCGATGGCGATTGTGCGGTGAAGCTGAATTAGTCGCGGCATCGGATGGTGTTCTAGATAGTGCGAGGACTCCCGTCGACGAATCTCCGGTTTCGGAGAGCCTTTTCGAGGTGGACTGGAGAACCTAGGGTTCAAGAAACGCGACGTGGTTTGGCGGAGAGCGGCGATGGCGATTGTGCGGTGAAGCTGAATTAGTCGCGGCATCGGATGGTGTTCTAGATAGTGCGAGGACTCCCGTCGACGAAGCTCCGGTTTCGGAGAGCCTTTTCGAGGTGGAGTGGAGAACCTAGGGTTCAAGAAACGCGACGTGGTTTGGCGGAGAGCGGCTATGGCGATTGTGCGGTGACGCTGAATTAGTCGCGGCATCGGATGGTGTCCTAGATAGTGCGAGGACTCCCGTCGACGAAGCTCCGGTTTCGGAGAGCCTTTTCGAGGTGGAGTGGAGAACCTAGGGTTCAAGAAACGCGACGTGGTTCGGCGGAGAGCGGCGATGGCGATTGTGCGGTGAAGCTGAATTAGTCGCGGCATCGGATGGTGTTCTAGATAGTGCGAGGACTCCTGTCGACGAAGCTCCGGTTTCGGAGAGCCTTTTCGAGGTGGAGCGGAAAACCTAGGGTTCAAGAAACGGGAGGTGGGAGCGGCCATGGCGATTGTGCGTTGAAGCGAACTAGTCGCGGCGTTCAGAGACTGCGAAGACTTTCCGGTCTGGAGTTCGTCGTAGCTGGAACGGAGAATGCGTGGTTTGTAGGTTTGTGGAAGAGTGGTTTGGTGAGGCGATCTAGTCGTGGCATTGGATGTGATCACAGAGACGGCGATTCACGTCGGTTTGGAGGTCAAACTAGTGTTGAAGAAGAAGAAGACGAGGTCTGTGGTTTGGAGTCGTTGTAGGATTGGAGTTATTCTTGGCCTGCGCCTTGGAAGGAGAAGGGAAACGGTTAAGGTGCGGGTCGCGGTGGAGGCACAGGAGGCGTTGGATAGGGGAAGGCGGGAAAGAAAAGGCGGGAAGATAAAAGATAAGGAGTAATCGCTGAGCATGGCGATGGCGGACATGGCAGTAGCAGGTGCAAGCCCACAGCAAATGCTGCTGCAGCAGCAGCAGGCGCAGCAACCGAAACCAGCGGCGAAGGTGGCCAAGAAGACGCCTCCTCCGTTGTCGGCGGCGTCGAACGTGAAGGTGAATAGGATTGGAGGTGTGGAGATGCGGGTGCCTGACAGGATGGAGGTCGATATGGCACGGCAGGATGTACATCGTGTGTGCAACCCCGACATCAAGCGCCCTTTCTCGTCGATTGAAGACGCGTGTGATAGGTGTGTGTCTTGTTTGATTGTTTGACTGCTGTTGGAGAGAGAGTTTTTTGCTGTTTGGTGTGGATGGATTGTCATGGTGGTGGTGGTGTTAAGAGGGAGGTGATCGGCATGGCTATCTCTGTATGCCGGGTTTTGTGTGAAGGATACCTCTAGGTGAGAATGTTCCGATAGAATCGTACCCGGAGTTGTCGAGGTCTGTGCTTGCTGAGCAATGTAGTTCGCGCGGGACATTCTGTGGTGTCGTTCTTGGTTTCCGAAATATTGATTTGACGTTGATAGATTCGTTTGCTCAGTTGATTTTTATTATCAGAACCGGAAGAAGTGTTTGAACTGGAAGATGAGCTGTGTGCCAAATTCTATGCCCAACGAGACTGATAGGTCTTGCGTTGACCATTTTTTTTAATTGAACGTGGAATCTGTTCTTGCACCTTACGAACATACTTATGCATCTGCAAAGGGATGGATCAACATGTTTCTCTGGATGATCGTGCTTGTATTCGAGTAACAATATTTTGATACTGCTTTGGATTCTACATGGACTCCTGAAGGTCGAGTCGATGTTATGTTTTTCTCTTCTAAAGGAGAGAACATTTTGAATGTACTGATCGTTACTTTTGGTGAAGAATTGTGCGTTCATCTTTTATGTGATGGTTCTCACTATCGACTATTTATCCGAGCAGGGCCCAGAAACCGAACATAATTATGTAAGGTATAGTGCATGACAAAGGACGGAGTGTAGACCTATCAGTATTAACGACTTAATATTATTTTATTTTGATGATTCGTGATAGGTACATCTTTAAACTTCGAAGAATGTGGTGATGGAATGGGACGTTCTGCCCGAAAGTCTAGGCTCTAGTTGATAAATAGATCCTTTACTTCCAATATTAGAAGTGTAATTGATAGGTTGAAATTGAGAATGTACCTTTGGAAGCAGAGCCTGGCTCTTTTCGGTCTTGTGGCAGGCGTTGTGTTGAATGAGTTTAAGACTTCGACTTTTTATTTTTTTAACTTGATTTTGGTTCTGCCCTGTTGTCAAGAGGTTTGGAATGTTACAGCTGGAACTTGACTACAAACTCTTCAGCTTATAGACTTATGTACATGTGATATTGGTATTGGTATGATTCTAATCAATGCATCTGAATGCAGGCTCCTTCCGTACCATGTGGTGGCTGAGTATGACCTGGAAGAGTTGGAAGTTTCACCCTCTGAGACTCGAAGTGGCTCAACAACTCTGTTGATTTCTAGGGCACAGTCCTGGAATGATACGTTAAAAGCTAAGACTGCCGAGTATGTGGGGGCTTTGGACAAGCACATAAGCACATATAATTCTATACTGAAGCGAAGAGCAGACGGGGAAATGCGCGGGGAAGAGAGATTACTCGTTGAGAAGTATCTGCTTGTTGACGAGAGACAAAAGCTTGCTGATGCACGTGCCAAGGTTTGTACTACACCTAATTGTCCTTTTTGCGGAAGCATGAACACAGTACAACTCTAAAGGAGCAGAGTCCAAACGGAGGACCTTTGACAATTCAGACTTTTTGACAATTTAATTTTGAGTACGAATATTCTAAACATTTCTATAAAGGTGAGGAATTCTGTAAGCTTTGTGGGCACACAATTTGGTTTGTATCAACCCTTAAACGTCAGTCGGGAACCGTATACCCAGGCACTTACCTTACTCTGTAGAATACCAAAAATATATTTTAGCAAGACTTGCACATTTGGATTGAAAATTCTCTAACTAGCATCTTTCATTTGGAGGTCCGAACCTTATCATGTTCAAACACGACACCATACATGTAGAATATTGTGGCCATGTGCAGGCCGGCTATTATGACATTTAAGGGTTAAATTTTGGAAAAGAAAACTTTTTCACCTCAGGCAATTTGGGTAGTTATGTTTTACACCTCCACCAGTTTTTTTGTTAATGATCTATCGCCAAAAAAAAAAATTCACCCTATGATGTAGTTAGCAAAAAGAACGAAGAAAACCTTGTTTATGCAAATTGGAGTTTTTTTTTTTCTTCTAAAATCTGTTCTTATTCAAGAAATATCATCATACTGTCCAGATCGAGGCAAAGGAAAGGGCAGAGCGAGAAGCGCAAGAGGCAAGAGTGAAGGAAGCTCTAGCGCAAGCGGAGAAGGCGCGCGCAGAAGCGCAGGCAAGAGCCGAGGCCCAAGCACAGGCGGAGGCCGCGCGAGCCAAGGCCGAGGCAGCAGCTCATGAACAAGCGGAGTCGAGGCAAGCAGCAGCTTTCCCATCAGATATTGACGATGCCTCGCAACCGCCCATCAACGGGGAGGGGCTGGAGAATCTGGAGGAGGGATGGGGCTCCTCCGAAGGCGAGGAGGAGGAGTTCGAAGACGGAGCGCAACCCGGGAAGAACGACGACGACGACGACGAGGACGAGGACGAGGAGGATGAGGACGTCGAGGAGGATGAGAACCCCGACAGCTTGTTTCCCGAGGATGATGCGACGAGTGCACAAGACGAAGACGTCCTTCACTTCAATCCCAGAGAAAGCATGTCACGAGACTGAACACCATCATTCTTTCCATGTAAGTGGTGCTTACCTTCCTTTTGGCTCCATCTTCCTGTCCAATTCTCGTCTGTCATGATCAACATGCGACGAGCCGCTTTAGTGACATGTTCAACGGCGAACAACTGTGAGTGATTGCCGTCCATGATGGTTTCGTTGTCGACATGTCCTTTTGCAATGAGAGCATGTGATTATGTGTCTACGATCTACTTGAATACATCCACCTAACTCTCATTCGTATGATTTGCGATTGAGGTGATTTCATTCGTATGATTTGCGATTGCGGTGATTTCATTCGTATGATTTGTGATTGAATGTAGACTGGTAGGTGATGTTTGTTTGAAAGCACTACGCCATTATCAATATTAAAGTTATTTGTCAAGTGAGCCATGTCAGCTACTTTTTTACATCTAATGAAAATCAGTCTTTAAGGATGAATATACACACTGGGTATATTTTATTGCGACTAGTCACTACAAACATCATTGTTGTTTGGCTCTTAGACTCCGGCACACATTCTCATTGCATTCCTTGGAAGTGCATGGATCTTAGGCTGTGGATCGACAGAGATGAAGTATTGGTCCACCATATTTGTGAATTATTCTAGAAGTGACCACCTGTGGCTTCTGGTCCTTAACCCCTAAAAGGATCAGGCTTTGTGTTTCACCATAACAGTGGCAAAATTGCCACTTTGACATGAGATATTTTTAGACTTATTCAAACAAAGTTTTACTATTTTCAACTGTAGGATCTTCAGGCGAACTACTATAAGAAGACTCCCTAATTTTTTTGTAAACTTTGACCGAACGGATTGAAAGATTTATGCATCTGAAGGGTGCAAAATTGCTTCTTCCTTTTGTGTCGGAATAAGTTCAATGTACTTTGACTAAATTTTTTGCACTAAAAATTCATAAGGTCAATGGATCTATGTTCTACCTTGTCATGGCACGCAAAAAATCACAAGTAATAGAGGTGTTTCACGATAAGAAAAATGGACCTGCAACGACTTAGAAAGTGGCCCTTTTCTTAGAAAAGCAACCCCATTTTTTAATTAGATAAATAATTGTTGGATCTGAAATCCAAACGGTGAATTGAATCATCATGACTTTATTCTAAGTAGAAGAAGAAAAAATTAAAAAAAGTAAAATCCTTCATTTCTATATGTTTTTAAGTTAAAACAATGAAGGTTGCGAAGAACTTTCCTTCACCACTACCCGCCTTAAAAAAGTGCAATTGTCAACTCTATACTAGGACTATTCATCTCTATTGTATCCTACCCAGTTGCCAAAATGAACTACCTTTTGATGTTTGAAGCACCATGATTTTTCCCTATAAGTCCAAAAAAAGAAAGAAAAAATTCCCTGCAAAGATAACCCGTATGTCTATTCTCATTAAAAAATTCAAGAAGTAATCTTCAACAATGGATTTTTTGGAACCTACCCGAAATCAATTTGTACCCCGCATGTACAAATAGTCATGTAGGGTCAAAGGGTTAATAGCTTCAAATGTCTATAAGGCATAAGATTCATGGCACAACATGATCTCTCTTTCATTTTCAAAGGTGGTTAAAGTTACTTCTAATTTGAGGTTAGAGTTCACCAAGTTCTTCCATACTTGAGAAGGAGCATCTCCATTCCAATTATGTAACTAAAAGCTATAAGGATTAAAAAAAAAATAGTATTGTAAATCAAAAGATAGGTATTTCTTGAAACTTTGGGTGACTTCACAAGTAGTTTCATTTTTGTGAGTGTAATCTCTAAGGCTTCTTGTTTTAAATGAGCATTTAAAGAATTTGGAGAGGTTCCTATGACTCGAAATTTTGGAGTGAATTTCTAAGAGTTTTTTAAAGTAGGGAATTGTAAAAAATTTGTAGAATTACAATTATTTTGTACTTGGTATTGATGAGAGTTATGCTATCCAAAATAGTTTTTTTGGATTGGTAGGCACTTGGGCCATACCTCTCACGCCTCTAAGATTTGTTTTATAAGCGACTAATATCCTTTGTTGAGATTGTAAAAATGAAATTATTAACCCCCACAAGATAAAAGTCCTAAGGTGGTCTTTTACAAATCTCAAGCACGTTCCCATGGTTGAAATTTTATTTACAATCCTCAAAACTTTGTACAAAGATGCAAGACAATAAGAGGTACTTTGGAACATAATTGTTTAATCTCATCGGGCCTCTAGAAAAAAATTGTGCTTTCTTAAAGAAAAAATTCTCGAGTGCAGGCACATTGGGAAACTCAATTAAAAAAATTCTAGGACTTTTTTTTAAATGTGATATTTTCAAAACTAGCATGTAATCATATTTTCTTTTGTATTGTCAAAAAACATTCCTTCTCTTTAGAGAAAAATAGCATTTTAACCCAAGTCAAACATTTTCACAAATTATCACACATTGTTGGGCAAGGTACAAAAAAAACTTCTTCTTTTCCATATGAAACTTAGAAATCTTCATAATTTTACTTAATATTTTTTCTACTACAAGGTGTGGTGTAAACCTTCTTATTCACCGTTTGGATTCTCATTCTAAAACATATTGAGGTTCTCAACAAAGATGGCACTTTTTGAACTCCACTCCTTTCACAATTGTTTTAAATATGCGACACCCCTTTTTAACCTCTAAAAATTAGTGTACAAGGAATTAATATCATGCTTGCCATGATGGTAATGACTTTAGACCTTCCGTAGTACAAATATTTGGCACTAAGTGAAGTCAAAGTCTATTGATTGATTCAACGTAGGGAAGAAAATGAAACAATTTCTCTACTTCAAACACTAAAATCTTTCTATTGTGCGATCAAAGTTTATGAAATTTTGTGAGTATGCTACTTAATAAATCTTACTTGAGATCCTACAGTTTAAACTAGAAATAAAACTTTTTGTTTCCTTCCTTTCTCATTGCACTGGAACCAATATTTTTGAAGTATTTTGATGTGAAATTGTCAAAAGAAATTTAGGGGTTAAAATATGATACATAAATATAAAAATATGGAAGAATGAGCTTTTTAGAATGCAAAATTTTACAATATGACAAGTCAAATATTTGCACTCTTCACTAGGGAGGTAAATAAACCTTTCTTCCACATTTATAAATGTAGATGTTAGGGCTTTTTTTTTGCTTATGTTTTCTACTTTAGATTAATATGTTATAAGATATTGAGTTCACAAAACAAGAAAATGTAAAAAGTTTGTTTTTCAAAAAACATTGATTGCATGATCCTTCTTATGTACCAAAGACCTTTTCCATGTCTAAAATTTGGTGGACAAGCACTTAACATTTTATAACCTCTAAAGGACCACAACTATGTTTTTGGAAAAAAAAACTTCAAACTATTGTTCATAAGTGCCAACTTAACAAATTTACAAATATAGTTAGCACCTTCTACAACAACCCCGCTTGTTTTTATCAAAATTTAACATTGTCTACAAGTCCACCCTTGTATTTACCACAAAACTAGATAGCTTCATTTACAATTGCGTTCGGGTTGTTCTAAGGGCCGCTTCACACCATGACCAAGTCGAGAGGCCAACCATCAAAATTTGAGCCCAAACAATGGGAAGAGGCCAAACTCTTGAACTAAAGAAATACATTAAGATATACAAATCGAAGGAAGTTAACAACCTCGAAGGAAGTTAACGACCTCGAAGGAAGTTAACGACCTCGAAGAAAGTTAACGACCTCGAAGGAAGTTTGGGTCGACTAAAAACGGCAACCCAAGTTTGGCTTGAGAGAATGCCATATTGGCACCAAAAAGTGTTGCCATGTAGGGACAATAGAGGACGGCAGTCTTTGGACTTTGGCCTTTAGTGTAAAGGCCAAGAGGCCAAACTTTGGCCATTCTTATAATCTCATTGGTGGAATTTGATGGCCTCTTGACCTTGGTTCTAGTGTGAGGCGATCCTAACAAAATGTTGTGAAACAAGATAAGTGTAATGATTTCTTTCCACTTCTACTTGTAGGATCTTATTTCATATTGTTGGAATAACATACCAAATTCTATAAATAGGTAAAATTTGATTGCACAGAATACAAGATTACAAAATTTAAGACAAGTTCAATGGTATTTTTGCATCTTGATTTTAGAAGTCGGCACTCTAAGTTTTCTTAATAAAATTTTACACTACGTAAAATTGCCATTCTTTACCATACAATCTAAATAACGTAGCGAACTTGTCCAAAAACTTTTAGGTATGTTGAAGGTGTTTAGCATATCCCCAACAATCTTGCAACAAGAAGGGGTCCAAAATCACACATTACACATTTTATTTTTTTGTGTTACCAAGTTCATAGAAAATCTTACTCTAAATGATGAACATAAAGATTCTATGTGCCTCCATGTTGCTTGCAAAGTCCATGGAAACTATTTGGAATGAGAAGAGATGTGGATGTAGACACTGTACGCAAGTGTGAGCTCCAATCTAGCAAGGAATAGAAGGAAATCGTGACGTGGAAGTTTATTGAGTGCAAGATAGGAAGCCATTGGGCACCTTATACCTCCACACTTCTTCCCAAATTGTCAAGTGTCTTCCATAACTAATCAATATATTTATTGACAAAAATTTAATGAATCATTGATTTGGATTTTTTCTTGTCATAAAAGATTTTTTAAAGCATTGGATTTTTATTGACTCATCCACAAGCCTATACAATGAACAATTTCATGAATGCAAAAGAGATGCACTTTCAAGCTTCTCCCTATCTTTAAATTTTTAATGACTAGAGAGTTTTTCCACAATCTCAAGATTTGCATTGAAATTTTTTAAGATGTTTCTCATGGAAATACAATTCTTGATTTTAGTATCTAATCTTACAAGATTGAACTAAATCAATGATCTTTAGTTTGAGGAAAATTTGCACAACATCCAAAGGTTGAGGTTTGAGTTTATAGTATTTGAAGTTACTTATATTGGTAGTTTGGAGGGCAGTGTATTATTTTACCAATAACTAGAGTTTTATAATTCATTATCCTCTTAACACCTCCAAGAGTCCCCTTAGGAAACTCTTAGAGATTTGGGCAGGTTCTTATGGTCTTAATTTATAACATTCATCTTTGAAAATTTTACTATAGATGGACATTACAAAATGCTTTGTGGAAATACAAACATTTGCAAAACCCAACATTTAATGAAAAAATAATGTTGCCCAAAACAGTTTTTTAGGGTGGATAAGCAGGACATGCAAGGTACTACTAGTATTTCCAAAGAGCTGAATAGTGCAATTCTTTGAGGCGGGTAGCAATGAAGGGCAGTTCTTGGCAAACCTCATTACTTTTACCTTAAAACGCATAGAAATTTAGGATTTTTTTTTTCAAGGAGGAATTCTCCCAACAATAGAAGGCATACTAATTATATCTAACATTTTGATTTTAGACCCAACCTTTATTCTTTGTTTAAAACATGAAAATGTTTTCCTAACCAAATTACTACTTTCTATAACCCTAGACATTGCAAGTCCATTTTTCTTATCGTAAACAACTCCATTACTTGTGATTTTTGGTATGCATTGACCTAGCACAAGGTAAAACATAGATTTGTAAAAAGTATGTGATGTGTAGTCAATAAATATGTCATTATATTGAGTCAAAGTAAGCTAGCCATGTCCACGCAGGGAAGAAATAAGCCATATCGCACGCTTCAAATGCATGTATTTTACAATACATGCGGTCAATTTTTACAAAATCTGTTGAGCGTCTTCTTGAAGTACACTAAAATTGAGAATTAGTGTAACCACGCTAATTAATTTGTAAATGCTATAAGTTTTTACTTTAGATGAAGGTTTTTACTATGAGCACATGTGATACTATTCAATGAGGGGAATCATTGTAAACATTGTTGGTAAAAAAATTCATCACAAGTAAAAAACTTATTAACATTTTAGATCATTTACCGTGCTTAACACTAATTCTCAATTTTAGTGTAGTTGACTTAAAGTTCCTACGGTTGAAAATGATAAGAAGTTGTTTAATTTAGTCTTTCAACGTCTCATCTTAGAAAGGCAGTTTTGGAGTGGTTTTGGTGTATCAAAGTCTTGGGAATACAAGTGTTAAGAAAATGGACGAGCTTCATACGTGCACTATGTTGATAAAGTTGCATTGAAGTACAACACATGAAGTAAAAATTTATGCATGATTTCTAATGAAATTTCATCTACTATCCACATGATTGTATACAAAGATGTTTCAAAATTTATGTAAATCAAAACATAATTTTTATATGATTAGGGAGACCAACATTCACAAAACATTAGAGAGTCACTTAAATACAAATTTTAATAAAAGTTTTGAACAATATCATTTTTCTATAGGTGTAAAATATACATACTATGTGGCTTTGTATTTGTAAATATTTATTGTATTGGAGTGCATTTGGTGTATTTGGCAATGTATTTCAAGATTTTCCAAGGAATCTTTAATTCCAAATCATGATCCTATAATTGAGAAGTGTTGCGTGTAGTGTGTATGCAAAATCTAGTCCCTCACGGATTTCATGCAAATTGAGATTTAACACATATGGAGACCAAAAAGTCACAAAAGGATGAACTCAATCACCGGACGCAGTTGTACTTTGAGCAAGAATGTCTTCTTGTTTTCAATCACTTGGTTTTGGGCTGCTGAAAAGGTTCTGGCATATGGGAAGTTGTGCTCAACTTTAATTCAAGTGGCCCTTTCATTGGTAGAGGAAATGGTCCTGATGAGTGTGGATGTTGATGCACATTTTCCTCTCATTTCTTAATACATGATGATTCCCTTTTGCACCACACTGATTTTTCTTCGGCTGTCCCCTATGAAATGAACAAGGGACCAGTCTTCCATATCCACTTGACGACAAAATTGGAACTTGCACTAAAGGTTTGCCTTGTAAAATCTTAGAAACATGCCACGGCCAATTATGTTTTGCGCCTCTTTGCAATCCACTTGTTGCCTATCCGGTGCTCTTAGAGATTAACAATAAATGAGAGGTTGGAGAACTGTTATTTGAATACCATTTGGGTGTACATGTTATTTGAACAACATCATGAATAATATGTTGATGTCTTCTTTGCATCAATCTCTAACATGTGATGTGTGAACATGGAAGGCGGTTTGACATTAAACTGTCATTGAAATGACTTCCTCTCAAATTTTCTGATGGATATGTTAAGATCCCTAAATTTATGGGTCATTTACTTTTTTTTCAACAAAAAAGTTTTGACCCCTCATGTTCATGGATGTTTCGACCATACTTGTTATCCAAGGATATGAATGTTTTCCAACCATTACATATTACAATTGTTGTTGGTGATAGGCTGTCACCTCTTCATATTAAATGCATGACATAAATAGAATAGTTTATATTTTATCTTCCATGTCAAGTTCAGAAGAAGAACTCCAGTCTCTGAACGGACCGGCGTGAATATAGTGTTTGTTCATTCTCTTCACTAAGCATATGGCCATGGGACATAGGTTAGTGTAATAGAACTACTCCCCCCCTCTCGAGGATAAACACTTTTCTATACTAAGTGCTTCCCTACACTAATTGCCTTAGAGACAACTGACATATCATCTCCCCAAGGGCTTTGTGGGTCCCCGTACAATGAGGCCTTGGGACCCCCCACCATAATTGGATGGACTATGACCACGCCGGCAATAGGACTTGAACTCACATCCACCTCACCGGTATGCCATGACCCAAACCACTACACCAAGGCCGTGGTGCTTCATGTCAAGTTCAATAATGGTTGAGTACACCAATGAGTGTAACAAATAGGGATACCTACAATCAACTTTTGCAAATGCCCTAAAAAATTTAGTGAATTTTTTATAAAATTGTTTCTTGTGAAAATAGAAGGGGTGTCTAAAATATTGTTCCTTCTGTACAGTAGGGCGACATTCAAATTGACGTTTGGGCAATTCTAGGGATGAATTCCAAGGATGATGTCCCACACTGCTACCAACTTTGACACCCTCCACAGGGCTAAAAAATTGTTAATTTACCTTGAAATTTTAGGGACAACATCATCTCTATGTTGAAAACATGCGTACCAAATTTCAAGTCCATGGACTTATAAAACAAAAGATGTTAAAGATTAGCCACCATGGGGTAGCTGTGAGAAAAGTTTCACGGCTGCCACTTTGACACCCTCCCAAGGATTGAGGAATTTTTTTGCATATGGAATTTTTGGAGTGAAAACATCTTTGTGTTTATTACATGTGTGTAAATTTTCAAGTCCTGAAAATACCCGAAAAAATTCACATCCCAAATCTACCAACATGTGTAGTTGTGAGAAACAAAGGGAAAAGCCATATACTTCCAACTTTGACACCCTCCCTAGGTCTGAGAGTTTGTTATTTCAACATGAAATTTTTGACACAAGGTTAGCCTTATGTTGATAACATGTGGGAAAATTTTCGAGGCCAGAAAACGTATTCATAAGAAGATATCCAAAATCTACTAACATGGGGGTTAGCTGTGAGAAAAGTTTCACAGCTGCCCTTTTTGACACCCTCCCAAGAATTCAAAAAACATTATTTGTCCATGAAATTTTGGGAATGAAGTCACCTTTACGTCCAATACAAGTTTGGAAAATTTCAAATCCAAAAGATCTACACAAAAGAACATATACCAAGTCTACCAACATGTATTGTTGTGAGAAACAGAGGGGAAAGCTTACCTCTACTTCCAACTTCAACACCCTTCCTAGGATTGAGTTTTAGTTGATACATAATGAAATTTTGGCCACAAGATCATCTCTATGTTGGTAACATGTGAGATATTTCAAAGCCAAAAGATGTATATACAAAAAAAAATTAAATTCATACCTACCAACGTTTGTAACAATGAGAAAGTATATTGATGGGGCATATTGACAATGCCAAAATATCTTTGACACTTTGTGCTCCTCATTGATTTTATTCATGTGACTAAGCAATCAAAAATAAATGCTTCTCAAAAAATCAATAAAATCTACATGTAGAAGTGAAGAGGTGTTTCATGTAGAAGAATCCATAGGGTCATAAGGTGTGCAATATGTATGTATGACGAGTTTTATCCTCCAAATATTTGTTGAACACTATGTAAAGGAAATGTTGTATGTGTTTTGTCATGTGATTTGTGATAGATTGAATGTTGAAATGATATTGAGAGCAAAGAATGTTATATTGTGATGCATGAGTGTTAATTTAGAAGTAGGGCATATGAGTTGAGTGGACATATTACATATGAGCTGAGTGTTGCTAACTAATTGAGTGGACATAGCGCATATGGGCTGATTCATTGAGTGGACATATCATTTTTCTTGTTGAGTGTTGATGATTGGTTTACTGAGTGCGGACAAATCACATGTGGCATGAGTATGTCTAAGAGTATTTTCTTGTTCACTCAATTGATGCACATGCCATGGTGATTACCTAAAGCACATGCCAGTGTGAGTAAAAATGTTGTTGACCAATTTACTTAGTATACATGCCATGGGCTCACTCCTTTGTGTTCATTGATCTATATAATCCAAATGCCATAGGTTGAGTGCTATATTGACTACTTATTGATGAGCGTTTAGTAACGTATCAACATCATAAAAAATAGTCCAGAATGGTAATTTCAGTTGAAATTTGTGCTTCCATTATAGGTTTGAGTGAGGGAGGAAATATATGAGTTCAAGTTGTAGCCATTACCGGAGTTTCTCTTGAAATAGTTTAGAGGTTAGTAAAAACGTTCAAAGAAGATGGAACTCACAAGCGCAAACCTTGTGGTAGAAGTCACGCTAAAAAACTTAGTAAGAGAGATGTGCATAATATTGTGCGTTACGCAAAAACTCATCGTCACTACTCGATCTTAGAGTT
Source organism: Bryoerythrophyllum caledonicum (assembly GCA_963971425.1). Taxonomy (NCBI): domain Eukaryota; kingdom Viridiplantae; phylum Streptophyta; class Bryopsida; order Pottiales; family Pottiaceae; genus Bryoerythrophyllum; species Bryoerythrophyllum caledonicum. The sequence continues at coordinate 8,089,749 of OZ020526.1, read as the reverse complement.
ACCAGTACATGTGGTACTCAAGTGTGTAGACGTACTATTTAAAGGGTATTACATAAAAGTGGTATTTTTAGTCGAATAGCAGTCAAGAAACCTTTCTTGACACCCCGTCACATGTCTTAGCAAATAGCTTTTGCTCAAAAGTATCGTGGATGGAGTCCAGAAGAGCAGGAGCGTATTGTTTGAACATGTGAATCTACTTTTGAGATTGGAAAAAGTTCTCGGCAAGTTCATGTTTAGAAAAGTGAATATAAGCGCTATTCACTAAGTTGTACAGTTCCTACTTTTAAAAAGTGGACGGACATCTTTGATGATTTGGGGTGCATTTGCTGGAGGACAGAAGTCACAACTTGTCTTTATGCCATTAGTCGACGTTCTGCTAAGGATTTTGTGGAAGTGGTCTACAATGGCAAATTGGTTCATTTCTTGGATAGAGTTCTAGATGGAGTGCTTATGGAAGATGGCGCACCTATCCATTGCACCAAAACATGTGAAGAATGGATACAAACCCACCAACTCGAAAAGCTCAATTGGCCTGCAAACTCTATTAATTTCAACTCAATCGAGAATGTCTGGAGGATGCTAAAAGATGTTGTGCAACATGGCAAGGAATTCCCTAGAAACTTTGAAGTGTTGAAGGTAGTTCTTGAAAGAGAGTGGAATTTAGTCAATGGTACAAAGCTCCTTCAACTATGTCATTCTATGCCCTCATAGCCGGCCATGAATCTCCTTGCACCGCCTCCACGTCTAGGAATCTCCACCTCTCTTGTGTCTAAAGCCTCCTCCACCACCATCTTCTTCCAAACCCTAGGTTTGAAGATTCAAACCCTAGGTGCTACAACTCTCCTTCAAAACCCTAGCTCTAGAACCCTAGCTTCCGCGCCCTTCCTTCACGCTTCCTTCAACAACTCCTCCAACCTCCTTCTTCTTCACCTCTTCCTTGAAATCCCAACTCCTTGAAACAACCCAACTCCTTGAAAAATACCCAATTCTTTAAAAGAAAATCCAACTCCTTAAAAGAGACCCCAAGCTTGAGAGAGTCCATATTATTTGAGAGAGAGAGAGAGAAAGCTTGATACTGTGAGCAGCGCCGGCCTGTGAGGAGCGTTGGCCTGTGGGAGCCCGGTACTTGGGAGCGCCGGCTTGTAGTACCCGGGCTGGGGTACCTTTTTAATTTTTAATTTTTAATTATTATTCTTTTAAATTTTCTTTTCTTTTTCTCCTTTTTATATATTTTTTTCTTCATATGAAATTAAATTTTTATTTTCTCAATAGGAATTTAAGTTTTCTACAACAATAAAGTTTTAAAAAAAACCTCAACAACTAATACTAAAAAGATCACTAATAAGTAGACCATCTAGTTGATGAAGACTTTGACTAGCTAACTTAGTTTTAAGTGGTGATTTGGACTTTTGTCCCGGAGATCCTTCCCGAGCATTCTTTCTAGGTTTTTCCAGCATAATCTTGGTAGTTTTAAGACCTGATTTTATCACCACTCTAACACTAATTAACTAGTTAAGCATTCACCGACTTTCACTAATTATTATACAACCTACTTCTACGTAATACTAACTACTTTGTTGGTCATCTAAGACTAAAAATCACAATTTAACTAATTTTTTTTGTAGGGTCAATCAAGTGGGAGTTTCAAACTTCCACAAATCTCTACCAGTTTTTAACCCTTTAATCTATTAAGGACGAGAGGCGCTTAGGTGGTCACTTTTGGAGTTATTTTCAAATTGGTAGACTAATCCTTCATCTTTGTTTGATCTAAGGCCTAATTTAAATTCCTTAGATTCCTGCGCTTTTAACAAATGCAGTGAAAATGTGCGTTGGAGTCTGATGGACAAACTAAAGTGTTGTTTGTGGTGATCACTTGCAATGAAATGTACCCATTGTGATGACGATGTAGTGACTAGTTGCGGTGAGATGTATCCACTTGTGGCATCTTCCAAGCTTGGTTGCAGGTGTCGTCGTTAAAGCCTTAAGACCAACAAGGCCTTGGGAGGGTCAAATCTAATGTTCTGGGTGTTGTAACTTTTTCCATGATTGGTCATCGTCATTGCGGTCTTCAAAATGCACATTGAGTTCTACAAGAACTTTTCAACACATATCCTTGATCTTCAATCGATGTAGGCATTGGAAAATTATGATTACTACTGTAAAGTGGGATTGCAATGAAATGTATCCATTGTGTAAATCATGTTTTGTATAATCTCTTACACTTGTAGATTCTACTAGAGCCTCATGGTCCACTTAGGCGCTAAATGTTTAGATTTCAGTAGGATTTTAACATATAGCCTTATTTGTGTAGTAAAAAATTGCTTTGGTTTCAGAAGCTTTGAGCATTGAATGTTTGCTAGGGCTTTCTTTCTAGCTTTCTAGTGCCACATTGCACCGTTGCCTAAGGTCACCTTCAGCTCAATTAAAAAAGGCAAGCCAAATTATTGGAATAGCATTAAGTGAAAATGCCAAAATTCAAAAAAATACATATTAATAAGCAAAAATTGCAACAATAGAGGTGTTAATCCCTAAAGGACAAAGGGATTTTAGAAGAATCCCTGCTCCATTCACTAGAACCTACCAAAATGAACTTTTTGATGATGAATCCATAGAATATTCTACATATTGAAAGATAACAACAGTCAAAGTGAAAATAAATTGGCCTCCAAGGAGACACTTGGTCCTTTAGGAATTCATGGGAAGTTGGCTTTGGAAAAGCCTTGGTCTTTTGAAGTGTGTGCGAGATTTCACTTTGGAACACCAAAGGTTTAGGTTCAATCCTCACGGTTGTCAAAATATGCTAAATTGAGTAATCTCTTATTTCTTGCCAATAATTGTTTTATTGATTTTTTTAACTCTTTAATAACCAAGAGTCCCCTCGGAGGACTTTTGAAGATTTGGGCAGGTTCCTATGGTGTCAATTCTTCTTTGAAATATTTACTCTAGATGAACATTTAAGCTCTGTGTGAATACAATTTTTTTCCTAAATCCAACGTTTAATAAAAAAAAGGTTATGCCATTTAAAAGAAAACTTTCTTGAGAGCACGCACGTCGGGCAACTCCAAAAGCCTTTGCGAGGACACTCTATTAAATGTGAGATTATCATTACTAGCAAGTGGTATTATTTCCTTTCCTATCATCAAAAATAATTTTTTGTCTTTAGTGAAATCATCAAAAATATTTTTTTGCCTTAGTGTCTTTAGTCATATTACCGTACGTTAGGATTAGTTTTGGCACCTAGTTGCCAAAATTATTATTTATCCTTTTGCAAGCATTTGGACACAATGGGTATCACCTAGACAAATTTCTTAAATCTAAAAAAAAAAACTAGACATTCTCCATTGTGAGTTTATTATGTACAAAAGTGACCTAAATCAAACAGTTTCACACATTGTCAGGCAAGGATTGGATTAAATTTGGCTCGGACATTCATCCTTCTATCCTCAGATTAAGAGCATGTGCTTCAGTTCAGATTGGCTTTTGATTATGATGACCGGTGAGTGGTTTTGATTCTGGTTCATGGTGTCAAATTCTTAGTTCGTTCTTGTCGCTTCTAGTTAGTTTACTAGTAGTAGAAGGGAGAAGGATAAGTTGTCGCCAGAGAGACTAGGGAACTCAACCAGTGATGTAGAGAGCAAAATTATGTTGTAGATCCCATGATCATGGCAATATAAGGTTGAGATTGGAATTTGACTGTGGATGTGTACATGCTGATTATTTTTCTATTTTAAGTACCTAAAAATCTTCTTCTTGTCCACATAAAATTGAGAGTTCTTCATTAAAGCTTATATTTCCCACAACAATATATGGTGTTGAACTTCTTATTGACCATTTGTATCATTCTGAACAAATTACATTTGCCAGAAAATATAACATGAATTGGCAATTTTTGAGCCTCCACTCCTTGCACAATTGTTTTGAACATGGTACATCCCTTTTCTACCTCTAAAAATTAGGGTACAAGGTGTACTGCAAACATTTGACACCAATTGAAGTCAAAGTCCTATGATCTACTCAACGTTGGGAAGAAAATGAACCGTTTTCACTACTTCAAAGACTAAAATTTTCCAATCCATGTGATCCAAATTTATGAAATTTTGTGAGGATGTTATTTGATAAGTCTTAATTGAGATCCTACGGTCAAAACTAGAAATACAAGATTTTTTTTCCTTCTTTACACATTGCATTAGAATTAACAGTTTTGAAGTGTTTTTTTTGTGTGAGATTGTCAAAGAAATATAGGGGTTCAAAGCCAAACGGCATTTTCCCAAATTAATTAATTTTTCTGCATGGAGGTGTTGAAAATGACCTTAGGCTATGGTAATATGATTGATAGAACATTAAAAACATTGGTATCTTCTTGCCAAATTGATTATTTTTTCATCACTATTATCTCAATATCAAATGATATTATCAATTTTGGATGAAGTATATAATGTGTGTATCTATGTATGTATATATATATATATATATATATATATATATATATATATATATATATATATATACATACATACACACATGCCTTCAAATTCAATGTGGATAAATTTTGATATATGTGACTCCACTAAGTTGAGCGGCCCAAAACCACACTCATCCTCAAAGCTATTTTACAGAATAGTATAAAACGGTTGATCTTGACACGAAATTAGTCAACACAAATTTGGAAAATTATACCTAGAAATATTTAATAGCCGCATTGGGTTATTAAGGTGTGCAATTTTGGATAGCTTTACCTTATGTGAACTCATCATTGGTGGCCTTGCTCAGAAGGTCTCAACAAGTTGGTGCACTTTTGAATTACCCATGTCTCAATCACGCATGGCATGTCAATCTCACTTTGATTCAACGGTTAATTCTTATCATTGGGCAAAGGAAGAAGGATTAAATTTCTAACTCAACCTATGACAACCACCACATACTCTACAACAGAGTTCTTGGCCCATGTGGTTTTTGAGCTTTCAAATTTCTATATCAATTTGGCGCATTTGAGACTAAATCTGAAAAATTATTCCTTAACCCTTAAATGTCAGTTGGAAACCACATATACATGCACTTATTTTACTCTACAAAATACAAAAAAATGTATTAAAGTTTAGCAAGACTTACACCTTTGGATTGAGGATTCTTCAACTAAAATCTTTTAGTTGGAGGTCATTTCAATATCTGAACCTTATCATGTTCAAATACGACTCCATACATGTAAATACTATGGCTTCTAGTAGTACCTTTTGGCGTTTAAGAGTTAAGCTTCCTTACTCCATTCCTCATCTTTACACATTGTTCTTTTTAATATTCAATATGGCTTAGAGGAACAATCTAGGGTTGCTCTAATTTTCAATACTGCATTTTTCCAATCCAGCTAGAACCAAAAAAACATAACAAAACGAAAACAAAACCAAACAAAAGTAAAACACTGGTGGTGTCATCCTAGGTTTTGAACCATGTTAAGGGGACGTTTTCCATTTTGGACAGGTTCCTAAATTTTGAAAACCAATATTTATTTTGAAATTTTTACACTAGATTGTCTCTGTTAAGAACTTCATGGAATTGTTTTCTAATTTCTTTTAGTTTCATAATATGAAAGTTATTAGCCTTCAAAGTCAAAATGGGGACTCTTGGTAGCTCCAAAAAATTTGCTAGAAGTTTCTCGTGACATTGAGATTTTTTATACACATAGATGATGATATCTTCTTTGAAGGTGTAGTAAAATAAAATTTTGTCTTTAGTGTTAAAAAAACACTTTAACCCAAGTCAAACATATTTACACATTGTTGTGCAAGTGGGGGACAAAAAAATTGCACCTCAAATGCTATAATCTTCAGATTTGTGTAGTGGATTGCAACCAAAAAAATATGATAAGTTCATATAAAAGTCTATTTAAGATCTTATTGTTAAAAGTCCAAAATTTTACTTCATAATTAGATTTTCTTGCCACTTTTAAATAGTGACAGTTTTGGAGTGTTTCTTGAGGAAAGATTGCCTTTGGGTTCAGGGGTTAGCTCTCAAACGTCAGATGGTGCCATTGATGGTCACAATATTCTACATGTATAGTGTTGTATTTGAACATAATAAGGTTTAGATATTGAAATGAACTCCAAGTGGAAGATGTTAGTTGAAGAATCTTTAATCCAAAGATGTAAGTCTTGCTAAACTTCAATACATTTTATCTATTCTACATATTAAAATATGTGCATGTGTATTTGGTTGTTGACTGGCTTTTTAGGGTGAACCCCTAAAGGACAATTTGTCCTTATCGGGGACAAATCAATTTTGGGCAGGTTCCAAAAATCCTTGTTGGGCAGGTTTCATTTTTGAAGATATCGTAACTTCTTGAATTTTGTAGTGCATATAGAAATATGGGTTTTCTTTGCAGGGAATTTTTTTTGGGACTTTCAAGGAAAAAGTTATGGTGATTTAAACTTTAAAAGCTCGACTCTTTTGGCAGCTCGGCAAGGTACTATAGAGATGAATAGTATTGTTGTAGAGTTGACAATTGCACTTTTTGAGGTGGGTAGTGGTGAAGGAAAGTTCTTAGATACCTCCATTGTTTTCACTTAAAAACGCATAGAAATTAAGGGTTTACTTTTTTTTCTATTGTAAAATATGTCATAATGATTCTATTAATTGTTTGGAGTTTAGATCCAAGAATTATTTCTCTATTTAAAAAAAAAATTGTTTTCTGAGGTACGGAGCCACTTTCCATACCCCTAGTCGTTGCATGTCCATTTTTCTTATTGTTAACACCTCCATTACTTGTGATATTTGACGTACAATGACATAACACAAGGTAGAACATAGATCCATAGAGTTTATGCAATGTGTAATGGAAAAAAATTGATTATCTTGAGTCAAAGTACACTCAACATGTCGGAGCATAGTAGGAAAAAAACAATAATGTACTCTTCAAATGCATATATCTTTCAATCCGTACAGTCAAATTTTACAAAAAAATTAGGGTGTCTTCTCGTAGTAGTTAGCTTGAAGATTCAACTTTTGAAAATAGTAAAAAAAAAATCGAATAAGTCTAATAATATCTCAAATCAAAGTGACAGTTTTGGGGTGGTTTTGGTGAAGCATAAGGCCTGGTCCTTTAGGGGTTAAAGCAGTGGACAAACAATCTCTGCTATAACTGCAAAAGAAATCCATTCAAGTGTCTATGCGCTGAGGGAAAATTGACCCCCTCATTGGGAGATTCCCGATGGGAGCCACAAGGTGGTGGGGTCAAACTTGGCCCCTATTTTGTTTTTGGATGGGGCCCGAATTATAGCAAGGGAGGGCCTTCCGGAGTAAATGATGGCCGTAGGCTCCAAATTTGTCCCCAAAAATTCCAAAAAAAACTTGTGGACCCCCCGAAATAAGAGGGCTAGAAAAACGACCCCTTGCAATTAAGACAGGGCCCACCTTTGGTAACTCCCAACGAGGGGGTGAATTTGCCCTGGGCGTGTCTCTGCAAACAAAGACAATAGAGTTTTCCTGAAAGTCTGAGTTTTAAAGGGTGGCTATCTTGTGTCAGCCAAAAAGACCCGGTGCAACATCTTTTAAGGACCTTGTGTCTTATTCTATTCACCAAAGCACGGTGAGATTTAAGTACGGCAATATTTGCAGGGTGAAAGTTCTCACCCTCCATATTTTATGGGCCACGCGCATGGAGCAAGCTAATGTAACCAAATTAGTAATTTGGAGTCACCAATGCCACCTTGCATCTATGTTTGGACGGTGACTGTGCCTAGATGATTAACCCTGTAGCATGTTCGTTGGCTGACAAAGGACCCTAATTTATGGAATAAACCCAAAGTTAACCAAACCACCATATTTCTCAAAAACAAGTGGACTTTCAAGTGTACAACCCCTATCAGAGTTTTGGGGTGACAGTCAGGGTTAAAACCCTGAGTACTTTCAGGAAAACTCTAATGTGTGTGCTTGTTTTTAAATAGGTGTGTGAGTAGAAAATTTAAGGGGCCCCCTGGCATAATCATACCATAATGCCCAAATCAAGGGGACATTACTTGTGGATGTGAAAGGCATGAGTGGCCAGACAAGAAAACAACATGGCAACTCAAAAGAGTATCCAAAAACGGAGCCCACTGGCCCACAAAACCTTGCAACTCTTTAGTTTTTATTCCCTCCCAACTGTGGCCTTGGGCACAATATCCTATGATTCCCATGCCCATGTGCCCCCCTTCCATTTGCATCCTCCATCTATGCTAGACGAAGTTATTCCCATTAGTTAACCCTTTACTGCCCATCCTCCATCTATGCTACACTGATTTTGATGTTTAGTGTCATGGGTAGTAAATGACTTGTAAATGCTGTAAGTTTTCACTCTTGATGAATATTTTTACCGACCATGTCCACTACGATCCCCCTCTTTGAGTAGTATGGATTGATGTGCTCTCAGCAAAAATTTATATTAAAAGTTAAAACTTACAGCATTTACAAGTTATTTACTGCCCATGACACTAAACATCAAAATCAGTGTAGATGAAGCTATTCCCATTAGTTAACCCTTTACTGCCCAAATATGGTGTCTGCATGCATTAAATCTCAATTTGCATGAAATCGGTAAAGAATTAGGTTGCAAAATGTTTTGTACTGTACATACTTGCCCCCATATTACAAGTACACTCTGCAAAAATCATATTACAACCTGGAGTTACAGAACTCATGGAAAAGCTAGGAATACATTTCAAAATACATCAAATACAACAAACTACAATGTTTTATATGCCACATACTATGTGTATTTCATACACATGCACAATGATCATGGTCTTAAATTTTAATTGAAATTTTGCTTCAACCCCTAAATTATCAAGAGTCCCCTCTTGAAGGTTCGGGCACGTTCCTACTATGTCAATTTATAACATTATTTTTTCAAAATTTTACTGTCAATGGACATTACTAATTGAAAATATTATATTGAATTATATTACTTCCTTTCATGTAGTCAAAAAAATCTCTTGTCTTTAGTAAAAAAATAGCATATTAATCCAAGTCAAACATTTTCACACATTATCGCACATTCTTGGGCAACGTACCAAAAAAACTTCTTCCATTTCACATAAACTTAGAGATTTTCATAATTTTTACTTTTCATATTTTCCACGGCATTATGTGGTGTAAACCTTCTTATCAACCATTTGGATTCTCATTCTAAAACATATTAAGTTCACAAAAAAATATAACATGAATTGACAATTTTGAAACCTCCACTCCTTGCATAATTTTTTTGAATATGCTACACCCTTTCTTTACGTATAAAAATTGGTGTACGAGGAACTAATATCATGCTTAACATGATGGTAATGAATTTAGACCTTGTGTAGTGCAAATCTTTGACACCAAGTGAGGTCAAAGTCTCTTGATTCACTAAACGCAGGGAAGAAAATGAAACAATTTCTGTACTTCAAACACTATAATCTTTCAATCCACGCGGTCAAAGTTTATGAAATTTTGTGAGTATGTTACTTAATAATTCTTAATTGAGATCCCACGGTCAATACTAGAAGTAAAAGTTTTGGTTACCTTCTTTACTCATTGCACAGAAACAAACAGCTTTGAAGTGATTTTGGTGTGAAATTGTCGAAGTAATCTTAGGGTTAAGAGATTCTTCATTGTTGATCTCTCTTATTGCATACAAAACTTCCTTTTCGATTTGTGTATGATTGAAACATTTTTTTTACAATTAAGTAAACAAAAGTAAAAAATTCATCAATAGTAATATATAAATGTTTACATCATATATGATATGCCAATGCAAATCGATCAACCTAGTGCACATATGAACCTATTTCATTCAAAGTACAAATTTTCTTGCAAGAATCTATTGATTGATAAAGTAGTACACCCTCCAATATCCACAATTTTCATTACCAATATACAATAACTTTAAACACTACAATCTAGTAATTTAAAACACTATAATCCATTCCATCAGCAATTGGATGTTATGCAAATTTCCTCTAAGGTTTAGATCATGGGTTGAGTTTAGTTTTGTAAGATTGAATACTAAATTTAGGCATTGTATTTTCATGGAAGTTATTCAAAGAAAAAATCAACAAGATATTATGGTTTTATAAGAAACATGCTCCATGCACTAAAGGGTTAATCATGGTTAATTCCTAAAGGACCAAGACTATGTTTCACCAAAACCACCCCAAGATCGACTCTCTAAGAATGAGATGCTGCAAGACGAATTGAAACAAAATTTTACTATTTTCAACACTAGGATCTCCAAGTTCACTACTATAAGGAGATTCTAAAAAAATTGTAAAATTTGACCGTACAAATTGTAAAATACATGCATTTGAAGAAGTGCAATTTTATTTTTTCTACCCCGTGCAGAGAGGGTCTACACACTTTTTCAAAAAGAAATTTCAATCCTTAATTTTTATGCATTTTAAAGTAAAAAAAATGAGGGTTGCCCTAAACTTTCTTTTAGTGCGAACCGCCTAAAAAAAGTGCAATAGTCAACTCTAGAGTACTACTATTCATTTCTACAAAACTTTGCCTAATTGCTCCAAACTCAAGTTTTTGATGTTTGAAGTACCATAATTTTTTTTAATAAGACTAAAAAAGGAAAAAGAAAATATTTCTGCTAAGATAACCCGTATTCTTGTTCTCACTAATTTTTTCAAAAAGTGATCTTCAAAATTAGATTTTTAGGAACCTACCCGAAATTGATTTGTACCCTACATGTTCAAGTTTTCATTAGGGGTTAATTCCTAACATTGGGAAAGGGGGGTACAAATTTTGAATCAAACCCATGTCAAGTTCTACATGTTTGACAATAGGGTTAAGGGCCAAGGTGGTTTTAGAACTATACAAATTTGGTACCTTAGAGATGAGATTGCTCCTTGAGCTTGCTTATTAATTTTTTGTCTCTCCGCATGGTCCCTTTTTATATACAATGTGATTTCAAATCCCATTTGGCCTAAAAAAATGGTTTTGGGTTGCTCAACCTTATTTCTACTAAAGTAACCCCTTGAAACCAACTAAGACCCACAACCAATTTTTTTATATTGGGGTAAATCCAACTCACTTCCATCCCATTATGAGTCATTTGGCTCCAAATGGAGGTTTGCTATCAGTCAAGACCCCTTACTTATAGTCCGCACTTATCAAGGGAGACTCTCGGGTGCCAATCGGGTGCAATTGGCTTAAAATGGCAACACAATTTGAATTCACATTTCATGAGAAAAATATGAAATCAATTGGGTTTAAAATGTAATTCTATTGGCTATCATTGAAAAATATATGTAATATTAATTGTTCTTGCCAAATACACACATTGCTTAACCCTTTAACATCAAGTAGACCCTTTTTGGATGCCGCAGAGACTTTTTTTTGTGAGATCACAAGATTCCCAAGAGTAGTCTCACCGGCCCGAGTTATTGGAGCTCAAACTTCCACTATAATGTTTTGTGAGAAAACTTGATCCACTGAAATCTTGTCCGGCGACCTAGATGGCACATAAATTTTACACATTTCCTAGATGCTTGGGGTAGATTCCACCCATTTTGGAGATGCAGCAACAAAGTCAGATCACACTAATTCATCCGTCGTTGCTAAAGGGTTAACTTTGTCCGTTAGGAGGGGTTTACCTCAAATGATGTCCTACGGACATAGGCTCGGTGGGGGAACAAAGAAACATACTCGTCATTTACACCCAAGCACTTCCTTGTGTCTTTTTCTCAAGTAGTAAGGTATGAATGCAGACAATGTTTACAGACTCCTTGGCAGGAGCTATGGAACCTGAGATGATAAGTTGGTTGGCGGTCTCCATGATAAGCCTGAGCAACCATTGTTCATCTGACAACTATTGTTGTTCCATACTCGTTTGGACTTTTCATGGTGGAGACAATTATGCCGTGGTTGTTGGCATTCTCGCACAAAACTCAAAGCTCCATGTGACGGCCACTGCCTTCGATTGTGTGATTGACAAAACTTCTCTTTATGTTCTCTCAGACAAAGCAAACTATATGTCAGCAGCCATACCCACTGAGTGGCTGATTACGTCAATTGTTGAACCATATTTTGAGCTGGGAATCTGTCAGTGGAACTTGAGTGAAGTTTGCATGGTAGGGGCAGGATGATGGCCACACTTTGTTGGCCCAAGAACAAGTCAACTACACCGTTCCGTGAATATAGTGTAGACTAGACTATTTGGAATTTCCTACACTAGTTGAAAATTTACATGCAATTGTTGACTCACACACACTTGCTTGAGAACAAATACCCAATCAGAACTTGGCATGCACATGTTTTGATGGAAATTAGTGTGGGTGATCTACATCAATAATCCCTCTACACTATATTCAATGTTTAGTGTAGTTTTTGTGAAAGTCTTATCAGAAGAGGAAAGAGAATGTGAGATCTGCATACATAAATTTAATGCTCTCTTTTTGTGCACCAATGAAATTCATTAGTAATGGCAATCGATACTCTTGTGCATCACCAAATGCAAGTTGAAGTTCCCCTATAGTATTTTGATTCCTCTTAGAGTTGATCAAAACACTACACTACAGATGAAATTTAGTGCCAACCACACTAACTTGTATTTTAATGCTATTGGTTTTTACTCTTGAGAAAACTTTTACCAACTATGTTTACAGTGACCCCCCTTCATTAAGTAATATAGATAGTTGTGCTCTCAATAAAATAAATTCTTCAAAATTAAAATGTTTAGCATTTCCAAAAGAATTGACTCGGTTACACTAAACATCATCTTTAGTGTAGTCAGAAAGGGGTAGAACTACTCCAAAGAAAAACATCAAGAAGTGATGTATTACACCATAATATTATGGTGTAGTGCGTCACTTTGTGGCGTTCTTCTTTGGAATAGTTGCATCCCTTTTCCACTAGTGAGAGTTTGCCTACACCTCTCCCATGCAAAGTCATTCTCTCAATGTGGTTCCCATTTATACCATGTAACTCATGTCAACCCAAAATTCAAAAAAACATTTAGACGGAAATCATCTTCCGCCGATATGAAATACCACATACAGTAGTATTGTATTTGTAGGTGTTTATTGTATTTGAGAGTATTTTAATCCCTTTTTTTTTAGGAGTTTACCTCAAAACGACTAGAGTCCCCTAGGAGGACACTTTGAGTTTCAATTGAGTCCCTCAATCTCAAATTTTGGAATGATTTTTTGAGTTTTTAAAAATTGAATGGGCAACTTTCTAACCCCTAAGAGCCCAAGGTATTTTCACTCAAGAAACACTCCAAAACTGCCACTGTAAACAAGTGGCAAGAAAATATAATTTTGAAGTACAATTTTGAACTTTTCACCATAAAATCTTAAAATAGACTTTTCTATAAACTTACCATATGTTTTTGGCTACAATCCATCCACGGATATGAAGATTATAGCATTTGAAGTCAAAAAATGGTTTAATTTCTTCCTTGCGTGGAGTGAATTAGCAAACTTTTACTTCACTTGGTGTCAAATTTTTGCACTACACAAGGTCTAAATCATTCGCCATTGTGATAAGCATGATGTTGATTCCTTATACACCAATTTTTAGAGATAGAAAAGGGGAGTAGTGTATTCAAAGCAAGTGTGCAAGAAGTGAAGATTCATATATTTCTAATTCTTGTTTTATTTTATTGTGAACTTAATCCCTAAAGGCCCAAGGCATTTTTACACCAAAAACACTTCAAAACTACCATTCTCAGCGCATTCAACACAAAATGGCACAAAAACAATTTTTTTGAAAATGTAACTATAAAATCTTGTAGTGAAGTTCTATAAGAGTGTGTGTTGAAAATTTTGGGACGTTTGACTACACAGATTGAAAGATATTAGCATTTGAAGTGAGACAAGAAGTTTTTTTGAGGTCATACAAACACCTTTAACAAACTTTGATCACTTTCTATGACAATTTTTGCACTACACGCCGTGATTTTCCAATTTCAACTAATAAAGGATCATGTAAGGCACATATGCATTAAATTTTAGAAGTAGAAGAGGGGTAGAAAATGTCCCTATAAATCTTGCAATGTAACTATGTGTTGAGAGTTATCAATATACTAACAAGTTGCATATAACACATCCTTCTCAACTATTTGAAATTCAAAAATCCATAAGTAGATGCAAAGATTTGCATTTTCTTTCTAAGAGGATTTTTTCTTCTTTTTAAATGGACAAAACTCTATTTGCTATTGGATTTAGAATTTATTAGGATTTTTCTACACTATAATTGTTGCACTATTTGTTTATTTGTCACCAAAAATTAATTGTAACTTTTGAACCATAAGTTGGATACCTACAAAAATTATGTCAACGAAAAGCTAATAAAAAGTTGCCCATTCTATAAAAAAAATCTCTAAACACATCATTCTTGAATTTGGGCTATATATGGAAAATCTCAATGTCAATAGAAACTTCTAGCAAAAATATTGGAGCTGCCTAGAATGCAATTAAAACTATTTTTGGTATGAAAATTAAAGAAGGGGCGAAATGGAGTATTGAGTATTTTATGATATCAAGTCATCAAAATGCAAGTAAGTAAAATCAAAGTGGTGGATGGAAAGCTTCCATTGATGAGCATTGTGACATCAATAAGGTCAAAGAAGAAAACCATCACATCATTCTAATATAAATAATCAAGTTTATGAAGGAGTTTATTGAATACTAAAAAAATTCAAATACAAATGACATACATGCAATAATGGCCAATATTGATTCACGTTTGTCACTAATGATGTCCACTAATATTCCATGCTATCAATTCCACAAAGGATTATCAAATGCCATTCTCACAAGAAAACATCTATCTTTCCACAATTTGAGATTTATATCTCAAGCACACAAAGGTTGATTTCCATTGATGAAAGGCATATACATGTTCAAGATGATGGTTTACAATACCATAAAGACAACACTAAAGAAAATTGGCTTCATTCAAAATTGTGTGTATTTTGAAAGCTCTCATACCAATCTTGAACAAAAGTGAGTATGAAGGCATACTCTATTTTGGCATTTGATATCTTCCAAACCACAATTCAGCTCCACCTCAAACTTTTTAGATTTGTGTAATACATCATGTACTACAACTTTGATTTGTACACATTTCGCTTTTGCCCACCTATACTCATGGTATGATTTTTTGAATGGAAGTGAGTAAAAATTGTACTCAGTTTTGTTTGTCACTGTATATGACGGTGTTTTTCTATGGAGGATACCAAAAATGTATTAATTTTAGCAAGATTTACACCTTTGGATTGAAGAATCTTCAACGAACATCTTTCATTCGGGAGTCATTTCAATATTTGAACCTTATCATGTTCAAATACAACATCACACATGTAGAGTACGAGGCCACCAGCCGCACCTTCTGACATTAAAGGGTTTAGGAAGTTACTTTTAAAATAGTAGAAAGATTTGGGCATGGAGAAAAAGTGTTCCGAGGATGAAGGAAGTTAGCCCACATTGCAGCATGTGCCACAGTCAGATCCAAAGAACATCCCCATTCATGTTTCTGTTGTATTTCCTTGGATTGTTGATAAAGTTGAGGGTATTTTGGATTTGGAATCATCCCTGATTCACGTGCACACTCTGGTCCAAGAGAACATCCATTCATGTTTTCTTGTTTACTCCTTTGTTTCATGACAAAGATGCTACACTTTCCTCGATCATCGTGAACATGCTCATTTCTCTTGGCAAAAGATCTAATGGCTTTAGCATACGTATGAATAGTTTGCATCTTCCCTTGATCTTATGCTTCTCCAAGGATTGCATGTGCAGTTGTTCTTATCAGCTCTACTCAGAGAAGTTATATGATTTTTAATCTCTCAAGTACCAAATGTAAAAAATAGGCCTTTTGAAGGCTTGGTGAGGTCCCTATGGTGTCAAATTATAACATTCCTCTTTTGAAATTTTTAAGAAAATAAATAATTTAAATAAAAAATTGAAATTTTATTGTAGGTTTACTGTACTATAACCTCAGTGAGAGTAGAAGAATTTCCTTAATTTTTCTATAGGGTATTCAATTTCAAACAGGCAAAGCCGGCATGTTATGCAACTCCAAAAACTTTTGCTTGGACACTTTACTGAATGTGAGATTTTCAATGCTAGCAAGTAAAATTATTTCCTCTTATATTTTCAAAAAATATATTCTTGTCTAAATTAGTGTGTACTTTCTTATTTACCATTCGGATTATCATTCAAAAACATATGAAGTTCACAAACAAATAAAAAGCGTATTGGCAATTTTGAACCTCCACTCCTTGCATAGTTGATTTGAATATGCCACACCCCAATATATCACTCTAAACCCACCAAACTTATAAAAATTGCATTAAACCTAGCAAAACAAATTTTTTGTCTCCCCGAATGTCATGACACATGTCCTACTACGAGTAACATACACGCAAACCCACGCACACTCAAAGAGGAATTTATTTGTTTTGACAACAATATAACCCCTAATATCTCCATCCCACCTACCCATCCACCAGACCCACTTCAACCACGATATCCTAGACCACCTCTACATATTCTCAAAAACCCTGAAACATACCCTTTACAACACATAATTGGTGTTAAACACCGTACATACTATAACACTAATAATGTTAAAGTAGAGGGCACGTCATTCCATTGCCAATGAGAGAACCAAGGAAATACATACAATACATGGCAAACACAACGAGACCTATTTCCATGGCATGACCCCAATACCGCAACTCACCAAATAGCATGCCTCAAGCAATACTACCAAGCTCAAACTAACAAATCCTACCAAAAAATCATACAAGGACACCACCCTCAAAACCAATGTATACACACGATCAATCACACCTCCTACGCAAATTCCCCTAGCACATATCTCTATCACAGAGTGAAATCCACAAAAAGACATTAACTCACAAAAACACACCTTCAAATTCAACATAACGAAGCATACATCTATGAGAATAGTGGAAAACATCTAACTATTCCTACTATTCCTACAAGTAGACTAGAATGGCTTTGGAATCAATTCCACCTAGCACTAAACACTCCACACAATCTAGAACCAAAAACCCAACCATTTGAAATTGATGTTGTTTGGCTATACCAAAGACACAGATACAAAATTCCTAAAATTGACTCCCTTAAAAGGACATACTACACTATACCAACAGAAATACTAGACTTCCTCACTACAACATATAATATCCAACAATCATACTTCTCATCCCCAGTCACATGCTCTACAAAGATATCTAAATTCTTCTCACCATTCTCTAGAGACCAAGTTTTTGGTTCACTTGGCAAAGCATTTGATTACAAATGGGACGGTATTGGATACGCACACCCACACAACAAAGAAGAAGTCCAAAAAACACTACATTGGGCTATACTTGCAGCTAAATATTATCCAAGAAATATAACCTATCTTGTATTACCAGACGAAGATTGGTACCAAAACCTTACTCCTCATATAGGCCCATATGTAGACTCTCACATCATATGTCTATTCCGAGCACATACCATAGCTTATTTTGAACCAACCATACCAGAAGAGCTCAACAAAAAACCCTGAACAGAAAAAACCACTTTACAAATAATATGTGTACATCAACAAAACAACACAATAGGTACCCAAATCAACATAGAATACCTAAAATCACTAACCAATACCTTCAACATAAAACAAATATATGCCAAATTCGCCCCATCAACACCAACACCCAACACGGTTAACCGTAACAAACAATGGTCCAAAGCCAAATACCAAAACACAAATGAAACACCCCTGGTCATCCCAATACCACTCCCACCATATAACACAAATCTATCCCTTAAATTTAACCCATAATATAGCTATTACACAAACGGATCATCTAAAGAACCACAAGAAGTAAGCCCGAGACACTGGCATAGAGAAAAAGCTGGCTACGGCATATATAATGCGCCAAAAGACATTAAAATAGCCAAACGATTATATGGACTACAAAACATCATCAGAGCCGAAATGATGGCTGTTTATAAAACACTACGTATTCTAAATGCTAAACACCCAAATGAGCCCGCATACATATTTACAGACTGCATCAACGTATTATACCTCTTAAACACACAAATTCAACATCCTACTGTGTACAATGGCCACTCCGATAAAACTATTTTAGCATCAATGGTGCAAATGCTACAAGCACGTACCCAACCCATATCATTACACAAGTAAGAGCCCATGTGAACATTGATGGCTATGAAAAAACAGACGAATTAGCAAAAATTGGTAGAGACAAAGAACATAGAGAAGCCAGAGAACCATTCGAACATGCCCACCCCACCCCATACTAATATCAAAGAAAGGAATGGCCGTCTATGGAAGACACCCCACACAAAGGCCCCATCAGATTCTTACCCAAATACCTCAAAAGATATGACTTAGACAACAACTTAACAGAACTAACCAAAAAAATTCCAAATATAGAAAAATGGACATGCAATAGAAACATTGACAAGGAACTCTCCAATGAATTTTGGACAAACCCTCTTATCACAGACTCACAAAAAAATGTGTTATATAATTTAGAACACGCCAATATATGGGAAATGTATGTAAGCAACTATTCTTTGGGAGAGAAAGATTCCCCTTCATTACATGTCCTATTTGTAACTCCACTGAACGAGATACATGGCTACATGTACTACTTAAATGTCAACAACCACACATTCACGCAGTGATTGTCATAAGACATAACAAAGGAGTATGGGAAATTAGAAAACTACTTGTATCCTCTAGTAAATCTAGATGCCTCATCTATATGAACGCGGGAACCTTTCACAACAACCCTCCGGAAAACACAGTCCCACAATGGCAACTACCATGCAACACTCAAAGATGACACTGCAACGCCAGATTTAAACCCAATTTACTATGCATTCGCGGTGTGCCGCACAATCACCCTCTACCAATAATTCCAGACCCAACCATTACAATACAATTCATAGAATTCACATATTGCAATGACTTGTTCTCCCTAGATACAATAACACACAAGATAAACAAATATCAACCTCTTCTAGATGAAATTAGCTCATTAGGATGGAAAGCGGATCCGCTACTTGTAATCACGGCTGGAGCTAGAGCCACCACGCATATTCCCTCCATGAAATCATTGGAATCCACATTTAAAATCTCAACGACCTCCATTAAAAATACCTTCAAAAACTTTAACACCATTGCTATCCAACATGCTATGTCCATCCTCCTCCACAAATGTAGACTAGAAAATAACCAACCAATACCCGACCCACACACCTCTTAAAACTAATCAAACCTGCTACACTGTAGTGTCTACCTTCGAAAGGGGGAAGTAGTTCCATCCTGCTAATCCTTTGTCCAGTGGGCATCGTTTTAGTAAGTGGAACGAACAGACACTCTATTCACGCCAGCCTCCTTTTGGAGACCGGAGTTCTTCTTCTTTTTCTGCTACACCTCTTCTCTACCTCTAAGAATTGGTACAAGGGATTAATATCATGCTTAACCCTATAGTGTCCACAAGATCCAAAATGGGACTCTTGAGGTGTTACAAATTCCAAATTTGCATGAAATCCATGAAGAATTAGGTTGTGAAATTTCAAGTTCAGATTTGCGCATACATTATTTGAATACTTTGCAAAAATCACACAATGGTATGGAGTTAAAGAACTCATGGAAAAGCTAGGAATACAACAAAATTTACATCAAATAAATTAAAATACAATGAATACCATGTTGCATACGATATTGTATTTCATATACATGCAAGACGACTTTGGTCTTAAATTTTGATTGAAATTTGTCTTTAAGAGATTTTGTGATAGTTGATCTCTCTTATGGCATTATGCATACAAAACTTCCGTTTGAATTCGTATAGATTTGGAACATTTTTGTATACAATCAAGTAGACAAAGGTAAAAAATCATCAATAATCATGTATAAATGTTTTCTTCACATATGATATGACAATCAACCGAGTGCACGTGTGAACCTCTTTTACTCAAAGTACAAAAATTCTTGCGAGAATCTATTGATGGATAAAGTAGTATACTCTCCAAAGTCCACAATTTTCATTACCAATATACGGTAATTTTAAACACTATAATATATTCCATCAACCGTTGGATGTTGTGCAAATTTTCCCCAAAATTTAGATCATGGTTTGAGTTCAATTTTGTAAGGTTGGATACTAAAATCAGAAATTGTATTTCCATTAAAGTTAGTTCATAGAAAAAAATCAGCACATATGTTGATTTTGGAGAAACATGACTTGAGCACTAAAGGGTCAACATGATGGTAATGAATTTAGACCTTCTGTAATGCCAAAATTTGAGACCAAGTGAAGGCAAAGTTTATTGATCCACTAGACATAGGGAAGAAAATGAACCATTATCTTGACTTCAAACACCATAATCATTTAATTTGTAGAGTCAAAGTTGATGAATTTTTTTAAGAATGTTCCTCAACAAGGTTTAATTGAGAACCTACAATCAAAATTGGAATTAAAAGTGCATTTTTTCTTCCTTACTTATTGCACAAGAATCAACAATCTTGAAGTGTTTTTGGTGTGAAATTATCATGGTCTTTTAGGGGTTAATATTTGATATCTTTTTGGGTTCACCCCATAATCCATGACTATTTATCATTAGATAATTAAAAGATCTCCATTCTACAAGTATGGTGTAGAGAGCAAAAGGAGGGAGAAAGAGAAGAGAAGGGAAATAAAATTGATCTCATTTGAAAGATCTTGACCTAAACTAATAAATATAGAATGCTCAACTAATTTTGACCACATGGGTTGAAAGCTTGTAAAGTTTGAAGTGAAGAAAAATGTTTTTTTTCATTCATTGCATGCAGACAATTGACAAATCTTTGATCTTCCTTTGTATCAATAGTTTGCACCACTCAAGGTTTAATCGCTAAAGGACCGTGACATTTACATATAATTCAACTCAATACACAATTAAATAGACTTTTACATATATACCCATCACTGGATAATACATGAGCCCCAGAGCCCCACAAGTCCTTACCTCTCATTAACAGCACGAGAACATAGGGTGCACAACTGTACGTATATATTCCTCAATCAAGGGGTAACGCATGTATCGACAAGCTAACTACTCTACAGGTACAAATGACATCATGTACTGTAACTACTCTACAGGTACAAATGACATCATGTATTGAAACCCCCGGCATCTGTTTAAAAACAGTGCGTTAGATGTACAAGCTTCAAGTTCAATGCAGGTACTTCTGCACAATTTATGCAAAACCACGCCAATCAAATTAAATTCCTTTCACTGAGGTTTTAACCAACTGTTCAATGTGATGGGTCAAGTTCACAACTACTGTCCCCTTTCCATTGTCCTCTTGTAAAAATACCTTCATTTGCAAATGATAAGCCCCCATCCGGTCGTATGCTTGTCTACACCAAAACATTAACTATGTGGATGGGCCTGTCTAAATCAATGCGTATGATAGAGGAGGCAATAATTTGTAGTTCATATTGATTGACATTGTTTTTGTTATTTTTAATAAAAATTAAATCGTTATGCTCGCATATGGATCTTGAATATGGAAAGATGGTATGAGAGAGTTAATGAGTACAGTGAGGGTTGCTTTTATGCCATGATCAAGTTGAGAGGCTGACCGTCAAAATTTCAACCTGAACAAAGGCAAGAGTCCAAAGTCTTGAAACTCTCATTGAAGTATACAACTTGAAGCCTTTGACTAGTCATAGTGTGAAGCCTCAAAAATCAAGGCTCAAGCCCCATTTAAAAGAAATGAGAGAGAACAAGATAAGAAAAGAAAGAACCCACTTTTTTCCCCTCTCAAAACAATCACTTTTATGTAGTCACTTTCATCTATTGGTCTAGATCTTGATGGATTTTGATGATTTTATAAAAGGAAATTGATGGAATCTCAAAGGAAGTTTGAGTTAGTAAAAATTGTCAACCAAAGTTTTGTTCAAGTTTCCTTGTGTTGGCGCCAAAATTCTCTAAACGTGTTGCCATGTAGGCACAATGGAGGATGACATACTTTGGATTTTGGCCTTTAGTGTGAAGGCTATGCTTTAATCATTGTTGCAATTTGATTGGTGGAATTTGGTAGCCTCTTGACCTTCGGTCATGAAGTGAGACGGCCTTGAACAATATTTAACTCTAGTATAAATGGTTAGTATTTGGTATACTTGATGGTTCTCTCATACCATTTCTCTAGTGGTGTCACTAACAAAAAGATGGTTAAGAGAGACCAACATTCAAGTATTCAAGCTTGTTGGTTTACAAACTCAATGTATTGATCCTACTACACATGACAAAGGATATTTCTTAAAAAACACTATTTCCTCAAAAACACTCCAAAACAACTATTCTAAAAATACTCATCTAGAGTAAAAACTAACAACATTTACAAATCAATAAATGTGGTTATCACTAAATATCACTTTTGGTAAAATGGAAAGATGGCATGCGACGATCTAGAAGTATATCTAACAATGAGTATAAATTGCAGTTATTTGGTAAGCGCAATGGTCATTTTCACTACTAACAAAATGGTATGAAATCACCACTGAGTATATATAATGATATTATTGTACCACAATATCTTATTTGAAAATATTATTGTTTATACTTTTGATGAAGATTTTTAATCAAAACACAACTATTCATACTACTTGAAGAAGGAGACTATTAGAACCTAGCTTGTAAAAATATTCATCAAGAGTAACAAATTATATCATTTATATATCAATTAGTGTAATATACACTAAATACCATTTCAATGTGGTCTCATACCATCTTTTTGATAATGTGAGCACTTCTCACTACTAGAAAGATGGTATGAAGTGACCATTGAGTATAACGTAGGTCAACCTCTAGTTCGGCACCTTAATGCCGAATAATTAATTAATGTGAAAAAATGACATTCGGCATTCAAAATTACAATAATGTTATTTTCGGCAAGAAATCAAATACTACTATATTTGGCCTGATTTGGCACCAATGGGAGTTGAACTCAAGACCTTGGGGTTCCCAACTCAAGTTCTTATGCATAGTTGTCATGGATGAAGACTTATCCAAGCCTCAATCCCCTTTGATGTCTCTACACGTGCCAAAATCTGTAAATATTCATTTTTTGCAATTTCGGCATTTTCAAAAAAACATTTTCCACTTAATTCGGCATGGGCTTTTCTAATTAATTTATGCCGGACTAGAGGTTCACCTACAGTACCTAAGAATGGCAATCTACACTAGAGTTTGTCATCATATGGTATTCTTGTTGGTTGTCTCATCCAATTCTTTTTTTGGAGAGTTCATTGAAATATGTAAGTAATAGATGCTCATGAAACTTGCCTCAATGGGGTAGTCATGCTTAACCTAGAGAAGAAAATCTTTGTGACATGGATCTCAATGTAGTGTATTTTAGAAACTTCTAGTTTTTGCTTTGAATCTTAATTTGAGTCATTCAACTTATATTTTTCAAATTTGAGACCAACTAATGAATCAAAGCTAATGAAGTCTAGTTTCCATTCCAATTAATTTTTTGAAAAATACATAAAATTGAATAAGTTATTGCAATTTGAACTTTGGCCCTACAACCATGGTTGAAAAATTTACTAATTTTAACTTATCACGGAAGTTTCATCTCACCCCAGGTTTCATCTACACTATATTGTACACCTCTGGTGAAATATTCAGAATTTTTAAGCATGTTGTATATTTGATATGAATTTTCTTCACTTTTTCTTCAAAAATTCACAATAGTTATAAATTTTCACCAAAAAATCTGCAATTTTTGTGACAAAAGCAAGACATGTGCTCTCATCTGTGCAAAAGATTTTTTTTTTAAAACCACCTATTTTAATGAAGAAATAGAGCACATGGTAGAATGGACACAATGTGCTATGGAAATTGCGATTGATGCCACGGTTATGGGCTCTGTCCTTTAGGGGTTAACCCTTAAACGTCGGGGCGACCAAAAACTAGTTAATGGAAGAATGTAAAATGCTCCCACATGATGATAAAACATCACTTTCATCCAAGTTTTTGTGAAGGTGTTGTCAATGAGTGCATGTACCACATGCACTATAGATACCCTTCATAGAGTGTGTAACTTTTTCTCTAAACAAGAAAATGTTTGTGAAATGGAACTCAACGTAGTGTATTTTAGAAACTTCTAGCTTTAGCTCTAAATTTGAATTTGAGTCATTGAAATGATATTTTTTGAAATTGAGTCCAACTAATGAAATGAAGTTATCAAATCTAGTTTGCAATCCAATTTGAAAATTTGAAAAATACATAAAATTGAGTAAGTTATTGCAATTTGAACTTTGGGCCTATTACCATGGATGACCAATTTTCTAATTTTAGCTGAACACGGAAGTTTCATCTACACCACAACTTTCAACACAATAATGTACACCTTCAGTGAAATTATCATTTTTTTAATGCAAAATTTGTATATGATATGAATATTCTTCAGTTTTTCTTCAGAAAATCACAATTATTTTGAATTTTCAGAAAAATAATCTTGTGTTTTTGTGACATGAACAAAACATGTGGTGTCATCTTTGAAAAATGAAATAAAAATATTCCGGTTATATTTGATGAAGAATTAGAGCACATATTAGAATGAAAATCGGGATTGATGCCACGGTCATAGCCCTGTCCTTTAAGGGTTAAAGGTTAATCCTCACTTGTTGATGGTTCTGCAATGTTCATGGGACAAGATGTGATTGTAAGTACTAACTTTAGTTGTGAGGGACATGCAATCAAATTAGTTCTCATGTACTGCGTGTACTGTTCAAAGTGGTAACGCCACAGTCTCTGGATCTAGACTCATAGGTAGTACTGAAAATGCAATATTTGGAATAAGGTAACTACCCCACCTCTTACCAACAAGTTAATTAATGTGCATACATGGATAGAACAAAGAATAATACAATTTTTTTCATCGATAGCCAATAGAATTACAATCTCAACCCAAGTGGTTTCATATTTTTCCGATGAAATGTGATTTTTGAAAAAATGCACCATGGATAGCCAGTGGTCGCCAATAGGTACCCCACATAAGAGCCAATCAGAAGTAAGGGATCTTACCTTCATTTAGATGGGTAAATGGGTAGTCATGGGATGGAAGTGAGTTGGATATACTCCAATCTTACAAGTGTCCTTCATGGGTTTTGGTTTGTTAACCCTTTACAGTCCCAAGAAGCCCAAAATGGGACTCTAGAGGTGCTAAAACACAATTTGCATGAAATCCATGAGGAATTAGGCTTCGAGATACCATATTCATATTTGCGCACACATTACATGAACACTCTTCAACAACCAAATCATGATTTGAATTTATATAACTCTTGGAAAAGCTAGGTATACAACACAAAATACATCAAATACACCAAAATACAATGAATACAGTGAATACCATGCCACATACTATGTTGTATTTCACACACACGCACATTAATTTTGCTCTTAAATTTTGATTGAACTTTGTCTTTGAGACATTCTTCATTGTTTTGTGATTGTTGATGTCTCTCCTCACATACAAAACTTCCATTTTGATTTGTATTTTTGGAACATTTTTGTATACAATCAAGTAGAAAAAAGAAAAAAAAAATCACCAATAATTGTGTATAAATATTTTCTTCACGTATGATATGTCAATGCCAAGCTATCAACCTAGTGCTCATGTGAACCGCTCTAATTCAAAGTAAAAAAATTATTGCACGAATCTATTGATGGTTAACCCTTTATCGCCCAAGACCTATTTTTGGAAAACCAAGAATTCTGCTCATTTTGTTTTTGAACCGAATTTGATGGAAATACAATGCCTAATATTAATATCAACCGTTGGATGTTGTGCAAAATTTCCCCAAAGTTCAGATCATGGGCTAAGTTCAATTTTGTAAGGTTAGATATTAATATTAGGCATTGTATTTCCATCAAATCCGGTTCCAAAAAACAAATCAACAGAGATCTTGATTTTCCTATGAACATGCCTCGGCGGTAAAGGGTCAAAGGGAGATTACCATATAGTCAATTCAAAGACAATGTTTTAACCCCTTAAGGCCGGGAGAGTCCAAACAAGGTCGATCCTGGGTGTATTTGGAGGAGGTCTGGCCTTAGAGCATCTCCACTCCTGGCGTGGAATTTTCCACACTAGGACGGAAAATCTTCTCCACGCTAGGAGTGGTTTGTTTAGGGTTTGGCGTTTGCTTGGCTCCACCGCAAGCTCCAATTTTTTTTCTTCTGAAAAGACGCTTTCACCTTCCACCTCCCGCCATCAATGACACGGCGCCATGTGTTGCAAGGGTATGGGTGTGTCGCCAACATAAAAAAATGGCACACTCCCCCATCCAAGGAGATTTCTCTGTGCCATGGACCAAAACTTCTAAAATTAAATAACGTTTCCCCGTTTTGAGGTCTAGGGTGCAACTTTCTGTCCTTGCAAAACTCCAAATTTGTTGAATGTTCTGTTTCTCTGTCTCCGTGTGGAGATGCTCTTAGAGGGTTAAGGTTCTATTCTTTTCAACCCTCATCAAAGTTACTGTTTACATGCTAATGCTTTCCTCCTATTTCAGGAATAAATATTGTACATATGCTAGAATGCTTAAGTTGTTGGTTTAAGGGCAACCGACCTTATTATGTTTGATTGCGAAGGTTGGGAGAAGTGCAACCTTCTTGGATGCTGACTGCAGCACTTGACAGTACTAAAGCTTTCTGTGACAACGGATGTTGCCACTGTCTCATGTGACAATTGAATGGATCCAGGGCTATGATACAAAGTTGCAACTTTATTACATTTCTAACAACCTCAACAACTAGAAATCCACCCAAGTGTAGACAAACCCCAACAGCTTTGCACAGTGCTGTCATTGCTCTTACAAATCCCTACCAGCTATTTTTTTGAATTTTTTTCTGCATTTTTGGTTTTTAGGTTTCCCACACAAGTTGCAATATCAACAACTTGCTGCTAGGTTTGTAGAGAGCAGCTTTCACAGCTGAGAATTGAATTACCAACCACTCCATTTATCTTGGGTACTTCTCTATTATCATCTGGAGGTTTAGGGTCATTGTGGACCTTCAACTTGCAGATTTTCATTTGTAAGGAAGGCCACCCTTGGTACTTACAATTTTATAACATTGGTGCTTTCTCACCCTCATAAAAAGTTTCAAACATTTAACATTATAACTATCTCCTCAAATGCGACATTGATAATGTGGTCATTTTGGAACTTTTTATAACATTATAGTTTGTTCCTATGGTGTCAATTTCCAACATTCTACTTTAAAATCTTCACTATAGAAGGACATTACTAAGACCTCAGTGGGAGAACAATATTTTCCTAAATCCAACATACAATGAAAAAGTTACAGGGTTTTGAATTTCAAATGAGGAGAGCGGGCACTTTGGGCACCTCAAAAAACTTTTTCTAGGACACTCTATTGATTGTGAGATTTTCAATACTGGCAAGTAACATTTTTTCCCTTCATATTGTCCCAAAAAAGTTCTTGTCCTTAGTGAAAAGTAGCATATTAAACCAAGTCAAACATTTTCACACATTGTCACACATTGTCAGGCAAGGAACCAAAAAAACTTCTTCTTTTCCACATAAAACTTAAAGATCTTTATGTTTTTGAATTTTTTTTCTTCCACAACAATATGTAGTGTAGCTCTTCTTGTTGACCATTCGGATTATCAATCTAAAACATATTAAGCTCACAAAAAATTAAAACGCGTATTGGTAGAATTTGAACCTCCACTCCTTGCACAATTGTTTTGAATATGCTACAACCCTCCTCTACCTCTAAAATTTGGTGTATTAGTAACTAACATCAAGCTTAACACGATGGTAATGGAGTTCGACCTTATGTAGTGCAAAAATTTGACACCAAGTGAAGTCAAAGTCTGCTAATCCATTGAACGCACTGAAGAAAATGAACCATTTGTTTGACTTTAACCACTATAATCTTTCAGTCCGTGTGGTCAAAGTTTATGAAATTTTGCGAGTATGTTCGTTAATAAGTTTTTATTGAGATCCTACGGTCAAGACTGGGAGTAGAAGTTTTTGTTTCCTGATTTATTCATTGCACTAGAATCCAACAATTTTGAAGTTTTTTTGTGTGAAATTGTCACGGTACCTTAGGGGTTAAAGGAAGGATAAGAAAAAATTGTCTTAGCATAGGAATATAATGTTTCATTCAAATAAATGATAGTTGGATCTAAAATCCAAATGGTAGATGAAATCATCATGCCTTCTCCTATTAGGGTTTTTTTAAAAATAAAATAAAAGTCCTTAATGTCTCTTTCATTTCAATGCATTTTAATTTAAGACATTAAGGGTTGCCAAGAAATTTCTTTCACTATACCCACTTCAAGAAAAATTGTACTATTTGCTCTACTTATTTGTGTCCAACCGCCCGAAAGACTAGCTTTTTATGTACGAAGCACTATGACTTTAACATTTTCCTATTAAAGGTTAAATTTGTCCACTTCACTTCCCCTTTGGTTCTGCTTCGTGCGCTTTGCTCCGCGCTCATAGATTATAGGCTGCTTAGCTTCGGTGCATATAGATTAGATGCTAAAACTTTTGGAGGTGAGCAAGGGCAAGAATGAGGGCACTGAGAAAATCGCTCTTTTTGGCAGGCACCTCTAAATTTGCAGGGAGCCATGGGAAATATTCAGAGTGTGTGGGCGTTTGTCGGGAGCCGCAAACCGGAATCATGCTCCCCGTAAACTTGAAATCGCCCGTCAAAGGAGCTCTCAAGGGAGCTCTTGAGGGATGCTCTTCAGGTTTTCTGTCAATGCAAAAGGGAGGGAAAGGAATGTAGAAGCAAGACTTAAACACATGTGTCATGACAAAGCTACATTCTAAATTTTATTTTAATCTTAAAAGTTGGTAAATGAGCTCCTTCTCTCACTAATATATACCACAACACCCTAGCATGTTTGTCCGAAAATTGTTCTAAAATGAAAGTAGATTGGTTAAGAAAGATAATAAAATTGATCATATTAAGAAAAAATAAAAATAATTATATGTAGATATAAGAATTTAGTTTTAGGGAGACAAACTCTCTTTTGAAGAATATTTCATAGGACTGATGAGTCATGACCCTGCTATGGTGCTCTGCTAAAGGAGATGATGATAGCGTGGGGATGAAATGATGGTAAAGTTTGATGCTCGAATCCGAGGAGTAAGTACTTAGTCATGTAGGTCTGGCGACCGTGAAATCCACCAGAACACGTATATTCACTACCATTGAAATTTACTGAGGGCTAGTCCGTACTCGGTACTGACATGAAGGTGGTATAATTCCACCACCCTGTCGGCTTCTGATAGCCACAGCAAATCTAAGTCATAGTAAATTGCTCCTTTCAAGTTTCAACCTCCTACTTTGTTACCTGACGTGATCCTGGGGTGAATCTACAGCAGCTCTTGGTAGGTCCAATATTTTACTCAGGTGGTTACTCTGGTCTACATCCAGAGAGTGGTTAAATCTGGGACCTCCTATTCCCGTACACAATGGCCACTTTTGGCACCTACCTGCCAAATTAATTATTTTTCCAAATAGTAGTGGTTCGGATAGAGTGAGAATCATCTTGGTATCACTGGGATATTACCTAGGATATTACTAGGCATTCTATGGATATCATCTAGGAATCATATGGGTATTGTCAAGGCAATTCTCTTGATTTTTCAAGATTATGGACATTCTCCATTGTGAAGCAATTATACACGAAACTGACCAACGGATAGGGTACATGTGCTCCCTATGCGGTGCCAATATTGGAGACCATACTTAGGGCCGCTTCACACCTAACGCCCAAGTCGAGAGTTCGTCGGTTTCCACAAGTGCGATTGCTTGAATGGCCAAAGTCCGACCTCTTGGCCTTCATACCAAAGGCCAAAGTTCAAAGGCCGTCGTCTTCCAATGTGCCTACATGGCAGTACTTTTGGAGAGTTTTGGCGCCAAGGCGACAAACTCCCGAGCAAAAATTGGATCGCTGTTTTTAGTCGACCCAAACTTCCTTCAAGAGTCTGTCAAATTTTTCATTAAACTAATCAAAATCTCACAAGATCTTGACTGTTAGATGAAAGAGGCCGAATTTTTGGCTGATTTTTAGGTTGATTTCTATTGGCTGATTTTTAGGTTGATTTCTATTGGCTAATTTTTTGGCTGATTTCTATTGGTTTGATTTTTTCAGCTGATTTTTTTGTTTTGGCGTAATGATATGGGGTTTGGACTTTGGACTTGGGCTTTGAGGCTTCACACCACAACCGCCCGAAGGCTTCACACCACAACCGCCCGAAGGCTTCACACCACATCCGCCTGAAGGCTTCAATATATATATTTTAATGCTTTTTTTAATCCAAAAGTTTGGACTCTCGCCATAGTTTGGGCATAAATTTTGATGGACGGACTCTTGACTTGGCCACGTGTGAAACGGCACTTAGTGTAGTGTGCAAATGGAATTCTCAGGGCATGTTCAATAGTTGCAAGAAATTTCAGACATTAGAGTTTTCCTGAAAGTCACCAAAATACACTAGATAGTCACCCCAAATCTTAGGGTCTTATGTTAGTGGCTGGGACCACATGTACATGGTGACTTGGCTTGGGAAAGGTGTGTGGAAACTATTGGTCAACTCTTTAGGAACTTAGGGTACCATGGGGGAGCTTTAGTTTGCATGGGGTAGGGCCCAAGTGCATTGAATGCCAAACATTTCGTAGGAGCAAAAAAAACGGATATGAATTTTTTATGCTCTTTCTTTCTATTTTTAAATATCATACACTTTGGCACCATATTTCTCTTGGCTTGCCTCTTCGGGAAGCACATTCGAGAAAACTCTATTGAAAAAGTCTTTTTTGCATCGGTCGCCCCACCAAGTCACTAAAAATCTTGGTAAAGATGTTGTGCGAGCTCACACTATGTCATCATTTATATTGTTGGCCTCCTTGAAAGTGTGACAACCTTTATGAAGTTGGCCACAAAGTCCTCGTGGCATGCCAATACTAGAATGAACAATGGATACAATGGAAGAGGAGGTTTTTGGTGCACACGCTAAAAAAGCCTCCCTCTTACGTCGAAGAGCATTCCAGAAGTAATGCCGAATGTGGTAACTAAAAAAACAGTTGGTAGGTGAAGTGACATGGCGAGTCAAGTGTCAGGATAAGTTGTCCCCATCAATTCACGGGAAAAGATATCAAAGGAAGGGCAGGAAGGCCCAAGGCAAACTAAACCCCTCATTCCTCCCTCGTGGGATGAAGGGGGCAGTTGCTCTAAGGCAATATCATCCCTCCCACCTTGGTTGTCGAACATCCACAAACCCCTGTCCGGCACACAAACCCTCCCCCTTGCCCGGCATGTGCCCTGGCCCGTGCGCTCCTCTCGCCCATCGTGATACATTATTGTACGAAATACCTGTGACGGGTATGGCCTCCTGTGAAGCTTGTGTGTGTAGAAGCACGTGTAGGGTTTTTTTTGTACCTCCCCAAGTGTTCTCAAAGTGTTAGCCTTTGTGCCCATTTGATACTAATATTGAATATATTGTTTTCTTTGATGGTTTTCATTCCACAGAGATTGATCTTTTGAGCTCATCTTTTGTGCTTAGGTATGTTGTCATTGAGAACTAGGGTTTGAGTTAAATATTGTCAAGTTTCTTGAGTGATACATTAGTTTCTTCATTAAGTGATTTATTATAGTTTAGAATAAAATATACATTTCAGTCATTCCATTTAGTGTGATTTAGGATTTTTATGACAAAACTTTATCTACACACATCATAGATGTAGACAATGACGTATTTCTTAAATTTGATTTTGTGCGTGATAGGTATTGCATTTGGATGCAAAGGCTCCTAGGGACATTTTAGGGAACATTTACTGCGTGTGACGGGTATTGCCTTTTAAATGCTCACTCAAGTACATTTATTGAGACCTTTTTCCTTTGTGACGGATATTGTGATAAGAAACCAATGACGTTTTGTTTCATATTCTTGTAGCGTGACGGGTATTTCGCTTGAAAATCAAAGTAACTAAGGGACTGTTTTTTAGTTGTCATCTCCGTGAAGTGTATTGCTATGTATATTTTGTCTTCCCTAACTTTATAATAACATAAATTTCTCATAATTCAAATAAAATTCTTTTCATTTCTACCGCATTAAAAATAATGAATATTTATGTACTCAAATTGACCTATCCGCCACTTTCCTTTCCATTACTCAATTTGCCTCTCTTATATTCTAACTTTTTCTTATAAAGTCAACATGCCAAAATTACGAAAGACTATCAACGTCCAGAATCCTCCGCTTGGACCTATTTCATTCCATGACATTACACGGGAGCATGCTAGTAGACAAGGATGGAGCAATGCCAGTGCAATCTTGCATTCATACATTCCTTATGAGAGGATTCAAGATTTTATAAAAGGCCAGACTTGTGACGACGGTTCATTAGTTGATTGGAATGTGAAAGAGCGAAAGAATAGAAAAGATAAGCTGAAGCCGTATACTACTTCATTTATCGAGTACGTGTGGTACGAATGTGCGTATGACCCAGAGGATCATAGAAACGATCCACGAATTTGTAAGTCTCATAAACGTGGATGTATTGCAGAGTTTTCAATCAAGCACTTACAATTATATCCAGATGTTGCTAAAGTTGCATACTATCATTTGGATCATACACGAGAAGATGGGGCTCCAGCTCATGGTCCGAGTACTCTGGAGTCAGTTGGAAGGAAAACCGCATATTAACCACAAATGAGTGGCAAAATGAAGGCTTGGATTCTAAGGAAATTGAGCGTATGATCCACATCTCTTCAAATATTTGAAAAGCATTGGCGGAATTGGAATGATCGAAGGAAATTATGTGTGCCTTACAACCGAGATGACTTGAGATGTATGAAGATAAAGGTTTGCCATAAAAACCCTAAATCACACTAAATGGAACTAATGTATCACTTAAGAAACTTGACAATATAAAACTCAAACCCTAGTTCTCAATGACAACATACCTAAGCACAAAAGATGAGCTTGAAAGATCAATCTCTGTAGAATGGAAACCATCAAAGAAAACAATATATTCAATATTAGTATCAAATGGGCACAAAGGCTAACACTTTGAGAACACTTGGGGAGGTACAGAAACAAACCCTACACGTGCTTCTATACACACAAGCTTCACAGGAGGTAATACTCATTACGGGTATTTCCTACAAAAATATGTCATGACGGGCGAGAGGAGCGCACGAGCCAAGGCACATGCCGGGCAGGGGGAAGGGTTTGTGTGCCGGTTGGGGTTTGTGGGTGTTGGCGAGCCAAGCTAGGAGGGATTATATTGCCTCAGGGCAACTGCCCCCTTCATCCCACGAGGGGGAACGAGGGGGTCAGTTTGCTCTCGGCTAAGGGAAGATGCTAGGGACGGCCACGTCATCGAGACTTGAGGACTTGAGGATATGTTGCTGTGATTACTTTGACCAAGATAGAGTGAGGTAAAAAACACACGTAATATGGCTTTTCCGTTTGGTGTTTGATTCTACTTTTGGAGGGACGCACAACACTTTTGGATTTTTGGAGTGTTGTAGGTGGGGAGTCGTTTTCCACTATTTGGACACTTTGACACAATACTAATTGTCGAAGTGACCGATTTTGTGACTAGTGGCAATCATCGTTTTTTTTTTTTTTTTTTTTTCGTTTGCCATATTCCCTTGTGGCCACTGACAAAAATTCCCGGTAATTTGTTAGGGACCCTAAGTTCGATAACAATGCTCGTTTGTCAAATTTTCCAACGTCTCCATGGCTACAATAGGTTTTTCCTGGGGGACCATTTTAGTGAACTGCTTGAGATGCCCTTAGTAAACAGTGCAATAACTGCAATTGTGTGTGTTGTGAGGAAGTGAGTGGAAATCGAAGTGCCACTTCACTACTGTGCCTTTGGGAGCGTGGATTGCGTTTGACATTCGGAATTCTGGTATATTTTGTACGTGAAGGAGTGACTTGTGCATTACGTGCAGGAAGATGTTCAGGGGAAAAGACAGAAGAGCATCAGGGCGGATGGGAGAAGTCGTTGCCCGCAATGATTAATGGTGCATAAAGACCATTCATGGGCCAAGCTGCTGCAATCAGCAGGCTTCCATGATCTGTTATGTTTTAGGCTGACCATGATGAGTGCCAAAAAGCGCACGCTCCAATGTCAGAAAGGAACACAGACCCGAGACTATCCTCTCCTGCTTCTGTCATGGATGTGGGTCATGCAGTGTGCCATCAATCAATCCAGTTCTGCCTGCTTTTGCTTTGCATCTCTCCAATGGTAGCTTCATATCATACTTCGACCTATTTCAGTCACCCGAGCTATATCCAGACATTCCATTTTGGGATGAAAACCGTAATGTACATGTTGGAATGTGATATGGGTGCCTGCCTTTATTGATAGAGGTGGTTTCCGGGTTTTCTTCAACGCTTAAACGTCTATTGGGAAGTGTATATATAGGCACGTATTTTACTCTGTATAATATCAAAAATGTATCAAAGATTAGCAAGACTTACCCCTTCGGATTAAAGATTCTTCTGCTAACAACTTTCATTTGGAGATCATTTCAATATCTAAACCTTATCATGTTCAAATATTACATCATACATGTAGAATATTGTGGCCCCGAGTGGCACCTTCTTACTCTTAAGGATTAAATCATGGCTATTGATGCCACATGGAGGGGTGTGGACAAAACCTATCCCTATTTTTGTGTTAGAGGGTGCCTATTTTTTTTTATCTAGGTGGGCCTCTAGAAGTAACTTGGGGCCTTATGCCCTAATTATACCAAGGATATTCCAAAAGAACCCTCTAGACCCTAAAAAAAACCCAACCCCCCCTTCTCTGTGGCATCCATAGCCATGAAATAACAAGGTCTTGATTTGGATACAAGAATAGAGCATGTCTCAAGGAATATAGTTCACAAGTGAGTTTTTTGAGTATTTTGGATGATGTCTATTCTAACACCTTGGTAGAATGAAAAATTTGAGAAATGTTTGCAAGATCATGTTACACCAACCACTTTAAAATATAGAGAAAAGTTGGATCATTATAAAGTTGAATTTTGTTATTATTGTTTAACTTTGTTTCCGTGTTATGTTTGGGTGAGTTGCCCTAAAAGTTTATGTATTGATCCTCATTTGTCAACCCGTACTTTATCATCTTATGATAGTAACTGAAACCACATGGAGAAGGTGACTTGGCTAGGTAGAAGTGTGAAGAAATTACAAGTCAGTTCTTCATGAACTTGAGAAAAAGAACTATTGCTTCCGGAGGAAGCGAGTGTGATTATGGTGTTTGTTCCTTCCCACCATTGTACCTTTGTCCACATGGTAAAGATAAGCCAAGGGAAGTTATTGTGCCCTTGGGAGATTAGACACTTTCAGACTAGGAAAGAGAGATTTGGGAACTTGGGGTGCTATGGGGAGCTTTAACTTGCATAGGGGAGGGCCAAGAATATCAAATGC
This sequence comes from Bryoerythrophyllum caledonicum, assembly GCA_963971425.1. NCBI lineage: Eukaryota > Viridiplantae > Streptophyta > Bryopsida > Pottiales > Pottiaceae > Bryoerythrophyllum > Bryoerythrophyllum caledonicum. The sequence continues at coordinate 8,054,255 of OZ020526.1, read as the reverse complement.
CATTACTCGATAAAAAGCCCCATATTACACTTTGCATATTAAATATGATGTATTGCTTTGCCACTATTAAAAAAAAACCCAATGTCTGGCACATGTTTAAATGAGTTTCAGCTGGAGAGTCTCTGCATAACATCTTGTAGATTGCCCATCATGGGAATGTGAAAAAACAAAAGCTTGAAACAAATTTAAAGACTATGGGTGGAGCAGAAGAGATCATGCATCTTCCCCACGTGAAGCAGATTCTGCTTTTCCATGAAATCCAAAAAGTTGTTGCTTACGAGCACAAGTTTCCCCATCTCTTGATCATCCTTCCTAGACCTCATGATGCAAATATCTTCAGAAAACATGGAGGATGCGAAGATCTTCATAAAACATTCACGATGCAAAGATCTTCACAAAACATTCAAGATGCAAAGACATTGACAATGCAAAGGACTGAAATTGGTCACAGACCTAAAGTGGCAACTCTTTCTGAGTGAAATCCTGAAATCCCTCCCCTTTTTAACAAAAACGAAGTTTCAATCCAAATATTTCAATTTGCTCTTGTGTACATCTCCACCCACATTGCCTTCCCGCCCACAGTGGTTGGGAGGTGGCCGGGTGGAAGACGGCCTTCAATCCGGTTGTGGGGTGTGGAGACCCAATGCCGGCGAGAGGTACAACGAGGGCCACGGACTGCGAGTAATATGGGAATGGTGCTCAAAGGGTCGAGAATAAGCCAAAAAACTCATGGAACATAAACGTTGCCTCCATTGAGTGGGCAAGGCACGCCTACATGCCGCACCCAAGCCCCGTAAAAATCTACTCGATATTGGGTTGTGGGCACCTGACCGTCTCTCCTCCCAACTAGGGTGCAATGCTCGCCTGGCGTGGGTTGACACCCCCCCTAATTGCGTAGCAGGTTGTAATAATCCTTGGTGTATGGCCTTGCAATGAGGATGCTCCTAGTTTAATTCACTTGTCAATACACTAAATAAGGTGAATGATAATGGCAACACTATGTACGAAACACTAAAACTAAAACATGAACATCTTAATGAAGTTACATGTACTATTTGTACACATAACACTATTTATCCACATTTTTATTATAAATTTAATGTTAATTAAAACCAACAAGATTTTTTTGCATGGATATTCTTTTACACTTTGGGTGGGTTTCTATAATCCCTATTCCAGTCACTGTTTTTAAAATTTTGTAATTTTACATAAATGCACCATGGTAGTAGCCTCATGGAAAACTATGAGGATACTTTATTATTATAATTATTTATTTTCTTAGATGGTCATTTAGGTAAGAAAAAAACTTGCTCTTCTAATTGTAGATTAGTCAACTCCAAAGAGCTCCAAAGTTTTGCTACAAGCTGTTTTTTAAACTGGGAATTTCTATGCAAATAGACTTTCTTATTTTCTTGAAACCGTCAGAATCAGATTTTTATTTTAAAAATTCCATTTTAACCCCTAAAGGACCATTTCCCCTTGGAAGGACGATTTTGATTTTGGGTAGGTTCCAAAAATTCAAAAAATTAATCCTTTTTTTTAATAATAATTTTCATACTAGATTGTCTTTGATAAGAGCTTTGTGGAGGTATTTTTATTATTATTTTTGGATTCATGTTTTGAAAGTTAGTACCACTCAACGTTAGAATAGGGATTCCATACACCTTCAAAAAAAATAACCCAAGTCTAACATTTTCACACATTGTCAGGCAAGGTACCAAAAAAACTTCTTTTTTTTACATAAAACCTAAAGATCTTCATATTTTTCACTTTTTATTTTTTTGACAACAATATGTGATCAAAAACTTCATATTGAGCGTTTGAGTTATCCTTTTAAAACATATTAAGTTCACAAAAGAATAAAACTTGAATTTGCAATTTTTAAACCTCTACTCCTTACACGCTTGTTTTGAATATGTTACACCCTTTCTTTACCTCTAAGAATTGGTGTATGAGGAACTAACATCATGCTTAACACAATGTTAAAAGATTTAGACCTTGCCTAGTGCTAAAATTTGACACCAAGTGTAGTCAAAGTTTGCTAATTCAATCAACGCAAGGAAGAAAATGAACCATTTTCACAACTTCAAATGCTACAGTCCTCATATCCATGCAGTGGATTGCAACCAAAATTTTTTTTGGCAAGATAATGCAGAAGTATATTTAATAATCTTTTGGTTTAAAGTCCAAAATTTTACTTCAAAATTAGGTTTTCTTGTCACTTTTTGATAGTGGCAGTTTTGAAGTGTTTCTTGAGGGAAAAACGCCTTGGGCCTTTAGGGGTTAATGTAAATCAAACATTTCCACTTTGTTGGGAAGGATGTATAAAAAGCTTATTCTTTTCACCATAATATGTAGAGATTTTAATGCCTTACACTTCTTATGTTTTCTTCTAGGAGATGTGGTATCACCTCGACAACACATGAATTTAATTCAAACATTTGATTTTTGTAGATTAGAATTAACTATCAAGGTCACAACCATTTTGAATGAAAAGCTTGACCAATTATGATTAACCCTTTCAGGCTAATGAGCTCACAAGACTAGGAGAATCTACGAGTGTAATAGATCATGCGAAACATCATCTATAGAGAAGGTACATTTTATTGCGACCCCACTTCACGGATCTCACTGTAGCTTGCCAATGTTTGCATTGATTTTGATGGCGTCGGTCTTAGTATGTGCTCATCTTGCTTTGCCTCTAAATTTTCCTCAAATTCTCCTTGAAGGTGGCATGTAGCGCTAGGTATAAGGATGATGTGCCATAAATGACCCAAAAATGGTCACTTATCCTTGAAGGGGTTAAGTAGACATCCAATTTTGTAGCACCACTCCGATGAAGAAACAAATTTCACATGTCACATGATGAACAAACGAACACACAGAATAGTATCAAGCAACCTTCTATTGTCACCCCTTCATTATTTGATTGACATAAAATGTTAGTACTAAAATCAATGAATAAAACTAATTATATATGAATATATCATTTTTTTAATAAATATAAAGAAGGCAAAAGTTTCTTAGAATGATACAATCACTCCTGTAGGTATAAAAATTTGATATATTGAGTACATGATACATGTACCAAGTAAGCCTTGTACTTGGTACAAGTGTAAGATGTTTTCCAAAAGTGTGGCAACACTGAGTACGCATTCACGTGAAATTTGAGCTTTCTGGTACATCACTAATAGCAGACACAAATGGGCCTGATTTCTTGTTCTTCACTTCTGGTCTCCATCCCCTTTTGTTCAATCATGATTTTCATTTTGCATGGAAATTATACCATCTCATGTATACTGTACTCGAGGGTCAGATTTGGCAGAAAATCATTCTCAGAATATGTTTTTTACTTGGTCAAAAAATGAATTTTTAGAAATAAATAAATATCTAGCACTACAATGCCGAATCCAAATGCTTTCAATGCCCATTCAGCTAGAAAGGATTTCTCTCCCCCACTAAGAAAAAAGTATATTAGTTGTGTTGTATAAACATTAAAATTTTAAAAATATAGATTTAAAAGTTTGGAATATTTTTAACATAAAAGCATATATTTTATCTTATGTAACTTGAAAATTTAATATCTAATGTTTTTATTCACATTCATTTAAATATATCATTCAAATCACAAAGTATACTTAGTGTGTAACGCATCTTCAATTGTAGAGTTGATATAAAAATGATGAGGAACTGAAAAAAAATTGATTTTTTTATCAATTGATGTTTTGTAATACATCTTATAGGATGTCCCATACTAATTCCTCAAAATTTAACACTTTATGGATACTAAGCAATACCACAAAATCAAATAATAACTATATCAAGTATTGTCATATCTTTTATAAACTACATATGATAGTAAATAAGTAGTAAATTGCTTAAGACATAAATGCAATCAAAAATATAAAATTAGTTCTTTATTGTTTGTATTAAGAAATGATCTTAATCATGAGGGAAATATCGCAAGAGTATGTAGAATAAAAGTAAAATTGAGAAGGTGAGCTCATAAGAATTTTGGAAGTATTGTGCTTTAAAGTTTTATGAGTAGAATGAGTCACTGTACTACGTGTTAAGAAGAATGAAGAGGAAAATTCATTTTTATAAAGGAGTAAAGTGTCAGGACTAATCCTCGTTTAATAAACTTAAACATTTATCAATAGAAAACAAAAATTTAGATTACAATCAACCCTAGATTGCATAGACTTTAACTTTTAAAGATAAAAAGCGGCTCTTCATCGGGCCAATTGCCAGATTTATTTTTTAACCTTTGTAAGGAAGCCCTTGGCTTACCAATGTAGAGTCTCGTTGATGGCCCTCGTTGGCAAGCCAAGTACAAGCCTCCAACCACATTGGCCAAGCCGAACTCCTTAATTAACCTTGTTTCGATTTTATCTTCATTTGCTTTTGTTTTGCTCGTTTGCCACTTCCCATGGCTGCTTGTGGTTGAGTAGTCATTATTTAGCTCTCTTCTTCAATGAAGTTTCTTTTTCATCTGTTTTAAAACATTAGTAATAGTGATAATAGTAATGATAGTAGTGGAAATAAAAGAGAGGACATGAGAATTTTGGTGCTATGGCTGAAAGCATCCTTGAAACATTGTCGGTCATACTTGAACACAATGGGTCGAAGCTCCACCCGGCGCCGCACGGCTCCACCGGGTGCAACCTACAATGAGGGCTAGCAAGGTGCAGGGCAGGCTAGCTTGTTGCGCTACCCTCACACCATAACCACGGCGTTCTAATGGACCTCAATATTTCATGTAGACGGATGTCACAAGAGGTAGGCCGCAATATGATTCTTTTTTTGGATTTTTTTATTTTGGGGGTCGAAAATATTTTTTTGGATTCAAATTTGGCTCATGCGGCCGCTAAGTACCCTTATAGATCCCATCTTGATGTAAATAGGCCCCCCTCCAACAAAAAAACCAGGTTTCACACCCCCTTCCCTTACCATCTGTCTACATGGTTTAAAGAGATCCCATTCCAACACTCCATAGCCAAGTGTTGTCCTTCCTCGCAAATCCAGATCAAGGGACCCAAATATAGCCACTTTTACCACTTGGTGTGTACGCAAAATTCACAGTATCCCCTCTTTGGAAAGGCAAAGGAGTTTTCATGAAAGTACTCAGGGTATAAACCCTGACTGCCACCCAAAAACGCTAATAGGGGTTGTACACCTGAAAGTCCACTTGTTTTTGAGAAACATGGTGGTTTGGTTAACTTTGGGGTTTATTCCATAAATTATGGTCCTTTGTCAGCCAACCAACATGCCACAGGGTTAATCATCTAGGCACAATCATCGTCCAAACATAGATGCAAGGTGGCATTGGTGACTCCAAATTACTAATTTAGTTACATTAGCTTGTTCCATGCGCGTGGCCCATAAAATATGGAGGGTGAGAATTTTCACCCTGAAAATATTGCCGTATTTAAATCTCACCCTACTTTGGTGAATAGAAAAAGACACAAGGTCCTTAAAGGATGCTGCACCAGGTCTTTTTGGCTGACACAAGGTAGCCACCCTTTAAAACTCAGACTTTCAGGAAAACTCTAAAGTTTGGCAAGGATGAAATGCTTTGTTTAGAAAACCAAGTCTGCAGTGGGGGGTTCAGCGAGGTTACTTAACTTTTTTCCTGTGGCATCCTCCTTGCAGTGAGTGGTGTGGTTGCTCTCACTGACTGATATGTAGGACGTGCAGATGGAAAGAGCGGTTGGAACAGAGAGATGGGCATGGGCTTCCCTACTTTGTGAATCAGACATCTCCACAAACTGACTGGGATTGCCACCAAAGAAAGCAACCCCATATTTATCATGTAGCAAAGGCATACATATCATGTTGAATTCTGTTCCTTGTCATCAGGTAACCAGCCCATGACAAGCACTGTAGGGAATTTGACCATTGTCACCTAGTGTGGAATGTATCAAATGCCTCTGGTGAATAGAATATCAATTAAACCCCTTGACTATTTGTCACTTAACCCTTTAACCCTTAAATGCCGAAGCAGCCAGAAATTGGCTTCTCAGGTGATATTGTTGGATGATAATAAACATAAATAATTGATTTTCATCCATTTTTAAATTTTAGGAGAGTTCCTTGTATGTACAGTACTATACATGTAAATATGATTTTTTATTCTAATCGGACCTATGGAAAAAAGTTATGTCATCTTAAAGAATAACTTCTTGAGTGCCGTCACGTCAAACAACTCCAATTTATTTTTGCTAGCACGCTCTATGAATTGTAGGACTTCCAATACTAACAAGTAATATTATGTTCTTTCATAATGCCAAGTCACATTTATTGTCTTTAGTGAGAATAGCATTTTAAATCAAGTCAAACATTTTCACTCCTTGTCACACATTGTTGGATAAGGTTCAAAGAAAACAACTTATTTTCTACATGAAACTGAAATCTTCATGATATTTACATTTTATTATTTCTACTGAAAGATGTGGTGTAAACCTTCTCTGGCTGTTTGAATTATCATTCTAAAACATGTAAATTTTATTATAAAAAAAACGTGAATTGACAATTTTGAACCTCCACTCCTTGCACATTTTTTTGGAATATGCTACATCCTTTTCCTACCTTTAATAATTGGTGTACAAAGAACAAATATCATGCTTGATTTGGTGGTAACAAATTTAGACCTTGTGTAGTTCAAAAGTTTGACATCAAGTGAAGCAAAAGTTTGTTGATCTACTTAGTGCACGGGAGAAGATAAATTGTATTATCTAATTCAAACACAATAATCTTTTAATCCATGTGGTCGAAATTTATGAAAATATATGAGTATGTTTCTAAATAAGTCTTAATTGAGATCCCACATTTAAAGTTGAAAATTAAATTTTTGTCTCCTTCATTACTCATTGCACTAGAATGAGTACTTTTGAAGTGTTTTTGGTGTGAAATTGTCAAAGAATTTTAGGAGTTAATATTGTAGGTTTAAGACAATATTGTTTTAATTTAAAATGTATGTATTTTTTGTAGCCAATCCATCAAGAATTAACATTCAGGTAAATATTGTGCATTTTTGTATTGATGTGTTAATTATGCAAAATGAATACCCAAAATTGCAAAATGTTATATGTCACGGGACGTGGCCTCGAGGGCCTCTCCGCAGTGTAGTGTTTTGGCGTGGGTTAATTTGAAACTAATCAACAGGTTTAGGGATGTACGGCAATGCACCACATTCATCTGTGGATAGATTCCATCCACTTAGAATTGTGTGTGTGTGTATAGCGCCGCACACATCCTTGACTTGACGTCTTTATCAAGTCAAGCTTTGTGAGTGAGTTAGAGAGTGTTTTGTGATAACCTCTGCTTGTAAGTGATTGTTTATCATTAGTTAAGGCTCCGCATTCTCTTATACTACTTGCACTTGTTGATTCTCCCTTTGTGGAGTGCAAGACACTTGACTATTCTTGTGATTTACTTGTTATTTACTTGACAAAGACCCTCCCAAGTTCTTCTCTTTAATTCTAGAATTTGAGCTTGGGTGAGTTTAGAAAAATTTAAAGTGCTTAGATTGATGCTGTAGAGCGCGTCAAGGTGGAGCCAACGCAACAAACGATGCCCGGATTGAACAATTTTTGAGCAAGATGTGAGTGGCGCAAGAATTGGAAAAAGAAAAAGAGCTGCTAGATCTGGTTCTGCAAATTTTCATCCACTGCGCAATTATCATCCGTGAAAAAATTTAATCCGCGGTCAATTTTTGTCATACTTTTGCAAATTCATCTGTTGCATGCAGTTTTCATCCATTGTGGATGAAACTATAATTTGTGCATAATTCACTTGTCTGTGAGTTAATATCTCCCAATTTTTTAATTTTGGAATTCCGACTTCAGATTGAGCTCTCCATAGGGGTTTCTATCTAGTGGGAAGGAAAAAATTTAGTGGAATTTTTTTCAAAACCACATTTTTGTGGGTTGTTAAAAAAAATAGTTTTAAGTTTAAACTTTACAAGTATGTAACCAAGGCAATTTAACTCGGTTTTGAGTGAAATTTGTGCCTATATTTAGGAAATTTTACTTTTAATCAAATTTTGGAAATGGATTGGCGTTGAGCGCATTTGTCACCTAGTGTGTGATTTTCATTGTGGGACTTGTGATAAGCTACCGTAGGAGTGAAGTCGGGTTTATGGCTAGCAAGACCTTTTTATGTAGGGGATTGTGGTTGGACAAGTGCTAGCCGGAGCTAATGATCGGTGAACGACAAAGTTTGGTGGTTTTGCAGGTGTAGGTTGCCCGTTTGTATCATGACCCTTTAAATAGAATCCGTAGATAGATGCCGAGTGGTTTTGTTTGTAGTGAGTACTAGGAGTCGGTATTATCGCTGCCCCTCACCAATCTACTCAAAGAGTACTTCCACCGCAGACTTTGATCTAAGGTCAGATACCGACGAGGCTTTTGAGCTTGTTTCGGCATTGGATACCAACCGTAGGCTTCGGATCAGGAGTGTGGGCACGTTTGAAGATATGGAGGACGATCACTGTCATGTCGTGCGAGACAGGTTCTTGGGAAAGACTAAAGGCATCTCCCTGCCCGATTGGCAACTCCGATTCTATACCTAGATGAAGAAGAAGCGCCAATGGACGTCATCGCTTAGCGAATGGTACACATTTGAGTTGTTGCCCCAACATTTGGAGCTAGTAGCTCCACATACATACGGGAGGTAGACCATGCAATACAAGATAGAGTTGCGCCTTGTTGGGGACTATTGGCACCAGCATGTAGAGTTGGTAACCGCGCCAAGGAGATTGCGGTTGCCCAACACCTTACTTCTACAAAGCAACCCAAGGTGGAGGAGAATTTCTTCATTAAAGACTCTAGAGGCGAGGGCATTACTGTTGTGGGCGAACGGTCTGGCACGAGGCCATGTCACGTTTGGCCGTTGCCACACGTGCGGCATTGATGGCAGTTGGTAATCCGCAAGCCTTTGATCCTCTAGCGCAATTTGAAGGTGGAGTACGGGGGGTTTAGTTGTGATCAGGTGCAACGCATCTAAGATTTCCGCCGGAAGACATAGTATACTCCACGCACTATGTACACTCAGTTGGCGCGATTGTCAGGGGAGGCAATTGATGCATTCATGGAGGGCGATTTGGTGAAGATCTTCATCACCGAATTGGATAAGCGGATGGTGAAATTGATTAGTCCGCATCTTCTTTTTTGGTATGATGGCAATGCCACATTGGCACAAACACTTGCCAAGGTGGAAGCGCTTGATGGAGCACTGGCATGGGCGAGGCCACAGATTTGGTCAGAGTGCTGATGGACGCCACAAGCCCAAGAAGCTTGCTACAACTATTGGTAGTTTGACTAAGGCACAACCAAAAAAAGTTGTGCATTGTTGGGCTTGTGAGGAGGCCAATCATACCAAGAGGGACCTCAACTACTCGAAGAAGGAGGCAAGGGCGGAGAAGGCCAAGCCTGAGACTAAGGTGGCCAAGCCTGTAGAGAAGGCACGGGGAAAGGGGAAAAAGGTTATGACATGCTCTCACAGTGGCAAGTCTGGCCATAGTGATGAGAACTTCTTTTTTTTTCACTCAAAGAAGTGCCCATGGTCTTCAGCTGCTGGATTGGATGTGGCGAAGACACTTTAGGCCGAGCTGGCGGAGTTGAAAAAGTACATGAGGGCGATGGCCTCTTTGAGGCAAGTTGCAGACACACGGCCTCTGGTAAAGGATCAAGGCTTATCTTTAGCCCTAGATTTCTATTTGTATGGCGCTTCACGGGAGGTGGTGGCAACAATTGCCACTCATGCTTAGACTTTTGCACAAGCAGTGGCACCTTCTCCCTCTGTGCCGAGTAGTAGTGGCCGTCCAGGCCACACGGGTTTGTCGGCCCACATTCGTCAGTCTTGGCTACCTCTTTCGTTTACCATTGCAAATATGGGAACTTCCCATGCCGCTCCCACTCCGGCCCCGGTCCCATCAATTTCATCCACTCATGGAGATGCCGCACACACCTTCGCGAATATGGTGTTGTAGTTGCCGGTGTTTGTTGGTGTGGACTTTTTGTCACTAGTTTTTCAACCATCCGGTGTATTCTACTTGACGGGTAGTATGTGGAGGGCAAGGTGCCCATGCCATCGTTACAATTATCACAAGTAGTGACGTTTCCATCCACTAAAGAGAATTTGGTGGCAATGTGGGCCAAGTTGGCGGCGGAGGCTATTTCCGCATTTGAAGTCAATGCGACTTCCACACCTATGGATCAGTCCTTTGAGGAACAGTCATTGATCTTTGGAGTGGCTTGTTTATCTGACGTGGCGATGTAGTGTGCATCAAAGGATAATACGTCTAGTGAATGACAACAGAGTCATATTGGTTGGCCTTACGGATGGCGACCCTACTCGAGCTCTACTCGTGCATGTCATATTCGATTCCAAGGCTTAGCCAGTAATGATTGGCAAGCATCTAGCCCAGGATTTGGATCTAGGTACTTCAAACCTTGAGCCTTGTTCATTTACGATTGTTATATCGTTTAGGGCACGGAGAACGCCATGGGATACACCCAATATCCGTTGCAGTTGATGATCGGCGTGGGATCTGGTCCATTGTTCTCCATGTATCTCTCCAATGCGTTGTAACTGGTGCTACAAATTACGACATCTTGGTGGATCAGTAGACACTTTATCCACTTGGTTTCGGGGTGGATAGTTAGACAAAAGAGGCATGGATTAAGCCTAGGTGGTCTGCCAGTGATGGCACGAAGGGACTCATTCTGGTTGTCTTTGCAGCTAGCGTAGTGACTTCCAAGGCGGATGCTATGTTTGGGTGCAGTGCCTTAGCATCCAATTTTCCATGTGGTTCCATGCTTTGGAGGAGACATATGCTTTAATGTCGGGGGTAGCAGAATCACGGGAGCAGAGATCAGTGGAGATCCCTCCACGTCATTGGGAGGATCCACTTCCTCCATGGAAGACTCAATTGAAGCTCACTCGTTGCAGCTAGGAGATTGTAGATGCTTAGAATGCTCCACATCTCTCACTAGACTCTTCAACTCCGTTGTTGGCTCACACTATTGAGCTGCGGCTGCTGGATGAGGGTGTTATCCTCGTGGAGCTATTTGCAAGTATCGGTAAGGGGCTCGCGGCTGTATTGGAGGCCAGGCTTAAAATACCCCGATACATCCAAGTGGATAGTAGCTTTGCAGCCAACCGTGCCGTTCACCATCACATTTAGCGTCTTCTGGCATTGTATTCGGAGCAGTTACCACCTTTTGCGATTCAAGGATGTTTTGGCAAGTTGCCACATGATGTGACGTTTATTAGTGAGGATGATCTGCGCCGGTTAGGTAACGTGGACTTCGTGATTGCCGGATGACCTTGCCAAGGCCATTCACGAGCGGGGAGTGGACGTGGCTTGGATGACCCATGGTCGGGTCTCTTTGCCGATTTGCTCATGCTCATTTAGTGGTGGACTACCCACCAATCGACTCCACCAGGGTACATTTTTGAAAATGTACCGCCATTGGAGGACACTCAAACAAAGTCGCGTGAGGATGGTGCATACATCCATCATTTTCTTGGTCATCTGACTTTTGTGAAGGCCGCCGCGTTAGGCTCAAACCCCCATTAGCTACGTTGAATCTCTACCAACCCGACTTCTTCGGCGACTCTCACTTCTGCATTGGCTAAGGTGGAGTGGCCCATGCGTCGTCGGGTTGATGACATCTTGGAAGATGATCGTGTATCCACGGAGGTCACCAAGGATGATGAACCACCATTGTCCGTGGTTGACCGCAATGGCTTGACTTAGGGGGCATTTCCAACGTTGATGCGCTACCTGGGATCTTTTGACATTAGGACACGCAGGCTGAGTACGATTTGAGATTCTACTTCTCAAACTTACGAGGAGCCTTTTGCCGATGAGAAGGAACGAGCAATGGACTTTTTGATAGGCACCACCGCCGCACCGGATTTCTTTGAGGGCTAGCGTCGTTACTTGTTGGATCATGCCATTGACCTCAAGACTCTAGTTTGGGTTTATGGCCTCTATTTCACCGTTCAGCGCAGTTTGCGTGACCATCAACACTTGGTGGGGGCGGACTCTGATGGTCAAGGGCACTGGTGCCACATCTTACAGAAATTAAGGAAGCGGAGCTGCTTCTTGGTTTGAAGAGGCACACAACTTAGGAACTTCATGCTCAGCATGTCTTTGCAGCCTTGGTCAAGGACTTTGGTCAAAAGATGCCCGGGATATCTTTTCCCGATTTTATCATCACATTACGGGATTTTCTGTCGATCCCGTGAGTGAGGAGTCTGGCGGCATGAATGTCCTCTCTGCTACTAAATGACAATCATCAACCGTGCCGGTACGCGGTGAGTCTCCTACTATGGATAAGGAGACCACGGAGTTTGATGATTCGCCTTTGAATTTGGGGCCACATCTTACCGGTGGCAAGGCACAAATGGTATGAGCGTTCATACGTTCGTATCGTAGTTGTTTTGCCTTTAACCTTTATGATTTGGAGGGGTACACAGACAACCACATTTTCATTCAGTTGGAGGACGACCACCCGTTCTTCCCACGGCCGTACAAGCTCAGTCTTTTGGAGAATGTTGGAGTTGAGACTTGTTGTCAGGAGTTATTGGCTGCCAACTTGATTGAGCTCTCCAACGGCGAGTACGCTTGTGCCACGGTTATGCCATTAAAGTAGGGTATCTTTGGCAACAGGACAAGAAGCAAATCTCTAGGGATTATAGGCCGATCAATCACAAGACCAAGTCGGATTGGTATCCCATGCTCATGCCGGAGGAGTTATTTGATGGAGTGGGCCACGCTAGAGTATTTAGTACTCTAGATTTGCGGTATGATTACGACTAGTTATCATTGATGGTGGATGACCAGGTGAAGATTGCATTCTAGGGAGTTGTTCAGGATGGGAGATATCAACTCTATTTTTGGAAGTTTCTCCCATTTAGCTTTAAGAACGCACGTAGTGAGTTTCAGAGGATGATGGACCGGGTGTTGACCGGTTTACCGTTTGCACGATGCTACATTGATGATATTATCATTTAGTAGCAGCCCACAAGAGCATGTGAGGCATCTTCACGCAATGTTCGAGAGGTTACGGTAGTGGGGATTGCGCTTGCACCATGGCAAGTGTAAGTTCTTCACAATCGGTTGCCATGTTAAGGACATATGATTCTTCCAGGGGGTCTTGGCGTACAACAAGCCAAGGTGGATGCATTGCAAAAGATTTGTGCCCCAACCGACGTGTCATGGCTTCAAGTTTTTCTTGGCTTGGCAAATTACTGAGCAATATGAGGCGTTTGCTACTTTGAAGTTGATGCTCGGTTGAGCGCCTGTGCTGCGGCGTCCGGATGCTATACAATCCTTTCAGTTACACACTAACTGGAGTGTTGTGGAATTGTGGGCAGTGTTGACTCAAAAGGATAATGAGAGACGTGAGTATGTTGTGGCATTTGCTTCTAGGAGCAACAACAATGCGGAGTCCAACTATTCATCCTATAAGGGGGAGGCTTTGGCTACGATATGGACCACAACCCATTTTAGGTCCTATTCGTATAAGCAACGTCTTACGTTGGTGACCGACCATAAGCATTTGAAGTGGCTCTTGGAGTTTGACAAGCTACTGGCAAGCTACCAGGTGGGCTTGTTGCTTTAGGAGTATGACTTTGAGGTTGTAGATAGGGCCGACATCATGAACTTGGATGCGGATGGTCTATCTCGCAATCCAAGTCCTTCAGAGGAGGATCTGATTGGTGCGAGGTGGCATGGGGACTATGACAAGGAGTCAGTGTTGGGATGCCATGCAACAGTTTACCTCACGTTGATGTCTAGCTCCGCATCGATGTTGCCTGATTTAGCAATGGATGAGGAATTGGATAGGGCCCAAATTAATAGCGATGTGTGGGAAGACCGTCCAATCTTGCACAAGCTATGACATGGAACACTTCCCCAGCTCTTGCTGCTATGGAGCATGATTGAGTTGGGTTTTGTGAATTTTTACCATATAGATTGAAAGATAATTGTAATCAAAGTGAAAATTTTGTCTCCCACGAGAACACTTGGTCTTTTAGGGGTTAAGAAATGGAATGGTTAAACTTCCTCTAAAATGCCTTGGTTCTTTTAGAGGTTAAAATAGAATAAGAAAACAAAAAAAATGCTTACATATTCAGCCAATCACATGAATCATGAATCATGTGGTACAGGATGCATTAAGCGGCGGTGGTGAGCACATGAAATGGTTGTTAATTTATTGGGGAGGGTTCTGATAAGATCGTTGGAAAAGGGGCTAAAAAAAAGGGGGGAATGGCACAGATCTCAAGAAAAGAACCTACCAGTATTTCTGCAAAGAATTTGGTGCATTGGATGTAATAAACAAAGGCAAGTAGCCGCAATGGAATAATCCAAAACCACCATTCCTAGATATCAGTGAAGGAATGTTCGCTCATCATAGAAGTTGGTGAGAGGGCGGGTTTGGGTTCATCCGCCAGAAATAATCAGCGGTGGACGTTGCAAAGGGGATGAATAACATTCTAAGTTACAGCATCCCAAGGTTCCTTGAAGACAGTTATCAACTTGTTATTCATGCCATAGTTTGCACTTGGGCTGTTTTTGGAGCCTGCTCATTATATTCTCTTGTTGCTTTTTTGGAAAGGGGGAGAATTCACAGCCTGCCTGATTGTTGATGATGCTCTCCCATCCACAGAAGAAGCTTCAATTCTTTCTTGCTCTCTCTTCATCGGTATTTGAAACCTTTTTAAAACAATCAGTCCTTCGGGACCAAGTTGTACAGTGGCTGCTTTCAAATTAGTGATTAACAATGCCTTCTGTGGTACAGTAGTAAAACTACCACCCTGCTGACTTTCTCAACGAACTCTATGTCATAAATTGAATTCTACTATGACGTGGGTTCATAATCATACCACTTCTCAGGACATTGTATTTTAACACTTTAAGACCCAGGCTTTTGTTGTGACTTTCACCACAATTGCCCGTTGTTGTCGCATTACTCAAAAAGCACTTGGAGCTCCGAGAGAGCATTCTAACGCACCTCTCGGATCTCTAATCGATGTAGGGATTGACAAACTACGCTGATTTTCGTGTAGTGAGGTCGCGATGAAATGTACCCACGGTGTAAATGATATTCAACATAATTTATTACCCTCATAGATTCTCCCAATTCCTCATGGTTCACTTAGACAGTACAGGGTTAATTTATTTCTCACTAAGTGCTCTTTAGAAGCACCCATATTCGCGCATAGTGCAAAAATGAATCCAAAAGAAAATAGTTTACTTTGAATTTTGAATCGTGAAAACTTCATCTAGATTAATAACTAAACATGTTTAAAATTTTCAAAATGGATGATTACAGAGTTTGAAATATGGCTTCTTTATCTAGCCACAACTTGTCTTATTGAGCCAATCAAACTTGTGCCTCCAGGTTTAGCCCACTGCACTAAAGATGATATTAAGTGTAGCTAGACTAGTTGTTTTGGAAATTCTATGACTTTTTAATTTTGATTTTTTTTTATACATAGAGCACAACTTTCTAAACTACTTACATAAGGGGGTAATTCTGAACATAGTTAGTAAAAGTATTCATCAAGAGTAAAATTAATAGCATTTATAAACAAATTACTATGGTTAACACTAAATATCATCTTTAGTGTAGTCTCTATTCCCTCCACGAGTCCATCTCTAGACAATGAAGAAAAGAGAAAGGGCTTCTTTCATTTGTGTACGGAAAGATCATTAGACTTTAACTTCACTTGATGATGAATTTTTCCTTATATAAGGTCTAAATTCTATACTATTATGATTTTCAAAATTGTGTTGGTTTGTTGCTCACCAATTGTTTGAAAGAAAAAGAGAGGTGAAGCATTATAAAAGCAACTGTCCAAGGAAAGTAGGTTAATTGGTTTAAAGCGATTGATTAGAAAGTAGGTTAAACGATTGCAAATTCATGCTTTATTTTTTTTTGCAAATACATATTCAAACCGTGAAAAGGAAATTTCACATCTTGAAGTAGAGAGAAGAAACTCATTAAAAACACTAAGATATGTGAGTTTTCTATAGAAGAGAATAAGATTTTGTTGTACCCTATTTGCCATGGTGTGGAAACCTTTGACTTGCCTTAACTTGGGATTTCTTCACAAAAGAACAAAAGAACATACATGTATACTGACAATCTTAAGGAATATCATATCATTTATTTGTATGAGAAATATCTATGTTAACGTAAGGGCTTAGCAAAAGAATTGGATGTGCTCATAGTCCAACAAATTACACTTAGATCATCATGACTTTCATTCAAGAGGTCACATATAGAAAAAAAATGGCATGTTTATCAACCCCTGAGAGCCCAAGTGTGCGTGGGGCGTACGTTTTGGATTTTGGGCAGGTTCCTACAATTCGATTTTTTTTCTTTTTTTCTTTAAACTCTTATAATAGATTGTCCCTAATAAGATCTCCATAGAGATATTATTATTATTATTATTTTTGGATTCATGGTTTGAAAGTTAGTACCACTCAAAGTTATAAATGGGGACTCTGGGCAGCTCCAAAATTTTGCTAGAAGTCCCTATTGACATTGATATTTTCCATACATGTAGAGAATATTACGTTCTATGAAGATGTCAACAAAAATTCTTGTCTTTAGTGTAAAAAAACATTTTTACACATTTTTACACATTTGGGCAAGCGGGGAAAAAACTTCATATTTTTTACATAAAACCTAGGGATCTTCATATTTTTCACTTTTATTTTTTCTACAACAATACGTGGTGTAAACCTTCTAATTGACCGTTTAAATTATCATTATAAAACATATTAAATTCTCAAAAAAATCAATTATGAATTGATAATTTTTGAACCTCCACTCCTTGGACATTTGTTTTGAATATGCTACACCCCTTTTCTACCTCAAAAATTGTTGTATTCAAAACTAACATCATTCTCAACACAATGGTAAAAGACTTAGAGCTTGTGTAGTGCAAAAATTTAATACCAAGTGAAGTCAAAGTCTGATGATCCACTCAACGCATGTGAAGAAAGTGAACCATTTTCTTAACTTCAAACACAATAAACTTTCAATCCGTGCAGTCAAAGTGAATGAAATTATGTGAGTATGTTACTTAGTAAGTCTTTATGGAGATCCTACAATCAAAAGGATAAATATAAAGTTTTGTTTCCTTCCTTACTCAATTCACTAGAATCAACAAATTTTAAGTGTTTTTGGTCTGAAATTGTCATGGACTTTTAGGGTTTAAGCTAATATCATGTCACATCTTCATTGATAGGTTTAGAAATTTATTATCAAAAGTTACATGATAGCAACCCGTACAAGATGGCAAAACTTTCTTGAGGACAAAATGTGCATAAGGGAATGATTTTAAGTTATATAATAGAAAATACAGCTAAAACATGTAGATTTCTGATTTGAATTACTTACATTAGTATAGAGGTTTTCAGTTTATGTTGACTGCTGTAAATAACATGCTAGAATTACAATTCTGCGGTACAAGGAGAGTGTATAAAATACTTCTGTATAATAAAAATACAAATATAATGACATGTTTTACTCATGATTTTTTTACATCTACAAACGAATGATAAGGATGGATGACCTATCACCACCAGAAACCCCAGAACCAACAATCTTATGTGGGCCAAAACCACCAACCACCCACCCCATTTCCGAAATTTTAGGAAGTCAGTTACGATTGGGTGTCAGTTTATAATTGGTTCAAAGCTCTCGATTTTTAGTCTCTTGCACAAGTGGTCATTAGCACAACTTACTGTGGAAGTAGAGAGTTTTGTATATCGAGAATGGGTCACAGCTTACTATCCACTTTGAAAATTTGTAGCAATTTCAATATGAAGAAATAAATGGTCACGACAATTGCAATATTCATGAAATCCTATTTGTAATTCCCAAAAGAATTCTTACCACGTATACAAACGCTATAAATAGGTCAGCAAGCTTAAATTGGTGGTTATAGGTCATCCAACCTTAGAGCAAATTCTATAAAGAGTTTTGGTTTACACTCTCTCACAATCCACATAATTTGAATCAAAACATGTGAATATAGATTGACAAAGATCTGTTTGTAAGAATTAATTTATTTTTGAAAATAGCTCATCATTTGAAGTCTAATTATGATTTGCTCACAATGGAACCTTAACATTTCCACTTGTTTAACCCTTAAATGTCATATGGTTCCACAAGTGGCTACAATAACCTACAAGTATGGTGTCGTATTTGAACGTGATAAGGTTCAGATATTGAAATGGCCTCCAAATGAAAATGTTAGTTGAAGAATCTTTAATTTGAAGGTGTAAGTCTTGCTAAAATTTGATACATTTTTTGTATTCAATAGAGCAAAATATGTACCTATACATACGGTTCTCGGCTAACGTTTAAGGATTAACTTTTGAAGGAATACTCATTATGCATGTAAATTTCATTTGTTATTGAAGGATTCTCAATATAGATTTGATTAAAGGTAGGTGTTAGGAAAGTTGCAAATACAAGACAAATTTAACTATTTAAGAAGCATTAAAATTACTATAAGTATTCCCAATTCCTTGAGTATTGTGTAATCTTACCTTATTATAGGGACTAATACACACTAGTGCAAGATCATCTTCATAAACATACTCTAAACTACCATCCAAATATCCATAATGTAAACTAGCCTTATGAATGATGGTAAAAATAACTTTTAAAATGATGTTTTTGTGCTCAAAAATCTTCCTTGAGGGTGATATTATTAGTGGAAATATGGTTTTCTATATTCTAGTATGTCCACCAAAAAAATAACAATCTAAACCCAATTAGATACAATTATTGCCACTATTCTAGCGTACTTAGTAGTGTACAAAAATCATCTTTTTAGTTGTGTAAGTGTCTCACAAAGTTAAATTCAAGAAGGTTGTTGGTCTCAAAGAACTACAATCACTTACATTACTCCATTGTAGAATTCAATTTTAGCATGTATAATTCCAATAGAAAGATGCCACAGTTGGAATAATTGTGAAAAATAGTAACTGACCTTTGTAAACTACTACTATTTGTTATGCACATCCTTTATTAACGGGGGAGGTAAGTTCAATAGTACTACTAAAAAATTGGTTTGAATAGACCAATAAATATACAAATTAATGGCAATTCATGCCGATTGTAGGCTACAAACTACCATTAGTTGGTATATTTATTGGTCTCTCTAGACTTGGTAATTCAAAGTCTACTTTTGAGAAGATGCAATTAGGTTAGTATGTGCTATTTGGATCCTTGTAGCCTAAGTAGTAGCATTGCTCCCAACAAACACTTTATTCACGCTAGTCAACTAGACCATTAATACTCTTTCTTCTTTGTTCTTCCTTACTCCCAACAAACACCGTATTTACTCTAGTCAATTAGACCATTGTTACTCTTTCTTCTTGTTTCTCCCTAGACCATCTTTCCATGAATGAATGGAAGCATTTATGCAAATAACAAACCATGAGAGCAAATGCCTATCAATTTTGTTTAATGTCTATTTGCAGGACAAAATTGTTCATTTTGACTGCAATTATCTTTCAATTTGTACAATCAAATTTTATAGATTTTTACCACATCATCTCATATAAATTTAGAAGATCATGTAGTTACATTTCTCAAAAAGTTAACCTTGTTAGTTCTTAATAAAAAGAGTAAAACTTCTTCTCAAATGCCTTGATGCATTAGGGGTTAACCCCTAATGGACCATGGCATTTTAGAGGAATCTCTACTCCGTTGTTTAAAAACTTCCAAGATAAACTTTTGAGAAATGTAACCATGGGATCTTCTTCTAAACTTACATGAGATGATGTGGTTAAAAATCTGTAGAATTTGGCTCTACAGATTGAAAGATAATTGCACTCAAAAGTGACATTCCCTTGGTCCTTTAGAGGTTAACATCATAGTTGTATTCCTCTCATTATAATCAAGGTATCTACAACATTGAAAATGATGTTTAGGATAACCACACTATATGATTTGGATGTGCTACACCTTTTTACCTTTACTGAAAATTTTCATCAGAATCACCACTGTCTATTCTACTCATAGGGATGGATCATTGTAGACATAGTTGGTAAAAATTTACAGCATTTATAAATCAATTAGTGTGGATACACTAAACATCATTTTCAGAGGATTCAATGACTTATATACCGTTTCCCTCTCCAGAAAGCTGAAAAAGTAACCTCACTTTTCCATAGTGCATGCAGGAGGGTGGTAAAGTGATGGCAGGTCCCGAATGCAACAGAATCCAGATCTGGACTTGAGTTTAAATGCCCTCCAACATTGCTAATCACAGCCTAAACACATCGTAGAGCACACGAATTGCCGGTCAAAGTCCGAAGTCCTTTGCCCACTAGAAAGCGGCAGACAGACAATATCATGTGTGTTGTCGCTTGAAACTCACTCAAAGGTGGAAATCTTGCCCATTTCTAGAGCTGACGCCATTCCTTCATGACGCAACCACCATCTTATTCAATTCCCCTTTCCCCTCCCTCCCTTCCCTTCCTCTGGCTTACCTCCAGATACGCCCAGAGCCTCAACAAAAGCCACAACAGCACTGTAGTAGTAGCAGCAGCAGTACGTTTAAATTTGAGCCAGAAAACAAAAAAGCAGTTGCCTTCAATTTAGTGCGGGATTGCAAGGACTGATCGTATTCCTAACTTAACCGAGTTGTTTCCTGTCTGAGAATGATTCCTGTACGGTGCTCACTGTATTGCTTTGCTGCAGTTTGCGGAGAGGGAAGCTATTTGAGAGAAGCTGACAGTGGACACACCAGTTAACCATGCGCCAAGTATTAAATAGCCTTGCCACACATTCCAATGAACTTAATCCGCACATTCTGCGCCTGCTGCAAGTCAACTAAACAGCAGCACCAATTCGGGGCGCGGCACAGATCGGGGGAGATGGATTTTGTTTTTCTGAGGAAGCAGGAATTCCTTCCATGTGCAAGTTACCAGGGAGCCAAGGGAGCCAGCCAAACCGCGGGTGAGAACCAGCTGAAAACGAGGCACAGGGCCGAGGCGAGACCATCGTGGAAAGATTAGTATTATTGAAGCAGCGAATGATTCCTCCCTGCCTTTCATCACTGCGAAGGAATCGATTCCACCTTGTGTTGCAGGATGCCATATTTAGCCCGCATAGTGGTAGCAGCTCACAACCGTATCGCCAGTGGGACCGTCCAGTGAATCTCAATCAATTCGCACCCCATTTTTACATCCTCCCTCGCCCTGGTTTCCGGGCACCCCTCCTCTTCCCTCCGGCTTTATGATACTGCACGGCCTGCCAATGATGGTCCCTAGCTAATACCGCGGTTATAGGATACCACCAATTATCACACCAGTATTCTCCCTTTCACTTCCTGGGCGTAGTGCACGTTGGGCAGTGCGGTTTGGATTTACCTTCTCAATCGTCCTTAGATTGCGGTTTCCGTTACGTTTCCCGGCTACGAACCCCGGCCTCATCATCATATCAGAAAGTAGGGGAAAAAAAATAACAATGAGTCATTTTCGAGTGAGTTCTATGATTCTTCAACCAACGTCGGTTGTTGTTGTGGTTGGTTGCCCCACCTGCTGCTTACTTTAGCTGTTACCGTGTTCAACGAAATCAGGCTGTCCGGCCGGATCCTAGTATCGAAACTTACACGCCTTTTATTAGCAATTCACTGGGCTCCAGCCCCTCGTGATGATGTCAGGCCTTTTTCTGTTCATTGGTCGTCGTCGTCGCAGCAGCAAACAACAACCACTTCCTTCGAGTGATGTTGTTGTGTAATTGCCCGGCCCGGCCTCCTCGTCTAGGACTCGCTCCGGTCGTCTTGCCCCTATATAGCCCCACTAGGACCTCTTACCAAGAGTTTTCAAAGCAAGTGTAAATTTTTCTCATGTTCCTTGTCCCTGAGAAAGCGAACCGTCTTGTAGCGTAGCGGCAGGCAGGCAGGCACCGTTCTCCCTAGAGTTCTCGGTGCGCATGGAAAGCAGTCCAGACAGTTACGTAGCTTGGATCCTTGGCGCTCTGGAAGGTTTATTCCGCACACCTTGCAACAGCGATGGCGCCCCACCCGCACCCCGAACGACGTCCACTCGCTCCCAACTACTCATGATCATGTCGTCCTCGTCGTCCCAGTGCATGGTGCGCGTACCACGACTCCTGCTTTGAACACAATGTGTTGGCTTCCTTTGAACACAACCACGCACTGGGTCCAGACCGTCGAAAAGTGAAACCCACCGCTCCCCTTTCAATGACCCTGAGCTGTAGCAGTAGTTGTTGTAGTTGCAGTAGTGGTAGTACGACGACAGCGCTTGTGTACATATATGACGAGCATGCATTGTGAAGGTGGAGGCTCGGTAGTTTTGAGTGACGGAGAGCTGATCATACAGTCACGGCGTGCCTGGAGTGTTTATATGTATCATGAGGTGTGAATTGGCGCATCGGTGAATTGTAATATCGGGGTGTGCTCTCTCTCTTCTGTCAGTTATCCGTTTAGTTTTAGAGTACTGCTAGGATGGTGAGCATGGTGGAGGAGAGGGGAGCCTCATGGTCCGCCGGCGCCGCGAAGCTCATGCACGAGCAGGTGAAGCTGCTGCACTATCATCCGACCGTGTTCGAGGTCGGATCCCTGCCGCAATGGCCGCAGAATTTCTTCGCGCCCGCGTCCGCGTCGCGAGGATTTTCGTCCACGACCGACGGCGAGCGCACGACGTCGAACTCGGGCGGGTCCGACATGGGCACGCCCTTGCACCCGACGGCGTGGCGGATCGCGGCGGGCCACCACCCCGAGCTCAAGCTCGCGTCCAGCGACGACGACGACGACGACATGAAGGAACACGAGGCCGACCAGTCCAACGAGGAAATGGACGCCGCGGTGCAGTCCAAGCTCTGCCCGCGCGGCCACTGGCGCCCCGCCGAGGACGACAAGCTCCGCGAGCTCGTCTCGCAGTATGGCCCGCAGAACTGGAACCTGATCGCCGAGAAGCTGCAAGGCCGATCAGGTAATTGCTAGCGGTGCGGTGTTTTAAACGCAATGTGATTCTCTGAGATCGACGTCCGAGGTAATTGACATGATCATGGTTTTCTCATTGATTGTGCAGGCAAGAGCTGCAGGCTGCGGTGGTTCAATCAGCTGGACCCGCGCATCAACCGGCGCCCGTTCACGGAGGAGGAGGAGGACCGCCTGCTGGCGGCGCACCAGTTCCACGGCAACAAGTGGGCCATGATCGCGCGCCTCTTCCCCGGCCGGACCGACAACGCCGTGAAGAACCACTGGCACGTAGTTATGGCTCGCAAGTACCGCGAGCGCTCGCGCGCCCACGGCCGTCGCCACAAGGCGCAGCAGAGCTGCAACCGTCGCCAGGGCTCCAAACCCCGCACCAGCCCCACCGCCGCCGCGACCCCGACCAACCCCGGCTACGGCGACTCCCTCACGGCGTGGATTGAGAAGTACTCCCTGGGCGGCGATTCCGACGGTCACGCCTCGCAACCCGGCGTGATCAACCCGCGCTCCACCAGCAACTCCCCAACCGGCACCTTCCCCCCCTCGCATCAACATCACTCGCACCCCTCCCTGGAGGAAGTCTCATCCAAAACGCCATCATTCTCCGTCCCGCCATTGCTTCCCAAGCCAAGCCTTCCAGGTACCAAACTCGATCATGCACTGGCTTCTTCCGCATCAGACCGGGATTCATCAATGTCGGGATCCATGACGCCTAGGCTTTCCAAGTAATCCGAATTCTTTCGTTTGATGTGCAGAGAATTCTAGGCCGGTGTTCTTGCCCATGGAGGGTCAGATAAGCTCCGGGCTGCTGACGCGCGCCGCGGAGGCGGTGGCGGAGAAGGGCGCCACCGCGGTCCAGGCGCTCCCGCACGCGGGTAACCTGTTCGCGGGGTGGAGCCCCTCGCTGCCGAGCCCGTTCGGACATAGCCAGGCGAACGTCCAAGAGATGTACAGAAACTACCATCTCGGTGGCAACAACCAGTACGCCGACGTCGCGCGTCCTCTCGCCCGTCCAGTTTTCGCCGCCACCAACTGGACGATGCAGCCACCGCAGCAGCAGCCGCAGCAGCAGCAGCACGACTGGCGCAACAACAGCGACGTTGTCATCTCCGAGGCGGCAACACCTGACCAGGCTGCCCCGGTTGTGTTCATCGATTTCCTGGGCGTGGGCGGCGCCGCCTGATCAAAGTTTTGTGTGTGTTTGATTATTTTCCTGTACAGAGGCGATCAATTTTGGGCGTCCATCATCAGAACAGGCGCCATGGATCAATGAGGAGGTGCACAAGCGAAGCAATGGCGACCGTTTTGAGGATCACGACAATTTTTGAGACGTTTTCAGGCGTCAGTTTTTGCATATACTGTCATTGAACTGTAGGTAAAGTGGGGTGGATTTCTATTGGTTGTTTTTTTTTCCCCTTAATCTGGTACATAACTAGGACGTCGGAGTTTCAATTCTCTTCATTAAGTACAGACCTCTTTTGTAAAGATCATACGTACTACGTCTTGTACATTGGATTATGCTAGTAGGCGATTTCATGGGACTTGGGATGAGAAACATGGTGATCCTGATCGGAAATTTTGAGACAAGAAAACGTAGAGAGAGACAGAAGGAAAAAGGACCTTGATTAATTCTTGCTGCACTATGCGCCGAGGTTGACAATAATTGAATCAACTCGAGAGGAGATGGATCCTGGAACAGGATAAAGGCCAGGCCCTCTTTTTTCTGAGTTCATTGAGGCAATAAAGATGATACGTGTTCCTTGAGACTGCTCCATCTTGTTGACTTCCATTTGAATGATATCACTTGCGATTAATGATTTATTCTCTTTCTGGAACGGGGGAATTCTATGCTGCTGATGAATTTCATGGCTTGCAAGTGAGAACCTGATAATCTAGCCGGTGTTATTAACCTGTCAGCCATTCAATGGCTCTCCAGTGCTCGTGTAAACTCACCCTCGCCTCAGAGCTTTTGCAGTTCAACCAACATTATTAGACGTAGCTGTAGGTTAGTGATTGTGCTGATCATGTTCTGATTGAGAGAATTCATTCAAAAAAGTTGACTTTGCATGTACTGTCCATGCTAATAAGTAACCATCACACTCTTCCCTCGTATGGTCCCAGACGTTTCAGTAACCTCTCTCAGACAGCCTAAGCATCCTTCTGCAAACATTCAAATCCGACTACACTGTAACCTTGTGTTCGCAATTCATCAAACACAACTTTCAAAACTGTCCACTCGAAGGCCTTTTTCCTGCTCAGTTTACGCGAGAAATCCATGAGTTTACACATATCATGATGAAAACCGTGGAATTATGTTAGCTCCAGTGCCCAGTCCTACAGTTACAGATTACGAAGAGTCGTCATTACTACCCATCTGTACTACGCCACCAATATGCAGGCTTGTCCGTCGTATTGAGAAACATCTTAGTTACTGCCAGTTTGTGTATGTCTGTTACTAGCAGTCAAAAATCATCAGCTGATCTGACTCCTCTTTCACTTGTTTGTGCTCATCAGTTGCCCTTTGTCTTCACCTTGTCTTCAGAGATAACAGACCCCGGCTAATTGGTTGAACCAGATGCCTTGGAGTTTGTCTTCACCTTGTCTTGGCGCTAACGAAATACAAACGAGCGAGGAGTAACGTTGCAGAATGAGGATCAAGGCAGTATTCAGGTACAAGTACTGGAACAGATTGGAAAAATCAGAGACGCATGATGAGCCATAATCACTGGACTCTCTTCCCTCTTACACCCGACTGGGAAAAAGCAGGTGACATTAACTGAAAGTTGGGGTTAAATTCAGAGAATTGTCTGGTCAACTTTTTTTTTTGGCAGACAAGTACCGTGGTAAGTACAAGATTGTGTCCAGACCGCTCCAAAGTGCAGGTGTGATTCTAGGAATTTACTCCTTTTCAGCACACACATGTGCACCTTTGGGGACTGGATCATCTTTCACTGCCAGGCCAGCGTTTCCGAAGATTGAACAAATATATAAGCATAACTCATTCCATTCGAAAATCTTGAGATAAATGCCAGTCATTAATATATATTTGTTGATTTTCATCTTCTGAGTTGACTAGTTCATTCACGCTCGAAGATACTGCAACCGGAATCATCACATGAGGTAGAGATATCTGGAGTTCTACATTGGATGAAATCTAGCTCTTTTACCTTACCAAATATATATATAAATATAAACCCTAAAACCTAAACTCTAAACTCACATTTGAAGATTGCAGTTATTTACTCTAAGTGTTTGCTTTATTTGAATCTCATGCCAGCCTGGTGAACACGGCATTGTCCTTCTTTTAACCCTTTAAGGACGAGCGACCATTTTCTGGTTATTATGGCACATATTGGAAAGTTCCGGGCGCTATAGGCCACCTCGGTGGAAGTTGAAAACTAGGCCTTAGTGGCATCTTGAACGAGAGTGGCGCTGAAGGCATTGAAGCAAGGATTGTGATGATGTTTGCCTAGACCAACCACATAGCAAAGAGAAATGCATCCGTTGCCTTGATGATGTTGTGCATAATCTATTAAGTTGGTATATTCTCCCTTCATCCAAAGTTTGCTTGTTGTTACAGGGTTAACCCTTAAACGTCAGAACGTGTTGTTGGTCAGAGTAGTCTACACATATAATGTCGTATTTGAACATGATAAGATTGAGATATTGAAATGACCTCCAAATGAAAGATGTTAGTTGAAGAATTTCCAATCGATAGGTGTAAGTCTTGCTAGACTTTAGTACTCTTTTGGTATTGTACAGAGTAAAATACGTCCCTGTATATACGGTTCCCGACTGACGTTTAAGGGTTAAATCCTGCTATGTTTGCTCCTGTTTCAATCCGTTTGAGGATGAGCAGTTCTCAGTGGCTCACAACAGGAAAATAATGACAGAAACTCTGTGAAAGACAAACGGATAAAATAACAGCAAAAGCTGGATTCGGTTACACACTCAATTTATGCAACAGTTGTGTGCCAAAGGAACAAAACAAAAACACATTTAAAACTAGAAAAATATTTGATGGTTTTTGAATGAAAAGTCGTTAGGTGTTGTGCAGAGTTCCAGACTGAATTGAATGCCAATGCACCGCTAAGGGAAAAGTACTGTGGACATTTTCATTTACCTTTTTCCATATACCGTTGGATGTTGCACAAAGGAGAAGGCAGGTTTGCTTTTTATCCAAATCTATCATATTAGTTTTTTATTTTGGTTAAAAAAAACATGCCTCTGGTACGAAAATTCCATTTTGATAAGAAATTTATTTCACTCTGAGTTCTAAATCACAAAAATAAACCTTTATTACATTGTGTCCCTTGTCATCGTTTGCTAATGTTATTTCGTGTTCATCGTAAAGATGTTTCAAACAATATTGCAAAAGTGACCATCTCAAATCTTGGTCCTTGCAGTGCTTTCAGAACCCCAAATTCTGTGTTTGGTATGTGGATTGGCCAGTTTAGGATCTCCCAAAAAAAAAACCCAAAAAAAAGCATGTAGAGGACATTGTTACATTAAAAGTGAACCTTATATACGTATCCAAGCTTACTTTTTCAAGAACTTGTATTCACTTTTTTTGACGTACAAATCATAATAATAATAATAATGTTAATAATAATCATAATAATCATATTTATAATAAAGTGCCATTTTCATGTGAAACTTTTTATGGATTTACACATGAACAAGTCAAACTCAAAAGACTTCACAAAAATTATGCTCCACTTGATCCGTAATGCTTGAAAGTCCAAACGTGGGCTTTTGTAATTATTGGAGAAGTTCTCACAGTTGCAATTTATATTTGGAAAGCTTGCCTGGTTTGGGAGTTTTGTGGGGATACAATTTGTGTAGTCAAATGCTTTAAAAAATTTAGGACACGTGCATGAAGTTTCCAAATGAACCCCTAAAATATAATTCGCCCCTGAGATGACTTCTAAGTCTTAACATTTTATGCGGTTCTTATGATGTTGATTTTATTCGCAAATTTTAGACCTTTATCAAAGTAGTAGCACACTACACCGTTCACTGAATATAGTGTGGAGGTATAGGTAATGTGGATGATAATTGAAGTGGACCACATCAATTCTAGTTTTGGATGAAAATTGATGTGGACCACATCAATTTTGGTTATTAATATAGTATTAATATATTATTATTATATATGTTATTATTGTATATAATATTAATATTATAATATATGCTATTATGTTATTCATATATGTTATTATTATGTTATTATTATATAATTATGTTATTATGTTATATTATTATGTTAATATTATATTATGTTATATTATATTATAATATTATGTTTATATTCTTATGTTATAAAATAATATTATTATGTTATTATATTATTATGTTATATTATTTTATTATGTTATTATATTATTATGTTATTATTTTATTATGTTATTATGTTATTATTATGTTATTATATTATAATTTTGGTTTTAGGGTACATCTTGTAAAAACTTATCCACATCAATTCCCGTGTCTTTTATTTTGAAACAAGCCACACTATTTCTAATGGACATGATTTGATGTGGATGGAAAATTGAAGTGGACCACTTTAATTTGCGTTTAATGAAATTAGTGTAGGAAATTTCAAATAGTCTAGTCTACACTATATTCAGGGAACGGTGTAGTCACTTCATGGGAGTGTTACTAATTTCCAATCTAGGAAGAATATACAATTCTAAGTGCAGTTGTATGGGCTCCAAGCAACTCCAA
The DNA here is from genome assembly GCA_963971425.1 of Bryoerythrophyllum caledonicum. Classification (NCBI taxonomy): domain Eukaryota; kingdom Viridiplantae; phylum Streptophyta; class Bryopsida; order Pottiales; family Pottiaceae; genus Bryoerythrophyllum; species Bryoerythrophyllum caledonicum. The sequence continues at coordinate 8,025,518 of OZ020526.1, read as the reverse complement.
GTTTATGGATATACCCTTCTATTGTCTCCTTAAGGACCAAGGCATTTTAGAGGAATATCTACTCCATTGATTAAAAATTTCCAGGATGAAAATTTTGAGAATGTAACCATAGGATCTTATTTTAAAATTATATGGGATGATGTGGTAAATTTTTGGTGAATTTTGACCATAGAGATTAAAAGATAATTACAGCCAAAGTGAAAAAGCTATGTCCTTTGAATAGACATTTGATACTACAAGGGTTAATATGGCTAATTTTTTTAAATATGCAAAACATAATTTCTTATTATATTTCAAAAAACAATGCAAAAAAATCCTTTTATGAGATTTTGAATTGAATGGACAACATTTTATTAGCTTCGTGTAGACATAATTTTTGAAGAAATTTGACTTATGGTTCAAAAATTACAATTGTTTTTCAATAACAAATAGTGTAGTGTGACATACAACAAATAGTGGAGCAAAACTTTGATTAATTCTAAATTCAATAGAAATTTGAGTTTTTTTCCATCTAAAAAAGAAGATTTTCTCCTGACAAGAAATGGAAATCTTTGCATCTACCATATGGATTTTTTAGTTTAAAAATTATGAGAAGGATATGATGTATGCAAAACTTGAAGTGTATTGTTAATTCTTAGCACATAGTTGCATTGCAGGATTTTGAAAGACATTGTGTAAGCAGAGGCACCCAATTCCGATCACTTAAGCCTGTTGGGGACTCAAATGACATTGTATGTCAAGAACATGTATGTTGAAAGATGCAGAATTAGGAATGAAACTCAACAAATATTTTTTCAAATTTAATCTCAAAGATTTGCAATTGATATAGAAATTAGAAGCCCGAAAATCATTGGAGCCCATAATCAAACTATGAGTAGGTGAGATCTGGTGCCCTCCTTTGCCCAATGCCATTAAGTGAGAGTGAGTAAAAAGAGAGAAGACATGCCATGGATAACCAACTCATGGAGGGTACCCAATGCTGATTGCCCTTGTTTGACTTTTGAGGTAATGTCAGCAATGAGAGCTCAATTGAAGTGGAGCAACCCAAAATTGCACACTTCGTGACCCAATGCCGATAATGACTCGTGTTTTCAAATTTTGAGATATCGGTTTTGGGTCACATCATGCACTATTTCATGCATTTGCCATTTTCATGTACCATGCCATGCATAATCTACTGATTAGAATTGGGTGGCCGATCGGAATTGGGTGCCTCTTCTACTTCTAAAATTTGGTGCACATGTGCCTAACATGATCCCTTTTAAGTTAAAATTAGAAAAATCATGAACAGTAGTGCTAAAGTTGCCATAGAAAGTGGTCGAAGTTTCTTGAAGGTGTTTAGTATGACATCGAGTAGAGGTTATGTCTCACTTCAAAGGCTAATATCTTTCAATCCATGCGGTCAAACTGGACAAAAAAAAATTACTACACACATTTGTACAATCCTAGTACTATATCGTACAGTCAAATATGAAAAAATGTCTTGATTTGCATTTTGTGTTGAATGCGTTGAAACTGGCAGTTTTGAGTGAGTTTGGGTGCTAAAATGCCTTGGGCCCTTAGGGGTTAAGCATGATACCTTGTATACCAATTTTTAGAAGTAGATAAGGGGAGTAGCATATTCAAAACAACTGTGTAAGGAGTGGAGGTTCAAAAATTGTCAGTTCACATTATTTTTTATTAAACTAATTATGTTTTAGAGTGAGAATCCAAACGGATAATAAGAAGGTTTACACCACATCTTGTAGTAGAGAAAAGTAGAAGAAAAAATTATGAAGACCTCTAAGTTTTATGTGGAAAAGAATAAGTTCTTTTGGTACCTTGCCCGACAATGTGTGAAAATGTTTAACTTGAATTAATCTGTTGTTCTTCACTAAAAACATGAAATGTTTTTTGACAAATGAAAGGAAATGATATTACTTGCTAGTATTGAAAATCTCACATTTGATAGAATGTTCTAGCAAAAAAATTGGAATTGTTTGAAGTGCCCACTCTCAAGAAGTTTTGCTTTAAGATGGCATGACTCTTGCATTAAATGTCCAATATAGGAAACTTGTACTCAAAGAAAGCTTTTGATTATGTTCATCTACAATAAAGATTCCTAAGAATAATATCCTAAATTGACATTGTAGAAACCTACCCTCAGCTTCAAGAGCCCCCAAGGGGACTCTTAGAAATTAAGGGGTTAATGCTCTTTAACCAAGGAGGAAAACACTCGTGCTTTACTTCAAACACTTTTATCTTTCAATTTGTGCAATTCAGGTTTATAACTTTCTAAGAGAACGTTCTTCTATCAACTCCCAGAGAACACTTGCTTTTAAGAGACTATTGCCATTTGAGCAAGTTCTTATGATGCCAATTTTGATAACAATTATGGATTTTTGAATAAAGATGTAACACAATAGTAGCTTTAAGGAAATAAATTTTATATATATATATATATATCTATATATATATATATCTATATATATATATATATATAGATATATATATATGTATAATCACATTGAATCTCAAGAATAAACGTTACGCTACTCTATGTGCAAATTGTTGGGCTTTTAATTTGATGAGTTGCTAAATATTTTTTGTTACAACCTTCTATAGATATTTGAGGTTTGCATATATTGTATGCACTTAAATGCACTTATATGCACTAATATGCACATATTAAGTTCATATCATTGTCTTCTTTAGTGTAAAAATTCCATTTTAACACTAGTTAGACATCTTTGCACATTGTCGAACAAGGTACAAATCACCTTTCCTTTCTTTCCATATAAAAATGGAAAATTTTGTTTTTTTAGTTTTATTTATGACTATTGCAAGAGGGGGTGGAAAACTTCTTCTCACCCTTTGGATTCTCATCCTACAACACATTCAATGCAAAAAAAAAATTAAAATGTAAATTGACAAGTTTTTGAAGAGTTTTTTAATATGCTACACCTATCCTCTATTTCTAAAATTGTTGTACATACAACTAACTTCATGTGAATCATGAAAGAATAAGATTGAAACCTTGTGTAGTGCAAAATTTGACTACCAAGTGAAGTCAAAGTTTGCTAATCCTCTCAATGCAAGGAAGAAAAAGAGCCTCTTTCTCACTTGAAACAATCTCATCTTCCAATTTATGCAATCAAAACTTATGAAAGTTTTGTGAACATGTAATTTTATGAATCTAGATCAAGATCCTAAGATAAAAAAGAGTGGGGGGGAAAGAAAAAAAGTTTCTTTCCCCCCCACTCTTTATACCGAAATGAGGAGTTCTGAAGCGTTTTTGGAGAAAAATAGTCAAGAAACTTAAGAGATTAATCTTTGTAAAGATCATATGGTTCAAAATTGAAATTGATTTTCTAGCTTTCAATTTTCTACTACAATAGGCAATTATAAGGATCTCTTACAAGAAATAGTTAAGGAACCTTTGGAGTCAAGATCATACCATGGTAAATGCAAAATTTCAAAATGTTTTTTTCCATTCTTTGAATAGAATGTATAGATTTGAAGTGCTTTTTTAATGCGTATTAGGCAAGGACTTTTAGGAGTCAAGTAGTTATTTGTAGATAAGGGCTAGAATGAGATCAAGAAAAATACGTTGTCTTGTAAATTTATTGTGCTTCTCCTTGTAATATTATATTAAGATCACTTATATAAATAGTCATCATTTTTTAATATTATACTTTACTCTTTGAACTAAAATAGGTAGTTTGGGGGAGTTTTTCATAAGAAGTAGTTAAGAAATTGAAGGGATTAATCACTATCAGCAACTTACTAAGGGTTGTGTAGAAAGCTATTGTTGTTGAGCCATGCCGTGAAAAGGGAAATCTGGAAATAATTTTGACCCCCAAAAGACCAAATGTTTGTTTGGAGGACACAATCGACTACAATTATCTTTCAATCCGTATGGTCAAAATTAACAAAAAAATTACCACATCATCTCATATAAGTTTAGAAGAAGATCCCATGGTTATGTTCTCAAAACTTTCAATCTAACAATTTTTAAACAATGCAGTAAAGATTCCTCTAAAATGCCTTGATCCTTTAGGGGTTAACTCCTTCGTAACCGAACTTTAGTGCCAATAATTGTAAGAATTTACAGGTAAATTCTTATGGCAAAAAAGCAATTGTTTGAAAACTTATCAATCAGGTTCTCTTTCCTTGCAGTAAAGACTCCCTTTCCTTGTGTAAGAAAAAAAAAAAAACTTATCAATCAGATCTAGGTTTGACATTCACGTGAGCTGTGACAGCTTTAGTATTTTCTAAATGCAAAGACTCCCTGATTCCTGGAATATCATTCTGTGATTTTGGAGAATCAAATCCGCCTATATTACATAACAAAACAAGACTTAGCCAACATGACTTGCTACCCAATTCGGTTCCCTTTCTTATCCGATGCCCCTGAAAAGCAGCGTCAGATGTTTTATTGTCTGGCCGTTTGTGAGCACATGCGAACTCAAATTTGGTATATCCACATGCATTCCTGACCCATTTCACAAAAATTACCGTGTCCTTGCACATGTAACTTTTTGCCCGTTTTCTTTTCAATGGCCACCACACGTCCAAATTTATATACATGCATGTGAACGTTTTTTCCATGTTGCCCCACAACAAGGTCTCATCCATTATTGATTGGCCAGGTTTATGGTGGTTTCATCTCCATCAACATGGCCAGGGCGAATTGACCCCCTCGCTGGAACTTACCCGAGGTGGGCCCCGTCTTACTTGCATGGGGTCATTTTCTGGCACTCTTATTTTGGGGGTTCCAGAGGCTTTTTATTTTATTTTTTGGGACAAATTTGGGGCCATGGCCATGGTTTACCCTTTGGTATCCTCCCCAGCTATAAATAGGGCCCCATCCAAAAACAAAACAGGGGCCAAGTTTGGCCTCACCACCTCCTGGCCCCCTCGGGTAAGTCCTAGCGAGGGGGTCAATTCGCCCTAGCCCATCAACATGGCTTCATGCTATTATGGAGCCTTGCTTAACCTCTAAAGGACCAGAGCCTCCTTCTGGGGGATTTCTGATTTTGGGCAGGTTCCTGAAATTCGAAAAAAAATCCTTTTTCTCTGAAATTTTTATTCTAGATTGCCTCTGATAAGAGCTTTGTGGACATATTTTTATTTTATTTTTTGGATTTGTGGTTTGAAAGTTTGTACCACTTAAAGCCAAAAGTGGGGACACCGGGCACCTCCAAATTTTTTGACAAAAGTTTCTATTGACATTGAGATTTTTCACACATATCAAGAATATTTCCTTTTTTGGAAATTTTCAAAAAAAAATCTTGTCTTTAGTGTAAAAAGGCATTTTATTCCAAGTCAAACATTTTCACATATTGTCGGGCAACGGGGAAAAAACTTCATATTTTCTACATAAAACCTAGAGATCTTCATATTTTTCACTTTTAATTTTTTCAACAACAATATGTGGTGAAAACCTTCTTATTGACCGTTTGGATTATCATTTGAATACATACGTAGTTCACAAAAACATAAAACGTGAAATGGCAATTTTTGTACTTCCACTCCTTGCACACTTGTTTTGAATATGCTACACCCCTTTTTTACCTCTAAAAATTGGTGTGTTGGGAAATAACATCATGCTTAAGACAATGGTAAAAGATTTAGACCTTGCACTATGAAAAAATTTGATACAAAGTGAAGTCAAAGTTTGTTGATCTACTCAATGCAGGGAAGAAAATGAACCATTGTTTTGACTTTAAACACTAAAATCTATCAATCCGTGCGGTGGATTGCAACCAAAATTTTAGGGCATGTTGATATAGAAGTCTATTTTAAGATCTTATGGTTGAAAATCCGAAATTAACTTTAAAATGAAATTTTTATGTCTCTTTTTGGGAGTGGCAATTTTGGACTGGTTTAGGAGCGAAAGTGGTTGTGGTCCTTTAGGGGTTAAGTGGACATAGCATAATAATCTAAGTCAAACATTTTCACACATTGTCACACTTTGTCAGGCAAGGTACCAAAAAAACTTTTTCTTTTCCACATAAAACTTAGAGATCTTCATATTTCTTACGTTTGATTTTTTCTACTACAAGATGTGGTGTAAACCTTCTTAGTGACCATTCCAATTATCATTCTAAACATATTTAGTTCACAAAAAAATGAAACGTGAGTTGGCAATTTTTGAACCTCCACTCCTTGCTCATTTGTTTTGAATTTGTTACACCCCTTCTCTACCTCTAAAAATTGGTGTGCTAGGTAATAACATCATGATTGACATGATGGTAATGTTTTCAGACCTTGTGTAGTGCAAAAACTTGACACCAAGTGTAGTCAAAGTCTGTTGATCCACTCAAAGCAGGGAAGTAAAAAAACGATTTTTTCTACATCAAACACTATAATCTTTCGATCCGTGCAATCAAAGTTTATGAAATTTAGTGAGGACGTTAATGAATAAGTCTTAATTTAGATCCTATGATTAGATGTAGAAATAAAAGGCTTTGATTACCTCATTACTCTTTACACTAGAACGAACAGCTTTGAAGTGTTTTTGGTATGAAAATGCCTTGGGCCTTTAGAGGTTAAATAGATCATCCATCCAAAAATAAAGTAGGGGCCATGTTTTACCCCACCCCCCTTGTCCAAAACCTCGTAGCCCATAACTAGAGAGATCCCACAAATTTGTCACTCTAAAAGTATCTCCACTCTCTATGGTAGCTTGGCCACGTTGGGCCGGGAAACGTGGGAATTATGCGGGGGCCATGGTTAGGTTGGCCGATTGGTTGCCACACCGTTGGCCGGGGTCTTTGTTCCTTGATGCAACAAGCTACAATTTATTTTGCTACATGGGAGGAAACGTAGCCCGCTTCCAAGCGCCACCGTAGATCCATGTTATCTACAACCACGTCAAAATGGATGTATACATGGCCGCCAACCCCCACAACTACTCATGTACTACTACGCAACGGCACTAGAGTGGTTGTGTTGCTCCCTCAAACACAAACTTTGGCCATGTGAGCCATCCCCACAACAAAAGCCCGCGGTAATGCCTGACCAACGGGTGGGTTGCCCGTACCGGGCTGATGCTCCAGTGCGGACAAAATTTCCAAGGCGCCGTAGCCCGGTGGAGATGCTTTAATTTGCATAGTTTTTGGTGTGAGTGACCTACGATACCACTAAAATTGATGGAGTTTGGTGTAGACAACATCAAGAATAAACTGCAATACCAAATGTGAACTACACATATATTAAATGCCAATTGCAACATTATTTGTCAACTCCATTACATTATGAAATACAAATTCTTTTATTTGTTGACATGTGATGTAGAGTATTGATTGTATATGTACTTTAGTATATACTATTTGAATGTAATATACCATATGTTATATGAATGGAATACACGATATACTATATGACACCTTGTATTACAATGTATATATATTGTATGATATATATACTAAAAGTTTTTTTATTGAATGGATAGTATATATTTGTACTATATATACTATATGCAATATACAATATGTATTGTATATAATTAATTGTCAACTTCTTCACAAATAATGTAGTAGGGTAACCATACAAATTGTAACACGACATCACAACACTAAACAATGAACATTATTTTGAGTATAGTAGACACTAGAAATTTCCCAAAATTCCTTTACAAAGACGAAAGAACCAAGAAAATGGAAGGTGAGATTTTGATACAGAAAGAATGGGAACATAAGGGCTTTCATGCTTTTTTTTCTGCACCAATGAAATGCATGGCAATCAATGCTCTTGTGCGCTATCCAATTGCAAGCTAAAGCTTTTCTATAAAATCCCAAGTTCTCAAAGATTTATGTGGTAGTTCCCCTATTTTTTTCCCAAACCAAGTCACCATCTTACGTGGTCTAAGTTACTTACATAAGACTATAAAGAAAGAAGGTGATATGTAGGGTCACCCCCTTTCACTTTCAAGAAAACTCTATTATTACGGTAAATTTAACGCATGCTATATACTTGTAAGAAAGATCTATACAAAAAAATATCACAATTAAAATTGTGAGAATTATAACTTTAAGTGAGAGGTTTAAATCCATTTAAAAAAAATTCAAACAATAATTTTTATGATTATGTATGAATGGTTAAACTAACTTCCCTAGATCCCTAACATTGTTAGTATCTAAGTACTTCATTCTTGTATTCATATCATCTACCAATCACTTGTCACCATTTTAATAATGTTAAAATCCAATATTGAGTACAAGGTAATTGAATCATGAACCAAGGAGTTAACCCCTAAAAGATCAAGTGTCATAAAATGGCATTCTAAAGGTTTGGTTAGGTTCCTATGGTGTTAGTTTCCAACATTCTTCTGTGAAATTTTTATTGTTGAAGGGCATTACTAAGACATTAGTGGGAGAACAACTCTTCCTAAATCCAACATTTGATGAAAAAGTTATGGGGTTTTGAATTCCAGATGGGAAGAGCGAGTATGTCAGGCACCTTCAAAAACTTTTGCTAGGACACTCTATTGAATGTGAAATTTTATGTACCAGCAAGTAATATTATTTCCCTTCCAATTGACAAAAACAAATTCTTGTTATAGTGAAAAATAGCATTTAAACCCCTAAATTTTCTTGACAATTTCACACCAATACCACTTCAAAATTGTTTACACAACATCTTGTCTTCTTCTATCTCTATGTAAAATTTCAAGAATTGCAAATATAAATTGCAACCATGGGAACGTGCTCGAGACAAGAAGGTTTACATAGTGTCTTGTACTAGAAAAAGGAAAAATTAAAAATATGAAGATCTCAAAGTTTTATGTGGAAAAGAAGTTTTTTTGGTTCCTTGCCCAACAATGTGTGGCAATGTGTGAAAATCTTTGACTTGGAATAAAATGCATTTTTCTACTAAAGAAGAGAAGTGTTTTTTGACAATATGAAAGGAAATAATATTACTTGTTGGTATTTAAAATATCAAACTAATTAGACTGTCCTAGCAAAAAAAATTGGAGTTGCCCAACGTGCTTGCATTTGACAAATTTTTCTTTAAGATGGCATAAGCTTTTTTTCTATGAGTTTGATGAAAAAGATATTTATACACCTACGTACCTCTTGTCTTCTTCCATCTCTGTGTATAATTTCAAGAATTGCAAACCATGGAACGTGCTCAAGATTTGCTAAAGCCCACCTCGAGGCTTTTTTCATTTTGGAGTTAACCCAAGTCAAACATTTTCACACATTGTCACACATTGTTGGGCAAGGAACGAAGAAAGCTTCTTCTTTTCCATATAAAACTTAGAGATCTTCATATTTTTTAATTTTGATTTTTTCCACAACATGTGGTGTAAACCTTCTTATTGACCATTTGGATTATCAATTGTAAAACATATTAGTTCACAAAAACTTTAAACTTGAATTGGCAATTTTGATCCTCGACTCCTTGCACAATTGTTTTAAATATGCTACAGCCCTTCTCTACCTCTAAAAATTGGTGTACAAAGAACTAACATCATGCTTAACATGATGGTAATGAAATTAGACCTTGTGCAATGCAAACATTGGACACCAAGTGAAGTCAATGTGTGTTGATCCACTCAACACAAGGAAGAAAATGAATAGGTTTCTGTACTTCAAAACTGCTCGTTCTAGTACAGTGAGTAAGAAAGAAAACAATTTTTAAAATTTCTACATCTAATCGTAGGATCTCAATTAAGACTTGTTAGGTAATGTCCTCACAACATTTCATAAACTTTTACCACACGGTTGAAAGATTATAGTGCTTGAAGTGTTTTTGGAGTGAAAATGCCTTTGGCCTTTAGGGATTTAAATGAGCAAAGTTGCATTTAAATGAGACCACTCGGATATTATGTAGAACAATATCATCCACTTCATGTTGTTAGAGCATGGGTATCGATTTGCAAGTCGATTATAGCATTTTTGCCACATAGGTTGTTTGATCTTAACCTTTTAAGGACAAGAGGCCTATAGGTGGTAACTTTTGGAGTAATTTGCAAATTTGGTGGATTGATACTTCATCTTTGTTTGGTCCGCAACCTAAGTTGACTTGTGAGTATTCGTGCGCTTCTAACAAATGGAGTGAGGATGTGCCTCGGAGTCTGATGGACAAACTATAGTGATTTCCGTGAAATCAGTCACAACAAAATGTACCCATTGTATAGATGATGTTCTACATGATCTATCACACTCGTAGATTTTCCCAAGCCTCTTCACCCCCATAGACCTTAATGAATTAAACCCACCAACTCAATCCTTGAAAATCCTTAACTATTATACACCAAAAACACTTCAATTTTACTTATTTAAGTACAAGGTGTAATAATGGAAAATAATTTTTCTATTTCCATCTTCAATCTTAACCCCTAAAGGACCAAACGTCCCCCTGGGGTCAAATTGGATTTTGGGCATGTACCTACAATTCGAAAAAAAATCCTTTTTAATTGAAAATTTTACACAAGATAGCCTCTAATAAGAGATCTGCGGAAATATTTTTATTTTATTTTTTGGATTTGTGGTTTGAAAGTTAGTACCACTTAAAGCCAAAAAAGGGGACTCCGGGCACCTCCAATTTTTTTGATAAAAGTTTCTATTGACATTGAGATTTTTCACACATATAAAGAATATTTCCTTCTTTGAAAATTTTCAAATTTTTTTTTTGTCTTTAGTGTAAAAAGGCATTTTATTCCAAGTCAAACATTTTCACACATTGTCGGGCAACGGGGGAAAAAAAATTCATCTTTTCTACATAGAGGTCTTCATATTTTTCACTTTTTATTTTTTCAACAACAATATGTGGTGAAAACCTTCTTATTGACTGATTGGATTATCATTTGAAGACATATGTAGTTCACAAAAAAATAAAACGTGAAATGGCAATTTTTGTACCTCCACTCCTTGCACACTTGTTTTGAATATGCTACACCCCTTTTTTACCTCTAAAAATTGGTGAATTGGGAAATAACATCATGCTTAAGACAATGGTAAAAGATTTAGACCTTGTACAATGCAATTTTTTTATACAAAGTGAAGTCAAAGTCTGTTGATCTACTCTACTCAAGGAGGAAAATGAACCATTGTTTTGACTTTAAACACTAAAATCTACCAATCCGTGCAGTGGATTGCAACCAAAATTTTATGGCATGTTTATATAGAAGTGTTTTTTAAGATCTTACGATTGAAAATCCGAAATTCACTTTAAAATGTGATTTTCATGTCTCTTTTTAGGAGTGGCAGTTTTGGACTGGTTTTAGAGCGAAAGTGGTCGTGGTCCTTTAGGGGTTAAGATCTTGACCTACACTACTCAAAACACATGCTCACAATTTTTCATAAACTTTGACAGCAAGGAGTGATTATTGTGTTAGAAGTGAAGAATAAAAACCTTTCTTCTTCTTTTCAATCAAAGAATCAAGAGATTTTGTCTTCACTTGGTGTTACATTTTTGAATTAGAAAGGTTCAAAATTCTACACCACTAAGATGTGCATGATGTTAGTTCCTTCTACACTACTTTTTAGAGGTAAAAGGGAAGTGAAGCATACTAACTTATTTTTTTAAAGTAATAAAGAGAGGTGCAAAACTACATACTGAAAAGTGCTCAACCTAGTTTTAAAATGAATGTGCTTCACGCCTAACAAAATCTGCCAAACGCTCATGTTGCACAACTAGTCATAATAGGTTTCAATGGAAGGATCTTATTGTGGAGGAGTCTCCTCGGTGCAATCACACAAAATATCCAACTGGAAAAAAAACATCCTTGGGGGCTTTCAGTTTACTTCAACATTGGCTCTGCTAGATAGTTGTGCTCCTCCTCTAGTCGATGGCATTAACTTCCCACCTTGGCTTTACTCTCAAGCATAACACCCCAAGACTTTATCTCATGCAAGAAGTTGGTGAGGTCTAAAACAGTAAATGGCTTGTCCTTGAAAACATTGAAATCAATGAAAAAGAATACGAAGAAGTGTTGAGAGAGTGAAGAAAAGTTGGAACATTTTGAGAGAAAGCTAACACTCGCTGATTCTTTGTGTTGGAAGAGAGATTGCCAATGTTGGATGATGTGATTTTATGTGGCTTGATTCTTTGACGTCCCTATGTTGTTCTAGAATGGTGTTGTGAGAAGAGAGAATGGTGACAAGAGAGGATGGTGGAAAGGGAGAATCCTTCTGGTATTAACATAGGGAAGCTAATCGGAGAGTGAAAAGGAAAATGCGATTTGGGATGAAAGTAAAAGGCATAACATGGTGTGAATCTCAGCGTCATGAATGGCATGATGTATTGCTTTGCCATGAGCGTCTTCTGCTCGCTCTCGAAGTAATCGTCAAGACCTTTGATGGAGAACAAGCGCATGAATAATCCGACGCTTGCACCCTTTGCTTGACTGGGCTCAAGTACAACACCTGAAATTTGATAATAAGCAAGGAAAGAGATGTGGCTCAACCCAACCTCTGGAGTCATTCGAGGTTTTCCTAGCGCTAGCAGTTTAGGAAGCCCTGTGTTGTGAACCCACTTTCAACCTCTCATGGAAAGGAATGAGCATCGCCATACCTGCAGACTCAGCGCGTACCCATTGAGAGCAATCCCCTTTCAAATCAGCAAGGCCTTGCACCATGTCCTCCCTCACCTTGCCTTCTGTGTCGGCCTTCAGCTGGAAGAGGACCGCATGCTCCACAACCCTCCTGCATTATATGCCACCAAAGAGGACTATCCATTGAGAGTTCATCACAAATTACGTTGAATAGATGCATGTATCAAGAGGACAACAATATTTTCCAAAATCAATGTTGTTACAAGCAAGACATGTACCTATTATGGAGTTTTATTTTGCCTTGAACTCCATATCTAACAATGAGGAGTTGCAGTTCATGCCATGCCTACAATGTTCTAAAGGTCTGATCTGTACACAATTCCTTCATTGAGGTAGAGGTGCCATGTGAGAAGTTGAAGGTGTTCATCAGCGGGAGATCGTATATCTGACTGCACTTCGGAATTTCTACAAACCTGCACAGAAATGCACCAACAGCTTCTTTGACCTCCCAAGGATTTGCATACAATTTCTGGACTTCCTTTGTAACTCTTTAGTTACCAAGGAATTTTCGCATAATCTCAGGATTTGCGTCGATTTTTTTCTATGATATTGAATTTTAGTATCTAATCTCGTAAATGGGATGATCTTAACTTTGGAAAACATTTTGGAGAACATCCAATGGTTGATGTATTAGACATATTTTGTATTTAACGGAGTAAAATACGTGCCTGTGTATACAGTTCCCAGTACCCCACTGGCGTTGAAAGGTTAGTCACAAGGACTGAAGTGTAATTGTAAGGTTGCTTGTCATCAACTCTGCTGCTGATTTCAGTTGCTGTCACACTCTGCAAAATGGTGTCCAATGGAAATACATGTAAAATGGAGGTGTGCTTGTGTAGTAGACTCATTCCCGAATATCTGCCAGTACTTTTCTAATACAAATGAAAAAGCCAATGCGAGTGCGTTCTAAAGGAGGTGGCCAACAACACATACCAAGCCATGAACTCATTCTTCCGTGAAGCATCATGGGTGTCACAACATTTACTAGTATCACTGGTCATTGTACATACCAGTGCACCCAGCCAAACCTCATAATAAACTCTGAAAGCAAAGCAGAGTTATATTCATATCCCTCTGACTGCCAAGAATCCTTCTTGAAGGTAATGCAACAATAGTATACACCCATAAGGTGAAAAACGTATGCAGAACAGATGCTCTAACAACAAGCGACACGAAACCAATCACTGCACCAATGCATCTCTCAAACCATCACAAAAATAGCACATCACAAACCCAAACATGATGCCACAACAGGAAATAAGGTAAGCCCATAACCCATAACCAACAAAAACTCATAGCGAGCGCCTATAAAATTGGGGTACATCCAACCCTCTTCCATCCCATTACCACCAACTCACCTCCAAATGGAGGTTTGCTACTGGTCAAGACCCTTACTTTTGGTCGTTGGTTATGGGGGGTACCTACTGCTGGCCACCCACTAAACAATGGCTGCATAGTTTGAAAATTCATAACTAATTCAGTTTTCATCGAAAAAATATGAAGTCACTTGGGTTGGAATTGTAATTCTATTGGCTATCCCTGAAAAATAATAGTATAATTATCTCCTCTCTTCATATATGCACATTCCTTAACTTGTCGGTTTTAGGGGGGCTTACCTCAATAGGTACTGAAAAATTACATGTCCTTTGAATCAGCACCCACTGTGACAAGATCTCATATCACTGCAAGACCGCATGTACTTCTTGCAAGTAACTCCATACACCTACAATAACCTACACCCGTCCGCTCAAGATAGGAAAACCCTTTTTGACTATCAATATCCCGTGCCTTTTCAATTTTCACCCACCACTAACACAGATTCATTGTTTTACAGTGGCAAGCAAAAGTGTTCGGATAGTGAAGCATCTCTCCAATTTATGTTTACTACATCGTAGTTGATGGATTGATAAGAGATGTTTTGGGCTAGCTTTAGTTAGTACACCACATGGCACCTAATTAACATTGACTCCCTCAAAATATGCCACTTGGAGAGATTATCCATGCAAAAATCATGAAGAGGTGTGTACAACTTAATATGCACACAAGTTGTGCACACCACAATCTTTTTGATACAACTGCACTTGTGAGGCTCCTTGTTGTGGATTTTTTTTGTAAAATTTGGAAAGGCCTTAGATGTTTTGCTATGGTTTATAGATGGTCTGAGAATCAACTTAGGGCTGTTTTTGAGATGTATGAGTGAGACAATTCATGTGATAAGATTTAAGCAATATGGATCTTCCTCGAAGCACTTGTTCTGACATAGTGCGAAGGTTTTGTGAGAGACGGAGTTTGAAAGACAAATCTTACTAGGTAGATCTAGAGTTCTTGATGAACGTGGTGACCATGACATTGTGAGGAGGTTAAATGATTGAAACACTAGTATAGTGGTAGCTATAGGAAGAGTGTTACAATCCGAGGGCATGCAATTGGGTGATGATACACTAAAAAGGAGTCTAGGTTGAGAGCATGTGTGATGACTAAGAATCCACTTTTGACAAAGAAACATCAAGCACATTGGTTATAGTGGGCAAAGAAGTGCTAGCATGTTGATTGGGAGTACCGGCTCATGTCATTTTTTTAAAGTCCAAATTCAATCTTTTTGGTTGAGCTCGGCCTCATAATTGTTGGAGAAAGATTGGAGAACGTCTTTTAGATCAACATGTGCAATTTACAGTCAAACATGGGGAGGAAGCATAATGATTTGGGGTTGTATGAGTTGAAAAGGAGTTGGCAAGTTTTGTCTAATTGAAGGAAAGTTGGATAAAGTTGGATAAAGTTGGATAAATATGTATACTGCAACATTTTAAAGACAGAACTTATATGCACTAACATATGCAAGGTTTAGAAGACGATTTGGTTATTTTCAACATTAGAAGATGATTGGGTTATTTTCCAACACAACAATGACCCAAAAGACACTCCACATTATGTTGTAGATTGGTTGCCTACTAAATTTTTTTCTTTATTGGACACCCTCCAAAATCGCGTAATTCAATCCAATAGAACATCTTTGAAATAAAGTAAATAAAGTAGATTGATGTCTGAGAAGGTCTAAGAAGAAACCCACTATACTAAACACTGAATATAGTGTAGAGGGATTATTGATGTAGATCACTCACACTAATTTCCATCAAAGCATGTGCATGCCAAGTTCTGATTGGATATTTGTTCTCAAGCAAGTGTGTGTCAGTCAACAATTGCATGTAAATTTTCAATTAGTGTAGAAAATTTCAAATAGTCTGATCTACACTATATTCACGGAACGGTGTAATAAAAGTGACTTCTAGGAGAAGATTTAAGAAATTTGGGAAAATATAAAGCTTGATGTTGTTAGGAAGTTGATACCCTCTATGCCTCAAAGAGCTCTAGGTGTCTATAAGTGCTTATGAGTTGAATAATTAAATTGTAAAGGTGTTTTGTAATCTTTAGTCTTGTTCTCTATAGTTGATATGCAATAAAAATCAATTTGAGCATGAAGAATCATACAAGCTTGTTGCACATTTGAATTATTGTGTTCTTTCTAGTTCATATTTTCATTAAATTTTTTGTATTTAATGCTTGTTGCAACTATACACTCTTGTGGTTGTGTTCTTGCTATTTCATGAGTTCTTTGTAGCTGCAACTATACACTCTTGTGGTTGTGTTCTTGCTATTTCATGAGTTCTTTGTAGCTGCAACTATACACTCTTGTGGTTGTGTTCTTGCTATTTCATGAGAGTTCTATGTAGCTGATTTTCTAAAAAAGCTTCTCGTGTACAACTATTTATGCTAGCCACTGTGGGTTGTTGCTATTGCTAATTCTAAACGACAGGCACACCAACAGTGGCGGTTACAGCAGCAACATATAACAAAAGAGCCCCACAAAAGGCCACAATTCACATCTCCAGCTATTGCAAACGGACTCCAACAACATACAAAACACGGTCGACTACATGCTTCCCACGCTCACAAGAGAAAGAAATCGGAAAGCATCCCAACCGAGACATAACCACATGTTGCAGATGAACGAGAGAAGACCAATTGCAAAACGAATACATGGCACAAGCGTTGTTGACACAATCCCATCCAATGACGAAATAAAGTCCAACGGCCGACTATATCCACTCAGAGATACGAGCAAGACACCCCCGACCTAAACATGAGAAATAACATGGGAATGATTAAATACACTAAACACACAACCATAGCAAAAGATGCTGATACTTACGCTAACTCATTGTCTTCAAAGAAAGAAAGGTGCAAAACAGACATCCAACAGTTGCATCGCCACATGACCATGACACAATGATACTGAAAGAAACACGCACTTGTCATTCACCCGCCACATATCCGGCACATCCTCGACGATGCACCAGAGCCAATTGCCTACCTTGTCTAGTTCCGGTTCCTGTTGCCCTGGAAGCCACCCACTTGCGGCTTGAAGAAGCCGCCGGGAGCCGGGGCCGCCTGCTGCACCACGCCCGGAAGCTGGGGCATGTTGAGGTGCGCCAACAAATCAATAGTCTCACGGTCCACCTCGATGACGTCGGTCTTGATCGCCGACTCCTCAGGCACGAAGTCCATGCGCCTCTCGCGCTCCTCCTCCTGCAGCTTCAGGGAGATACCGCGCACGGGCCCCCTCTGGATGCGCTTCATCAAGTGAGTAGCGAACCCGGCAATTTTGTTGCGCAGCCGCTTGGACGGAATGATCGCCACCTCCTCCGCAATCTTCTTGTTGGTCTGGAAGTCCAGCGTCATGCGAGAGTAGTACCTCTCGATCATCACCCGAGAGGCCTTCTTCACGGTCTTCGTCCTTACACGACCCTGCAACCCCACATCTCAGAAACCCTAACCCTAAAAACCGCCCAAACATCATGGCAATACCTCTGAAACCACTAGAAATGCTCCCCGAGAACCGCAGAAGAACCGGAAACGTACCATGGTGGAAGCAAGAGCACTGTACTCCAACAAACTTCGATGGAGAGAGCGCGAGAGCGACGAAACAAGCGCTGCTGCGAAAGAGTAAGCGTTTCGCTCTCCAAGGGTTTAGCTTCGAGGAAGACCTCACGGTGACGGGTCACGGCGGCGAGGCTCGTGGTATGCCGCGACTGCATACGATGTAGTCGTACTATTTTACGGGAAAGTATACGGTTATTTGTACAATTTCCCACTAATACTTCTAAAGTGTATTGTATTTGTACTCATCATAGCCTTGATCTTTTTAATAAGATTGAATTGTAAATCATTGTATTGAAAATTACTATGACTATTTACATGCCAAATACTGAAATTGAATTTACGAATTATTAGTTTCATACCACAGTGTTTTTTGATATATAGTATGAAAATTTATGAGCTCGTTCGACCATTTTTGTGCAGAAGAGGTTTATAAACATTGTTGAGGATATAAAATTGTTGTGTTTTTATATATTTGACTATGTATTTTCATTTTTTGTTTGATGGATAGAAGACAAATGAAGTGTGAAATTTGAAATAGAATTTTTATAGTATTATCTAAAATTGGGTTAAATTTGAAGATGAATGTGGATTTTCATTTTAACATGTACTTTAGAAATTATTTTCTCACAATCCTACTCTTTTGTTAAGGTATATCGTCATGCATTTTATATATTGGAATAACAATGACTTATGGTACCTCTTACTTTGATTGAACTAGACCATTCATTACAATCCATTTGTAACACCTACTATTGCAAAGACATCAACCTTTGAAAATCACATGAAAAAAAAGTTAGAAATGAAAAATAAAAGTTTCATATAATTTGAGTTTTTTGTATGGTTACCCAAATGTTGAATAATATAGTTCTCTTTTTATTTATGATATGTCAATTGTTTCTTTTTCCAGCTTTCACACTTTGTAGAGTTTGGTGGTTGCTTATTTAGGATATTTGTCGTGTAACGAAAGATTGATAACCACAATAGATCAAGAGTCCTAATTGATATCAAAAAAACGAATAACATACACTAAAACAAGTATACGTAGTACACCCTTAAGGAACAAGTATGAAATCACTCACGTAGTCAAGCATCTCGCACTCCACAAACGGAGAATCAACGAGTGCAAGTAGTATAAGAGAATGTGGAGCCTTTACTAATGATAAACAATCACTTACCAGCAACACTCTCTAACTCACTTACAAAGCTTGACTAAACAAAGACGTCAAGTCATTACCTTACTTCCATAGATATGAATGGCCCTTCATGGAGGAAACCCCCGACAAAGGCCCCATAAGATTTCTAGATAAATACCTTAAGAGACATGACCTCAAAAATAATTTGGAAATACTCACAAAAAAATTCCTTAATATCGATAAATGGACAAATAACACAAACATTGACAACAAACTCTCCAACAACTTTTGAGAAAATCCCATAATCACGAACTCACAAAAAAGTGCCTCGTCAAATTTTGCATCGGACAATATATGGGTAACGCCTGTAAACAACTCTTATTTGGCATAGAGAGATTCCCCTCTAGAACATGCTCGATATGCAACACTACGGACCCGGACACATGGTTACACGTCTTACTCAAATGCCATAACCCTCATATACATGCCCTAATTGTCAAATGCCACAACAAAGTAGTGTAGGCAATCCGTAAATTAATTGTGTCATCAAACAAATCCCGTTGCTTCATCTTTTTGAATGCCGGAACTTTTAACGACAACCCGCAAGAAAACACAGTTCCCCCATGGTTATTACCATGCACATGAGGTACTCAAAGATGTCATTGTAAAGCAAGGTTTAAACCCGACCTATTATGTGTTAAAGGGCTACCATACGATGACCCCCCACCGACCCACATGAACCCAAATCTCACTATTTAATTTATTGAATTCAAATATTGTAATCATAGATTTTGACCAGAAGCTATTGCAAACAAAGTAAATAAATATCAACCACTGCTCAATGATATTCAAGCACTTAGATGGAAAGTAGACCCTCTCATTGTCATCACTATGGGTGCTAGAGCCACCACCTATGTCCCTTCTATGACTACCCTTGAAGAATCATTCAAAATTCCCAGTACCTCAATCAAAACCACCTTTACAAATATTAACACCATTGCAATCTGACATGCTATGTCCATATTTTTAAACAAAAGGAAAATCGAAAACAACCAACCCATTCCGGACACGCCAGACCGTCCTTGAAAAACCTACCAAACTTCACCCCAGTAGCCCCCCTAGCATCATCGCTCCTCTGTTCTTGGTTACTTGTTACGTGGCACATAGTGTCTATCCTCGAGAGGGGG
This sequence comes from Bryoerythrophyllum caledonicum, assembly GCA_963971425.1. NCBI lineage: Eukaryota > Viridiplantae > Streptophyta > Bryopsida > Pottiales > Pottiaceae > Bryoerythrophyllum > Bryoerythrophyllum caledonicum. Next base: position 8,005,713 of record OZ020526.1, on the reverse strand, counting down.
AAGTAGTGCCATACCAATTACCACATAAGTGTTTTTCGTGTGGAATGGTCAAGAAACTTAACACACCTATCCTAACCCTATGTCATGCGGAGAGGCATTGGATGTAGCGTGAGAAGGCAATACACATACAATGACTCCTCTAGAGTCAACATTCCTCTTCTTTTTGTCATGCCACTAGTTTCTCTCATGACCGACTCATCATGGGAACCCTTTGAAATCTTCATGAACTGTAGATTTTATAGCATCAATGACGTTTTTGGTAGCTGGAGAAGTATGAAAGTGAGGATCAGCGAATTGTTTAACCCCTGAAGGACCACGACCTAATTCGCTCTAAAACCAGTCCAAAACTGCCACTGTCAAAAAGAGACATGAAAATCACATTTTAAAGTGAATTTCGGATTTTCAACCGTAAGATCTTAATATAGACTTCCATATAAACATGCCATCAAATTTTGGTTGCAATCCACCGCACGGATTGATATATTTTAGTGTTTAAAGTCAAAACAATGGTTCATTTTCATCCCTGCGTTGAGTAGATCAGCAGACTTTGACTTCACTTTGTATCAAATTTTTGCATTGTACAAGGTCTAAATCTTTTACCATTGTCTTAAGCATGATGTTATTTTCCAACACACCAATTTTTAGAGGTAAAAAAAGGGTGTAGCATATTCAAAACAAGTGTGCAAGGAGTGGAGGTTCAAGAATTGCCAATTCACGTTTTATTTTTTTGTGAACTACGTATGTATTCAAATGATAATCCAAACGGTCAATAAGAAGGTTTTCACCATATATTGTTGTCGAAAAAATAAAAAGTGAAAAATATGAAGATCTCTAGGTTTTATGTAGAAAAGATGAAGTTTTTTTCCCCCGTTGCCCGACAATGTGTGAAAATGTTTGACTTGGAATAAAATGCCTTTTTACACTAAAGACAAGATTTTTTTTTGAAAATTTCCAAATAAGGAAATATTCTTTATATGTGTGAAAAATCTCAATGTCAATAGAAACTTTTGTCAAAATTTTTGGAGGTGCCCGAAGTCCCACTTTTGGCTTAAAGTGGTACTAACTTTCAAACCACAAATCCAAAAAAAATATAAAATAATCTCCACGAAGCTCTTATCAAATCCTATCTTGAAAAAAAAGTTGAACTAAAAAGGAATTTTTTTCGAATTGTAGGTACATGCCCAAAATCCAAATTGACCCCGGGGGACGTTTGGTCCTTATCAGACCCCCGGGGGACGTTTGGTGGAATTTGATTTCGTCTCAAAGATCTTCTTTGAAAATTTTCTATTGACATGATTTGTGCAGGTAGCATCATGAGTTTGACCCGATACTTGATCTTCAACGGCAACGTGCTACACCGTTCCGTGAATATAGTGTAGACTAGACTATTTGAAATTTCCTACACTAATTGAAAATTTACATGCAATTGTTGACTGACACACACTTGCTTGAGAACAAATACCCAATCAGAACTTGGCATGCACATGCTTTGATGGAAATTAGTGTGAGCAATCTACATCAATAATCCCTTGACACTATATTCAGTGTTTAGTGTAGTTTCCTTTACAATGTTTAGTGTAGTTTCCTTCACAATCATACAATCCAGTGAGTGGATAGTGCCCCAACTTAGAGAGAGAATTAGATCTGAAATCCCCCACTTAATGATGGTTTCTTACACTTAGAATGAACTTATACAAGTTCATGCGTTGCAGATCATCAAACAACTTTCCCAAAGTTGGACAACAGGGTAAGTAATTTAATGGGGGTCCAACATCATGTGTATCTACACAACATATTTGTGTTGGCAAAGAGCACGCAAGCCTAGCCAATTTTAACCCACTATACGTGAATTAAGCTAATGTGCATTGTCCAGACAACGACTGTGAGAAATTACCACTTTCTCCAAGTTGTAATTAACACCTAATGTACCTCCCACAGAGGGAAATATCCATGTTGAAGCTCTTTTTGTCGTCCAAAGATTAATATGTTCTTGGCAATATTATGGTTCATGAATGTTGACTACTAGTCGATCAAAGGTGCAGAGATGCGACGTTACATTGTTGAAATTGAAAGTCTATGAACCAGGAGAAACCCACAGGTGCCGAGCAAACCTATGCGGTACATATTAGTGCATCACCTCCTCAATAACACAAAGAAACAATGTAACCTATACACATCCAATATTGCCTTCACGAAACTTGTCAACTCACACCTATCTACATGCAAATCTCAACATCAGTTCAACTCCAACATGGTCTACTAATTCAAGTCTTCTTATTCCTCATCACGATACCAGCACCCTGCATCCTTAGTCTGACATCAGCACCACATGCTGCATCCTCTACATATCTCTAGATTCAATATTCATTCCTTGCGATTTTCAAACCCGTCTAGATCACTAGACAGAGTGACGTAGCTAGTTTCTCAACTTTTGCTTTTATACAACTTTTGCTTTTGTACAACTTTTTTGTAGAGGCCTGTGTGGCAGTGACAGGAACGTCACGAGTCCCGAGTCACGAGTCACGAGTCCCGCTCTCTCGCCGCTCATTCTTTCCGCCGATCCATCCGCCATCTTCTCCTCTTTCGGTTCGTCAATTTCTTCTTCCTCGCCTTCACTTGCGCGCGAACCGCCAGCGTTTTTGCTGTCTGCTAGGGTTTGGATTGCACCTTCTGTTGTTGTTTTCTCCTCGTTTTTCGTCGTAGGAGGTGAGGAGTGGTGTTTGGAGGGTTTTGGAAGGGGTGCATTGTGTGGGTTTTAGGTTTGAAGGCGGAATAAAGACGTGGGGATGTGTGCAGTGGATGAGCTACCCTTTCCAATTTATGAGCCTTTTTGTCGTCTTTCTATTCCTTACTTATGACCTGGGTTGTGTGTCTCAGGAACCTGCAAGTAAGACCGCAGAGCGACAGCTTGAATTTCGATATGGCCTCAGCTATGGCTGGCCTCATAGCGCAGCCTTCACAAGCTTGTTTGCCCTCTCTGAATTCTTCTAGTGTCTCCAGACGGCGCGTCTCGTGCTCTCTTGGCCTCACCTCCACGGCTGGGTTTGGAAAGGATCCATTTGTTTCAGGTACGTCTTCTATCCTAGCTTTGGAGGACTTGCTTCTTTGAGTTGATGGAATTGAATTGTAACCTAGAGTTAATCGTGAAGTCTTACTAAAAGAGGAAGTATATTTGTAAGATTGGATCTTTGAGGTACGCAATGCATCATGTAGTTGTGCCATAGCTAGGTTCATGATGTTCTTCTAATCCTATGTTTGTGCTCCCCGATCCAAGGGAAATCAACTACCATGTCAAACATGCTTATGATATACAACGACATTAGTGTAAAAAGAGAGTTTTCAGAGAATTCGGGTGACTCTACAAAGAACCCTGATGTCTTTTTTTTTTGGGAGATTCGTGATTGGCAAAGGACACTGACCACGGTAGCCATCCACATACTTTGTTGCGCAGTTTTAACCTTCTTTTGAGAGTTCAGTTCGTTGGCGGCTCTACTCACTATTTGTTTTTGTAGGGAAATCACATGTTTCGCAGTTGAGGGCCTCGGCTTCGTCTGTACCCCATAGAGGTGATGAGCCAAGTTTGAGTTTGGGAGGTGGCGGAAACGGGGCCGGTCTGAATGGAGGAGGCAACTCCGGCGGTGGGGGCGAAGGTGATTCGTATGGGAAAGGAGAGAGTGAAGGTGGCTCTCCTGGAGGAATCTTTGGTACGTTTTGGAAAGGATGGAACGACCGGGTTCGTGCGGACCCCCAGTTTGCTTTCAAGGTGTTGATGGAAGAGGTTGTGGGCGTGGGGGCATGCGTTTTGGGTGACATGGCTATCAGGCCCAACTTCGGCCTGAACGAGCTGGACTTCGTCTTCTGCACGCTGGTGGTGGGTGCCATCGTGAACTTCATGTTGATGTACATGCTCGCCCCCACGAGCGCTGCGGGAGCAGTGGCCACTCAACTCCCGGGGATCTTCGCCAGTTGCCCATCCGGGCACATGTTTGAGCCTGGAACATACTCCTTGGTCCAGCGTGCAGGTACATTTGTATATAAGGGCGTACAGTTCGCAGTGGTCGGGTTTGCTGCAGGTCTCATCGGCACTGCCATCTCCAACACACTCATCGCGGTGAGGAAGAAGCTGGACCCAGATTTCGTTGTGCAAAACGAACCCCCGCCCACGATTCTGAACGCTGCTACCTGGGCTTTGCACATGGGTTTCAGCAGCAACTCCCGCTACCAGTCCTTGAACGGCCTCGAGTTTGCTCTTGCTAACAAGATGCCCCCGGCCGTGTTCAAAACTGGCGTGCTGGTGGTCCGTGCTCTCAACAATGTGCTGGGTGGTTCGTCGTTTGTGGCGCTCGCTCGCGTCACTGGCTCCCAGAAAACTGCGCCTCCTCCGCTCCCTTCTGTGATTCAAGACGCAGAGGAAAAGCTGCTGGAATCCGTTGACGAGGTCATGGACGAAACGTTTGGAAAGAAAGCATGAAGAAGCGGATTGGTGATTACCGTTGACTAGGTTCAGCAGGTTTAAGTTTTCTGGACTTGCTCAATTTTGCTCAGGGTTTGGGGCTCCTTTAGGTGTGTAAGAAGGAATTCTTTTTTTTTGATTGTAAGCTTCCGGTTGTTGGTCTCTGTGACTGTATTTTGTACAATACATTTCAGTCACAGTAGGATGAGGTGATGGTGTCAATGAAGGAGAAGAGCTTTGTCTTTCAGGTCGCGGAATAGTGCAGTTTTGGTTTATTATCGTTCTCACTGTCGTCGTAGGTCTTAAGTGCGATACCTGAGCCTTGGTTGTCTTGTATATTTGAGACAACAATTTGGTGTCGGCTGAAATTTTCACTGTTCAGCTCCCGAGATGTGCTCTTACAGAAGTGTGCGTAGCATACCAGTCCTGCCCACGTAGAGGTTTAGCAGGGCCTTCACATTCTATCCGATGTCTTCCCTTTCCATTTTTTATGAAATAAACTCTCTAAAGCTTCAAGTCATGAGTGCTTAAGTCAGTTGTGTACAAAAGTACAAAAGTACCCAACTTCCTCTTGATCTATTTTCTTCTAATATATGTGAATACCTTGTTAATCGTTCAATAGCTGGAGCGGCGCTTGTCCACTTGTGCGCAACGCTACAGCTGTTTAGAACCGAATCCACAAGAGTTACAGAAGTCACATGTCACACAGGTACCCCTACAGAACGAGAAGAATCAGCTTGCAAGTTGAAGGTACCAACTGTAACCAGAAATCTGTACAGCATGAATTGTGAAGGTGCTACCCCCTGGCAACTTGATCACCTAACTTAATTCCTGCCTTGTGCTCAGTGCTCCGTGCTCCAAGTCCTTTCCCTAACCTTCGAGTTGGTCAGAATGAATCTTCCAGTACAATACTCAATCAATCAACCGTTACTAAGAATGACAGGAACATTGCCCTGAACTCCAAGATTAATCCACACAAACGAGAGAAGCAACAGCTTTTACTACTATGTCAAAGCAGCGACGGTTCGTCACTCGCAGTTCCAAACCTCTGGCAGAAGGTTGACGTCGGTTAGTTCTTCACAGACTCTGATTACAAGCGCCAAAAACCACTGGGAAGAAAACGCACCATGAGCTCTTGATCCTATCACTCCGGTCTCAAATGGAGGCTGAAACTCACGTAGAGTCACGGTCGCCAAAATGGCTGTGAAATGCCAGTCATGACATTCGAATTGCAAGTCGGATGCTGACAGGATGCTGCCACTTCCACAGGAACCGTGTCTAGCTAGTAACAGGTTCAAGAGTCATCATAAAATCACGGTAATCGGTTGAACACTAATCATATTTTGAACACAATTTTTGCTAGATTACTCCCTAGTAAACTGGGACAAGCATACTCCTCGACTTCCAAAACATCAACCTCAAGGTGATGACTGGGTTCAAGCGTCGCCATGCCACTCTTGGCGCAGACCAATACGGCAGCCAATGCTAGCTGGTTTCATATCTTGGCCGCATCAATCCCTGGCCATGATGGCCATGACCTCAAGCACTTGCACCACCGTCGCCATGCCACTCTTGGTGGAAGACAACGTACCCGGTGCTAGCTAGATGATAGGATCCAAGTATTCATACCATGGCCACAGCTTGCCAGGAGACAACTCCCCACAAGCCGTAGCAGAATGCAACAAGAGGCCATCCACAGCCACCGTCACCCGCTTTCCACACCCGGGAGCGCTTTGTTGGAACCACGGCGCCAGTTGACGAGCACAGGGCTATGCTGCACTGAGCCGTCATCCGAGCTCACGAGATCCGCCTCGTTCTCCGGGATCCACCAGACGCGCACATCGCCATCCATGCTGCCGCTGTACACCAGCGCGTCCATCGACAAGTCCATCACCGCGCACAGGCTCTTCACGGGCCCCGAGTGCCCGGTCATCACAGCCACTGCGCTGTGGCCCCCGTCGCCGCCGCGCCTCCACACGCGCACCGTCTTGTCCGCAGACCCACTAACCACAAGATCAGAGACCGTGACCACGGTGAGAACTGCGAGGCGGTGTCCGCGCAGCGCTGCCACCGCGGACCATGAGTCGTCGTCGACTTTCCTCTTCCAGACCGTGACAGTTCTGTCGCTCTGGGCGGAGTAGAGGAGTCCCGGGTGCGCGAGCGCGAGCGCGTTCACGGGGGAGCGGGACTCGAGAGTCGCGAGCACCGTGTGACCGCGCCGGTCCGGCTGATGGCGGAGCACCTTGATGGTGGTGTCGCCCGAGCCAGAGAACAGGAGGCTGCTGGCGTTGTCGACTGCGAGGGCGTTCACTGCGTCAATGTGGTGCGTGAGCGACTCCAGGCACTTGAAGTCCTTGAGGCGCCACACCTTCACGGACTTGTCCCATGAGCCCGAGTAGAGCACGCCGCTGCCGACTGCGAGCGCCGCGATGCTGTCGTTGTGGTTGATCCAGAGCGACTTCTGATGTCGACGCACCTGCAGAGACTGCTCGATGAGTATGCAACATCTAGAGCGAACTACTACTAGACATGTGACATCACCTGGACCTAGTTTTTGAAGGGCAAGAATATTGCACATCCAGAGTGAAGATCTAGAAACATGACCTGAACATGGACTTAGCATTTCGAAGGTGAGAATGCAAGATCTAGACATGTGACCTCAACCAGGAAGGCAAGAATGCGTCAAGAGCGAAGATATGGTCATGGCCACACCTGGACGTAGTTTTTGGAGGGCAAGAAGTTGGCGATGTAGTCTTTCACGGAGGGCAAGGTGGAAACCAGCCGGTGCTCCTGGGGCTGGGTCTTGGAGCGTCGCCAGAGACGGATCTTGTGGTCTTGATGCGCGCTGATGATCTGATTCTCGACAACCACCAAGCACTTCACGGCGGCCGCGCCCTGACCAAACTTTGCCCCCAGCTCCACCATGTCGGGGTGGTCCCACGCCCGGATCTCGCCGTTGCTAGAGCCCGCATATAGGCACTCGCCCGAGAGCGCGAGCGCAGTTACGTCGTGCAGCGACTGCCCGCGCAGAATCGCCAAACACTTGCTCGTGCTGCTAGTGCTGGCTTCGGAGAGAACGCTACTTGCTTGCGAGTCGATACTGTCTTGGCCCGTCAGCTGTAAACCCATGTTGACACTCCCGACAAAAAAAACAAACCGACAAGCCTCGCAGCTGAACCACTATCACAGTACTGATGTAACTCCCTCATCACCGACTCTGGCTCTGCTGCTCCCCTGTTCACATCGTTGCCTCTGCAGGGTGGTTTTCATCTTCACAGACTCTGGCCCTCTTGCTCCCTTGTTCATGAAATCCTGCCCAAAAGACGTTGCCTTTGGAAGTTCTCTTTCACGTGAAACCAGCTAATCATGTTTCCGCGTCGATCCGTCACCTGAAAACACAGACCAAGCTTATCCTCCGTGAAGCTGGAGCTTGCATCAAGTGACTGAATGCGAAGACGATAACTCAATGGAGACTTTCATTGATATGGCACCAACATGATCGAGGTTCTCTGTCTTAGAAAACACTAGGAGTGGAGCAGCTTCAGAAAGTACTCCCTACACTGCCAGAATTGCAATATCTCCACAAGTGCGCTGAATTCCTCAAACGCCTACTGAAATCCGCACATACCTGAGCTACCATTTGAAGTTCATTGCTTAAATCCGCTTGTGAATCCGACAGTAGCGTTTACTGTAACACTGCAACCGAGATGTGAACTCGTTGAAAATCAAGCTGTTGTCGGTGCCATGCGTAGGATAACTCGGAGAAGGTGGCAAGAGGCTCAACTGGCTTGGACCAGTGCAACGTCCAGTTCTGTGTCCAACCGTCCAACACTGAGTCTCTTGACTTGGACAAAAGAAAGCTGACAGATGAACAATACAGTGCTCCAGCTCGTGGCAGAAAAGCTGGCCTAATAAGTTAACTAGCCGTTTGTATTTTTGGGGAGCTTCCGGGAGTCTCGCCGTAGCCCATACGAAATCACTTAGCAGGATCGCGGAGCTGATGCATGTCAGGGTCTGTGTAAAGTAAGTTCCAATATTTGTGTAACTCGTGTACGTGTCCCGTATGTATGTGGCCAGTTATGTGTTTGATGTCCCAGAGGTAGAAAGTGCAAATGATGGCAACGTTCTTGTCCAGCCTGTCAGAAGGCTTGGCATTTGGGATTCAAAGTAGTGTCCTTCACATGTACGACAGAGCTCAGATGGAGCTACTGTATGCACAGCTATATTCTTCTGGGACCCAAGAGCTAAGCCATGTGATAATCATGCCAGTTTGCTAATCCAGGATTTGTTTACTTTCTTCAAATGCAAGCTGGGTATGAGTGCCAGCGGGAAAAGTGTAAACCAAGTTGTTTGAGGTTATTCTTCTGTAACTTGATGTTTAAATACCATAAAATTTTCATATGATGGGCCCAGCCTAAGGCCCTGTAGGTGACTGATGAGAGTCAGTATCCTCGGAGGGACAAACTGCCAGCCGGTTTTGAAATACGTATCTTTTGATACATGTAAGAATACACACATTTCTTTCATGGTACTGTATTCAAATTTGAACATACTAGGGCTTGAATAGATTCATCTGCAACATGATGGTCACAAGAAGCAGCCATGTGACCTACATCCATTCACATGCCAAACATGGGATGTATCAAATGTTTTGTCTTGAGATGTCTTCATGTCTTGTTCAGTACCAGATTAGATAGTTTCCTACAGTTTAATGCTCCAATCTAAACTCTGGGACGGAGTATTATGACCCTAAGTTGTGCTGTATTCTCAGTACTGTAGTGGATGAAGTTGTCAACTTGGCAATAGTTTGAATAGTGATAGCTTCAAATTATCACCCCAGCTATAATTCAAACATTCTGAACCTCCCCTGGTAGCAATGGATGAACCCATGTGATATGGTACAGTACAGCAAATTCAGCATCAATTCACCACAGAAACAACTTGCTCACATTATCACATCTGCAGTGACAGAGCGACACCTGGACAGACAAAGTCTGAGTTTTCAATCACTTGTAAATCCCATATCCTGTTTAATAAGGCCTCTGTCTCTCATGTTTATCATAAATACCATTTTGCTATCACAACTTGAAGGGAATTTTACTTAGTTTGTGATCTTTATGCAGAGGAAAAGAAGTTTGAAGATGAAATCGGTTTGTTAGGATTAGCTACTTTTAAAAACAAACAATGATAAAACTGACTGCTATGGGCCACTGATGATATTGTTGCATGATGACATGGAGGAGTAAACCTTACGCCACAGTGACAATTATCAGACAGCCAAGCGACTTGTGGTAGTGTATTCACAAGCTATCCCAATTTCTTTCTTTCTTCCTTTCTTTTCTTTTTGAATGTGACGGTTTTGTTCTATTCTTGTCTGAAGTAAACATATAGAAGAACCAGTCAAGGAGCCCCGTAGCCGACATTTGGCGACTTGAAAATCTCAGTCTCAGTGCTGTATAATTTAGATTCCAGAGTTTCTGTCTGTAAGGAACAGAATGCCGACATCCAAGTCTGCTTCAGGACCTTTGAACTCTGTTACAGTAAGATCTATTTGCAGCATATGCTACAACAATTCTGCTGTAGAGGGCTCTGACTGTTGTAACAAATCCTTTTGTAAAGGGAGCCAACTGTGCTTTGATTCATACATATGCAGTATTAGAGTTTTCCTGAAAGTGCTTCCCGAATGGGCAAGCCAAGTCAAGAGGAATATGGTGCCAGGGAGTATGAGATGTGTAAATGGAAAAAAAAGGAGCATGAGAAAATTTCATATTGCCTTTTTCTGCACCAATGAAATGCTTTGCAATCAATGTTCTTGGGCCTTACCCCATGCAAGCTAAAGCTCCCCCATAGTACCCTAAGTTCTCACAGGGTTGACCAATAGTTCCCCCAAACCTTTCCCAAGGCAAGACACCATGTGCATGTGGTCCCGGTTACTAACATAAGACCTTAAGATTCGGGGTACCTATCCAATGTATTTTGGTGACTTTCAGGAAAACTCAATTATCACAAACTTATTATCTAGAGTTTTTAATTAGCAAAGATGATCTCATTCACAAATAATGTATCCATGGAACATCAAGCAATCAATGTCTACCAACTTACACCAGCAGGTGTAATAATTCAAGCTGGCAGATGCACCCATCACTATGATGGATCAGCAAGGGACCTGCTCCAGCAGAAACGTCATTGAAATTGGTAAAATCCATGTCCCACAAGCTGAATTTGGACTCTTCGGGTCTTGCGTGTACCACGTATGTTCAGTTCAGGGAGCTCAATTCATTGAATATGACAGTCAGAGCTTATTTGAAAAGGACCTGAGGTAATTTTTCATTTGCATTGGGAAGCGTCTAGGACAGACCCATTGTCACCTTCAGAGATTGACATGAATAAGGTTTTTTATTCTCCACTGAGCCCGTATTCTACATCACTGCAATGGCTTCGCTTGTGGAAAAGCCTCCACTCCCTAGCTAAGGTAAACCCCGTAACCGACAAGTTAACCAATCAATGCATACATGGAGAAAACAAATAATAATAATAATAAAACTTTTTTTTAACCGATAGCTAGTAGAATTACAATTTCAATCCAAATGATTTCATATTTTTAAAATGAAGTATGAATTACTTATGAATTTTCAAAGTGTGTTGCCATGTTTAGGTATCCTTATCGAAGGTAAGGGGTCCTAACTAATAGCAAACCTCCATTTGAAGTTGAATCGATGGTAATGTGATGGAAGTGGGTTGGATATACCATACCCCAAATTTGTAGCTTTTAATTATGGATTTTTGTTTACTTACCAGGAGTTAACTTACTATAATAGTTTGTGTATTGTAGCCTAACCTCAGGTTCAACACTGCTATGCCGAATAATTAAGTGATTTGGGATTTCAAAGTTATTTTCAGCAAGAAATCATAGATAATTATATTTAGCACAATATTTGACGACCATAGGAATTGCACTTAAGACCTAAAGGATCCAAATTGAATTCTTCACGCATGTTCTATTAAAGACAAGGCTTTTTCAAGCCCCACTCACTCTACCGTGATATCTTTTTATGTCCCAAATTTATTAACCCTTTAAAGACGAGAGGCGCATAGGTAATCACTTTTGGAGTAATTTATAAATTGGTGGACTGATACTTCATCTCTATTTGATCCGCGACCTAATTTAAGTTCCTTGGATCCAACGAATACGGTGAGAATGTGCACTAGAGTCTGACGGGCAAACCATAGTGACGATTGTAGTGACTAGTCGCGATGAAATGCACCCATTGTGTAGATGATGAAGTGACCAACCGCGGTGAGATATACCCACTCATGACGTCGCCAAGGCCTAGTTGCAATTGTCGTCCTTAAAGGGTTAAATCCGGCATCTTCACTAATTAATTTGGCATGCCTAAAGCCAAACCTAAGGTTAGTGCAAATGAAGTTGTTTTTGACACTTAGAAAGTAGGAGGTGACATGCTCACTTTCAGGAAGACTCTAATATCTTGCTACTTTCTAAGTGTCAAAGATTCTTGTATGGTGTTGATAGTTGTGTTTCATGGTACCTTTTGATTTTCATGTATCGTCTTAAATTTTTGTTGGTTGGATTGGGGTTTTTGTTCGTTGTGCTTGGATTGGCTCTGCTTTTTATATGCTTTTTATTGTGTTGTAGTTTTTTAAAACATTTCCTAGCTTTTACAAGTTGAGAATTTGGTTGACTTCAGTGCACATGACGCTATGTCGTATATTCCCACGTCAGGGTTCATGGTTTCAAATATCATCAACCAAAGTTTCGAGTTTAAGCACACCTGATTGGACTGAGGGTCACTGCTTCGTGCATTTAAATTCATTGTCATTGCTCTACATACACGTATTAGCTTAGCCGGCAACATTGATAGCATGGTCGCTCACATGTGACTAGGTGGTAGACGTTGTCTAAATCATTTGTGGGCTCATTCTACACGCATATGTTGTTTAGAGTCCTTTGGTTGTGTAAAGAATACAAAGGTATTCTTCAATTCCTTACTTTTGACCTAGGTTGTGTGTCTCAGGAACCTGCAAGCAAGACCACAGAGCGACAACTTGAATTTTGATATGGCCTTAGCTACGGTTGTTTTTAAAGAGTAGCCCACTCTAGTATCTGCTTTGATTCATGCAGCTACTACGGTAACAACAGGCGTTTTTATGATAGCAAGGTGCTCCCTTTTAATCAAATATTCACCCACGGCTTTGATTGTGATTACTTTCGTATGGGCTATGACGTCATTCTTCGTTGGCCTCACAGCGTAGCCTTCATTGCAGGGCATATCACAAGCTTATTTGCCCTCTCTGAATTCTTCTAGTGTCTCAAGACGATGCATCTCGTGCTCTCTTGGCCTCACCTCCATGGCTGGGTTTGGAAAGGATCCATTTGTTTCAGGTACGTCTACTATCCTAGCTTTGGAGGACTTGCTTCTTTGAGTTGATGGAAATGAATTTTAGTAAGACTTCACGAACTTAACTCTATGGTTATTCGTGAAGTCTTACTAAAAGAGGAAGTAAAGGACCGAATTTGTAAGATTGGATCTTTGAGGTTAGCATCAGTACGCAATGCATCATGTAGTTCTGCCATAGCTAGGTTCATGGTGTTCTTCTAATCCTATGTTTGTGCTCCCCGATTCAAGGGAAATCAACTACCATGTCAAACATGCTTATGATATACAACGACATTAGTGTAAAAAGAGAGTTTTCAGAGAATTCGGGTGACTCTATGAAGAACCCGATGTCTTTTATTTTGGAGATTCTTGATTGGCAAAGGACACTGACCACGGTAGCCATCAACATACTTATGGATGTCAAGAACTTCATCAAACAAAGGCTATGTTCGTTGAAGTATGCAGACGATAAGATTTGAAAGTTCTATTGGGAACAATAAGTTCCCATGCTTTTATTGAAGGTGATACAAGCTTTGGAGCTTCTCTATCGCTGAATCAAGACTTTTAGGGCCGGTTTATACTTGGGGCAGGATTGAGGGCCGGCCGGAACTCTCCAAGTTTCAACCAAAAGGGTCTTTCAATCTCTCAAAATCCAACTCAAGAGCTTTATACTTGGGGCCGGCCGGAAATGCATTTCATCTTACGTGTCGCCTTAGATGGCATGGTTTTGGCGCTAAACCTTCCAGCCCCAAGGAGCAATTAGGACGAGGTTTGGGGTGGCCCAAACTCCCATCTAGGGCCAGATTCGGTTCCTCCGTTGGATCCTTCAAATCGCTATCGTCAATTAATTAAAATTTTGATTTTGATTTTAATTTTTAATTTTGAAAAAGTAATTTTCAATTTCAATTTAAAATTTGAAAAAATAAATTTCAATTTTTAAATTTTAGTTTAAATTTAAAATTTGAAAAAGTAAAAATACTCCTTCCTTTTGGATATGCACCCAAAAAAAGGGATCTGGTCAAATAAATTAAATAAAACTCTTTTTTTCAATAGTAAAATTAGGAAGAGGAATTTAAAGTTGCTTATATATGAAAAAAAACTCTCTTTTATTATAGACCTATCAGAAATAAGAGAAAAAGGAAAACATATATGAAAATAGAAAAAATACTCTTATTCATTTTTAAATGTTAAATGTAGTAAGGAAAGAAAACATATAAAGTATATATATGAAACCTATTTTTCTTTAAACTAGGAAAGAAACAAAGACAAAGGCTTGACATAATATGTGCTTCTATAATTTTTAGTTGAGCCTTATGAAAATCTAAGACACTTAAAAATTGGAAATTTGGCCCTAGAATCCCGCCCCAACACTTTACATCGACTAGGGCCAAAATGATGAATTCGAAATCCAGCCGTAGAATCCGACCTCAATGCTCTACATTATTCCGGGCTAGATTGAAGGCAAATCCGGCTGGCTTTCCATTCGACCCCAGGCCTAATGTAAACCGGCCCTTAGAATGATCTTTGATTGTAGTCTAGAAATGATGGATGTCAAAAATTTCAATGAAGGGCAATTGATTCATAACATGTGAAAGTTCACCTTTTCATAAATTTTTAACCCTGTGTCGAGGATTTGGAGCTTGACAAGTGATTTAGGTGAAGGTGTTGGATACCAAAGAGTGTTGATGAAGCTTGTTAATGATTTAGTGCTTCACAAATAAAAGTCCCGCTCTCTCGCCGCTCATTCTTTCCGCCGATCCATCCGCCATCTTCTCCTCTTTCGGTTCGTCAATTTCTTCTTCCTCGCCTTCACCTGCGTGCGAACCGCCAGCGTTTTTGCTGTCTGCTAGGGTTTGGATTGCACCTTCTGTTGTTGTTGTTTTCTCCTCGTTTTCTCGTCGTAGGAGGTGAGGAGTGGTGTTTGGAGGGTTTTGGAAGGGGTGCATTGTGTGGGTTTTAGGTTTGAAGGCGGAATAAGGACGTGGGGATGTGTGCAGTGGATGAGCTACCCTTTCCAATTTATGAGCCTTTTTGTCGTCTGCAAATACTACTACAGGTCGAGCAAGGGATCATCAGCTGGCAGCCACGGATCATTCTTTTGCATGGATCTGACCTTGAGGATATCGAAGCTCGGATTGCAGACTATTCTATGGTCCCTGTCGAGGATGGGGAGCTGCTCCAAGTGTTGCGGTGAGTTTGTCCTGCGTTTGTTTACTAATTATCTTGCTTCCAACCTGTCATCAGTGTTAGGTGTAAAGAAGAAAAGCGAATAGTTGAATGTTTTCATCATCCCAAACTTTTTTTTTCCCCCTCCGGATAGATGCAATGCAATCCTGATTTTTGTTGTTCCTGTTGCAGGTAGATTCGTATTCTGCTTTCAAGCATGAGAAGAATTCTGATTTGCTACTCGCGTGGCTCACGGACGCTGAGCACCTTAGCAGTTGCCGCAGAGGATTCTCACTTGTATGGCATCCCACGTCGCATCACCTTGGCTGCAGGGGGATCTCTAGCCAAGTTGTATGGCCTCTTTCTCAATGACACCAAGGTTCGTTTCTCTGCAAGTGAATATGCACGAAATAGCTTCTATTTGTCTTTCCACAGGTTTTGAAACCTTCTTTGCATCTTGTCCGTATCATGTGCAGGTGCACAATGTGGACACATTATTGTCGCTGGTTCTGTCGCGCCCACCCGGTACCCCCCTTGTGACCGTCGGTAATCATGTGTCGACGTAAGTGCTACTAGTTGGAGGGTAGGCTGTCTCACGGACTGTGGTTTCTGCTGATGAGTATGCAACTTCTTGCTGGTACTGTTGCTTGCCTCAGTCCTTTGTGTATCGTCCATATTTAGAGTTAACATCTGAGACCTAGTCATCTCATATTAGCTGTCTTATCCTTCATGTAATTTGTTTCCTCTGTCCGTTGTGTGTTTCATTCATGTTTTCGGAATGTGCATGCAGGCTTGACGATCCTTTGATGTGGGGGATTCGGGGCTTACCTCTAACAGATCCAAAACGGTGTCGATGGGCGCTAGCTGCCGAAGATATTTGCTTCACAAATGCGTTTTTCTCATATTTTTTCCGATTGGGTATGCTCTTGTAACTTGTTTTTGCTACTAGGTCACTTGTCATTCACAATCTCTTACAGGGACAAAAGTACGGTCATTTTTCACTAAAATAATTCCATAGGTTTGTCCACTAAGACCACTAATTGGGAAATGCAACAATGAGCTGACTAATCATGATGTATTCATGAACTAATGATTAGTCTAAATGGAGTAATCTGGTTCACGACCTCCACTTTCAGGTGTTTATAACTTTTGGTTTATTTGGTAGATTGAGATGCACGGTTTGTATTGCGACGGTAAAGGGATTCTACAATTAGCTCCTCATCTTGGTAGGTACTAAATGTCAATTATCCTACAGGCAAGTGCATACCAGTCACAAGGGGTGCAGGGATTTACCAGCCTCATATGGCTGAGGCTCTGGAGCGGCTCAACAACGGGGATTGGGTGAGTTATTCTCATCCTTTGTCGTGACAAGTTTTTCTTGGCGAAACTCTATTTTGTTTGTTTTGTCTTTTAACGTTCAGAGCCAGGAATCACTAGTCACTGCACCTGCACCCTTCACTTATTTTGTGCTACCTGTAGCTGAATACATTTCCTGAAGGCAAAATATCTCAAGAAGGTGGGCCACTACGGCGACTTAAATGGGGTACAGCAAGTTTGATTGCTCGGGCTAAAGTTTCTCCCATTGTGTTACCCATTGGTCACAGTGGGTTTGAGAAGGTGAGATCTGGTTCTACGGAAAAGTTGATGCTTTTGTGGGCGTTTTAGGTGTTAAACTTCCTGTAAGGCAATGGTAAATCTTCCCTCCTTTGAGGGGATATCTTTCTGTCAAGTTAGCTAAGCCTGCTTACCTCTTCTCGTCTCTCGTTTGGGCACAGAATTTTAGAGCTATTCATAAAGTCAGCCTCTATCTAGAGTTCTCTGATCTCTCTTTTTGGCCTAAAACCGTAGTATGTCCAATAGCATGAATAGTATAGTTGGTTCCCTCTTCACTTTGGGAAGTACAAACTTAGGAATGGGAGAACATCAAGCAACCAATAACTAGTAAAAACTAGCTATAATGTGACATTAGATCATCACAAAAACAATGCTCTTTAACAAAGCTGATGAATGTTTTATCTTATCTTTAAAGGGAGCATAGAAACCTCAAAACTAGTTTTAGCAGCCCTTGAACCTCGAAACCTCTTCTGGTGTAGCTCTAACATATGATGTGTACAGGTGATTCCCGAAGACTGGTGGAGGGGAAAGCGACCTCCCATCCCTTTATGGAACAAGAAGGTGGACATTTTCATCGGAGAGCCCATGCAGTTCGACATTCCGGTTCTGAAGCAGGTTGCTTTCGACTGGGCAAGCGCATCTGCTGGTGTTGCTGCTCCCTCTGACAGCACTGGATATAATCCTCACCCTCTACCGTATGGAGTGCGGAGAGGCTCATCCTTTCTACATGTTGCAGAAACCTTGGACAAAATGAGAACCGATGGAGTAGATGCGCCTGGGCCGTTACGAGACGAGGCTGCCTGGAGATGGATGTACACGCACATCACGGAGCACATCTGGGTTGCCTTGAGTGAGGTGACAGAGAAGGCAAGAACTCTTAATCATTCACGAGTCGGATCTTAACATTCTTTCTTCTGTAATGTAATGAGATTCCAGAAGTAATTGTCTTAGGCGTAT
The DNA here is from genome assembly GCA_963971425.1 of Bryoerythrophyllum caledonicum. Classification (NCBI taxonomy): domain Eukaryota; kingdom Viridiplantae; phylum Streptophyta; class Bryopsida; order Pottiales; family Pottiaceae; genus Bryoerythrophyllum; species Bryoerythrophyllum caledonicum. The sequence continues at coordinate 7,988,127 of OZ020526.1, read as the reverse complement.
TGAATATTGAGGAATGCTAGATGGTGGGCCCCGCCTAACACAAGTTTTTTTCCTATCATTAAAAGTTACTCTTTGGGAACACTAGGGAACGACCGTGACCAATTGGGAACACATGGGAACGATGTGGATGAGAGCAACACGTACAGTCAGACGCTTACCACACAATTGAGCTGGCATGGAGTGTGTCATTCTGCGGGATTTTGTGTCATGCAGAGGGATTTTGTCTGTCACTCAGTCACTATTGCAGGAGTTCACACTCAATGTGTAACCGGTTGAGGTTTGAAACATGCATACGGGGCCGGTGACCAAATACATAATATGAGATCGAAGCAACTCACTTTTCCAAGAACCCAATGATGCATCGGGTAGCATTGCGTGAAGTGGGAGAGTGTTAAGTTATTCAAGGTAACATATGCTTTGGATGAAGTAAATTTCTCATGGAACACACGTACTGTCAGAGAATTCGATCACCTGATCCTTTCATTTGCTGAGTCCACACGTACTACGTCTGCGAGGTTGTTGTCTGTAATTTCAAAACAGAAGGGTCTGCCCAAAAGTTCCATCACATCTGGATCACGAGGAACACATTGACCTGACACTTCCAACAAACGGGATCAGCCATTTGGAAGATCCCAGTCCTTATATCAGCAAGTGTCGCACATAATTTGACTATTCAACGCACGTGAGGTGAACGAGAAGTGGAACCTCCAGTGCAACCTTCGCAGATTACGAGTTTCATGTCGAGGCTATGGCACGGTCGAACGTGATCCAAAATACAGTATAAGTTACCTAGTCCCTGAGCACCTGAAGAATCATCACTTTCTCATCAAGTCACTCTCGCCAGCTGAAGCTCACACGAGGAGCGGTTGTGGCCGTGTTCGGATTACGAGGTGTACGCATCGCGTCCGTGTCGAGCGGGGTACCTCAGGGGTATTGGACCACCGGCATCGAGACTTGAGACTGCTCCGATGGGGGGTCCAGGCGGGAGTCGTGCTGTTGTAGTGCTGCAGCTCTCATGGCTGGCGTTGGTGGTCGCGGTTTCTGCAGCGGAGACGACGCCCAGTCCGGTGAGCATTGCGTTCCCGCCCTTCAGCAACAAGTTCACGTGCAGCGTGGATCCGGCGATTGAGCCTGAGCCCAAGTATATTTGCTATCTGCAAGCCGACCCGGCCGCGCTCACCCTGTCCTACGACGACGACGTGGTGTCGGCGCGGTACCAGCACAACACGCCCGTGCAGCTATGGAAGCGCGGCTCCAAGTACGTGGCGTCGTTCTCCGCCTACTTCAGCGTCAACTTCGACCGGTCGTCCGAGTACACAGTGCGGGAGCTCTTCGGCGGCGGCGGACTCGCGTTTGCCATCACGCCGTCGCTGTCTGTGGTGGGCACCGGACCCGACAGCGTTGGGTTGTTCCCGATCGACGAGGCTACGGGCGCGTCCAAGAACGGCGCCAACACCAAGACGGTAGCCGTGGAGATCGACGTCTCCCGGAGTTCCGCCACCGGATTCGACCCACAAGTCCCCCACGTCGGGCTCAACATCAACAGCGTCAAGTCCGTGAAGACCAAGTACCTGGGCGACCCCGCCGCCTTCATCGACCGCAAGGTGTCTATCCTCCCTGACCCCGCATGCATGTTCCTCCATCAATCATAAACAGTGAGCTCCAATTGATGTTGGATGGAGCACTGGTCCATATGCAGCTGATCGAGTTATGTCTGGGATGATGTTGGTGCAGATTGGCGTGTGGATCGAGTACGACGCGGTGAAGAAGACGCTGCAGGTGTACATGCACAAGGTGAAGGAGACCGAGACTCTGAAGCGGCAGAACGCGAATCTGGCCATCAGTTACACGGGGCTGGAGCTGGCGAAGGAAGTGAAGGAGACGTCGTACGTGGGCATCTCGGCCCGAGTTCCGAAGTCGCCCAAAGGCAGGTACAGGGTGTACGACTTCAAGTTCACCACCGCCTGGGTGCTCGGCAACAGCGTCAACTAGGAGGCTCACTAGAAGCACTTGGTTTCTTTGCAAACGTTTATTCCAAGGCCTCATTGCCTGTAGTTGTGGAAGCGGAGTTAAATGTAGCCGTGTAATCTGCTCATGATTAGGCAGCTTCACATGTGAACAACGTTGTTTTCTTGGGAATTATACGACATAATCGCCCCCGTCTCACCTCGGTATTAGAGCGTGTCAGACCAGTTATCAGTCCAGAAGTGCACGTTGTGAACTGATGTATGCACTCTTGATAGAGAACTAAGAGCTTTACTTGACAATGTCAAAATAAAAGCTTCACCGACAAAATTCAAAGCTTTACTAGTAAAATTAGAGGGTTTATCTGTAAAATTGAAAGCTTTAGTAGTTAAACTAAAATTTTTACAAGCTAAATTAAAAATCTGTACCAATAAAATTAAACGCTTTGCTAGTTAATTCAATAGCTGCAGTGGTAAAATTAGAAGCTTCATTAGTAGAATAAAAGCTATACTAGCAAAATTGAAAGCTCTCTTAATGAAATTAAAAGCTTTATTAATGTATTGGTGAATATGAAAGCTTTATTGGTGAATATTAAAAGCTTCACTTTTAAAAGAAATTTTAGAAAGGCTTTAAGCAGTTAATAGATGAAGAAGTTTGATGGAAATCTTCAGGCAAGAGTGTTTTGAACACTTTATATCGTGAAATACTATGAATCAGAGTGTAGCATATTGTTTCAAGCTCCGGCCATTCCTTAATTGCAACAATGAATATCTTAAAACTTGTACAGTCCAAAGTCATAGTATCAAGTTGGTAATGTGCAGAATCACTCTTTGTTGAATTATCAATTAATGATATTTTATGTCAATTCCTCACTTCATAGGTTTATACAAGACCCTGAGCAAGTCCAACAATCAAATACGAGACACAAAAGAAAACTCAACCTGTAAACGATTCCTCACTTCAAAACCCTAATACAATTAAATGAGAGCATAGAAGAAAGCGCGCAACTGCTCAACCTCTGATTGATTCACAAATTCAAATAAATACATCTCTTTAGAATTGATGCGGTTCCGGGGTTTTTAAGAAGAGAAGTATCACTTCTTGATAGATTTGTCGACCTGTAAAATGTATGTCACTTATTTCGATAAGATCTACCTATATAATACACGATAGTCTGTTTGTCCGCCGCTCCCTAACCCTAACCCTAACCCTAAAAACCCCTAAAACCCGAAAACCCCTAAACTCCCCTAAAAACCCTAAAACCCTATAATCCCCTAAAACCCTAAAATCCCTAAAAACCCTAAAAACCCTTAAAACTCTAAAACTCCAAACCCTAAACCTAAAATTTTGCCAGAACATGGGTGCTGTTGTTGATGAATGCTGTGTGGATTTGGGCAACCGTACATTTCTAAAGTGGCTCTTAGCGCTGGTAGAAGACAAGCTCGAGAAGGTGAAGGATGACATGATCAGATGATTGTCGGCAATTTCACCTTGAACGGCTTGATCAATGCCGTCTATGGAGGAATTGTTGACGTCGAAGCAAATGCGCACGAGTACTTCAGTGGTCGTGCCATCCTTGCCGCACGGAATGACGACGTTTTGCGGATCAACGCACGACATTCCGAGGGATGCAAAATGCAATCTAAAATATAATACGTCAAACAAATTTTATTCTAAGGAGCACTAATAAAAAACCTTCCGCGATCGGAACGACGGGTACCAATACTAGTGTGGAAGAACTGTCCACACAATACTTGTCAAACAACACTTGAGCACATTAGTTGGCCCACTTCCCACAACGGCCGCTATGCCCTCACTTCTCGCCTTTGGCAAGTCCTCCATCTTTGAGCTAAGAAATAATAAAGCTATACTGCTTAAAAATTTATTTGAAGTAATCACAAATAAATTACTTCACTGAAGCTCCTAATATCTCAAGTTTTGTTTTTCAATATACTAGATAAACATTTAATTTACTAGAAAATCTATCACATTTGTTGGTAAAGTTTTTATTTTGACTAATAAGCATCTAATTCTTACTAGTAAGCTTCTAATTTTGCTATTGAAGCATTTTTTTACCGGCTCTTTTTTATTTTGACTAATAAAGCTATTCAATTCTTAAGTGAAGCTTTTGATTGCACTACAGAAGCTCTCAATTATACTAATGAAGCTTTTATATGTTTTTAAAGCTTTTATTTTGATCAGAATAACTTTTAATACACTAACGAGGCCATTAATTTTACTAATTGAACTTCTAATTTTTTTAATATTTTTTTTATCAAGATCAAGAAAGCTTTTAATGTTACAAGTGAAAATTTTAGTAGTAAAGCTTTTCGTTTTACCTGTAAAGCTTTTCATTTTGCTAGTAAATCCTTGTTGGATGCAGACTGTTGCTGGATGGAACTAGGGCTAAAAATGGATGAATCTCACTGGATGGACGAAAATCCGACATGACCAATTTTCATCCACTTGCTATCTTGCGTGCAGTGAGGTGTGAGCGGTGAGCGGGGTGGCATGAGCGGTGAGTGTTGTGACGTGAGCGGTGAGACATGAGCAGTGAACGGTGAACGGTGAAAAATATGTTAGTAACTTTTTTTTGGAATTTGTCACTTTTTCCATATATGAAAGTAACTTTTTAACAATACGGAAGAAATTTCTTTACTATACGATAGTAATTAGACTACAAGAGCTGAAAATTTTGTGACGAAACATAATCTGAAATAAGGATTCCTAGACGGCCTTACGACCGATGAAACAACACTACAATTTCACATAAATAACCGTGGACCCGAAACAGGATATTGGGTCCTTTAAGAAGTGTTTTCGGTCTAGGGATGAACGACGGTCCGAGACGACCATAAACTACCCGGGGGATAATGCCGAATACCAAGAAGAATAAGGTCTAGGGTTCGATTCCTTGCTGAAAAATCTTGTGCTTCACGAGACATACATTAGTAGGCAATAGCAGGATTGACACCAACCCCGTGAGAAAAAATAGTGAAAAAAAAATTGAAGGAAAAAAAAACTGAGGAAAAAAAACGTCTGAAAAAAAAAATAAAAAAGTGAAAAAAAAAAGTCAAAGTGAAAAAATGAGGGAAAAACGTGAAGATAGAAAAAGTGAGAAAAGAGAGTGACAAAAAAACACTCGGCGAATCAAGAACAGTTCAACTTGCCAATACAGCGGTGGCCCAATAGTCTCACCGTCTCTTACATATTATAGAAAACAATTACACGGGATACTTTGTGAAATCAAAGACTAGGTGCAGCCCTCTTTCTGAAGCATGACTTGGAGAACACACTTAATCTCGTTGAAGCTAAAACTAGGGGCGTGCATAAAGACATCCACCTCTGGATCTAGCTCACAGACAATGGTGAAGATAAAATAAAGGTGTTTGCAGTAACACCACTGAGGACGTCTGCCAAGGGACTTGCTGGACATCTCTTTGAAAGACAGGCAGTCACAACTAGGAAATTGACTGATAGAAAGCATGTAGTTTGAAACCTTAGTGATGGATTTGGACTCGAATGAGAGAATGCAGCCAAAGGCCGGGTCAGGGAGCATTAGCAGGTTAACGACTTTTCCAAGAACAGAAAGCGTAGATGCGCAGGTGTTCCGATGTCTTGTTGTTGGGGCCTTCGGATTCCGACGGATGTTCTTGCCAAATCTCCGCTTTGGATGCTCATCTGAGTTCGCCGGAGTAGGAACAGATTTCAAGTCAAACAACACACCATCCTGAGAGAACAACTTCCGGGGAGAGAGCATGACGCGCTCGGCAAGTCGGAAACCGGCATTTCCAAGACGTAGAATCTCCGCCTTCGTAAGAGACGTGTCAACTTTCACCGGCCAAACGTCAGGAACCGGTGGCTTAGAGATAACCCAGTCCCTCTTCGATCCCATCACACAGCGATTGATGTCATTGTTACAAAAGAAAAATACCATCTTATCAATCCTCGTCTTCTGATAGTTCTTCATCATGCCACTGTAGGTCGGTGCGGCAGTACTCTTATTGTTCTGCACAATCCGAGCAGTACATTTTTTCTTCGTACCAGCTTGTTGAGCAAAACATGCTTTAGCTGATGTCCTTGGCAGCCTTGCAATATGCCATTTGCTTTCGTCGCAGAGAGTCTCCAACACACCCACAATATGAATTACCGGTGTTGACGTTTCTGTTCGAGGGAAATTGGCGGGGTTGGCTGGAGCTTCCCCTACTGTTGAAAACACACACTCGTCAGTAGTGAGGTCAATGGATATTCGTGAAGACGCCCTTGTCGCGACCCTTGGACGTGAAACGCTGATTTTGTCCGGACGATGAGAATCGAACTCAGATCCAGGAGGGAGGTCTGGCTTCCGTTTCAGGGACAAAAAGACTTCCTCTCCTTCCAAATGCGGAGGGCGAGTGCAAAACTCAGTAGCTCCAGGCATATTGCCGAAAGCCTCATGAAGTGCTTTGGAGTTTCCCGAACGTTGAGCAATGCGTTGAGCAGCACGAAGATGAAGCTCTTCCTTCCCAGGCCCTTGCCCTCCACGCTCTCCTTTAGAGAATTGATAACAAGCCACGAGAGCGTGCTCGAACCATGTCATCAACAGTGGCAACGTATAAATCATTACCACGCTTTCCGGACTGCTGCAACCACTTATTGTGGACGGTCTCCGCTAAATTGCAAGATGGCATTTCAGCTAATTCAGAATCTGAAAGTTCCTGCAGACCACAATCAAAATTATATTGATTAATGAACCTGTAAAAGATGAAGCATGAAATGGGGATTTCGACCAATCTGCTAGAGCACGACGGAAAAGCTAGACAACGTAGTAGAAAGTACAATTTGAATTCAAGGTCTGCTTTAAAGAAAAGGAATAATTAGTAAGGCCACTACGAAGTAGAAAGGTCGAACCAGAGGAAGGTATGCCGGCAGCGGCACACCCTTGGTCCTAGATCAATGACACAGACTTGCTGCTTTAAAAAACTTGAAAACGGGTGACTGAAGGTTCAGGAGAAATTGGAAGTCAATTGAAACTGCTCTGCTAAGAGAAAATATTCGAAAAGAGAAGAGACAGAAGGAGCATCAGTTGTAAAGGACACCAAACTGAAGCAGAGGACATGCCCATCTGGTGTGCCGTTGACGGCACACCAGTCGTGGGCTGACATAAAGCGGTTAAATCGGTTAGATTCGCTAGCCTATCAGGAAGATCGATCTGCATGAAGCCTATCAAAGCTGTAAGAATCACAAAATGTAGGTATGCCGTTAACTGCACACCCTTATCAAGGCGAACAAGACTCAATGTTGAGGTTTACCCAGGAAGGGTGTGCCGGTGCCGGCACATCTTCTCAGCAAGGAAGATCCAGACTGCCATTACATTGGTATCGAAATGTGACAATAACAGGATATTTTACATAAAAAAAACAAAATTTTTATAAAGGTATGTGGCATGAACGAAGAAGGAACATACCGACACCATAAACCCACCCCATTGTCGATATCGAAAATGCCAGAAGGCAAGCCGTAAATCAAGACGTACGGCACCACCATCAGATGTTGCGCCAGACGATAACCACCACGCTTTGATCGCCAAGTACTTTGCTTCGGCTTCCTCCATTGTCTTTGCATCCTTGTACAGTTTGCAAAGCTGTCGATGTTGCTCTTGAAGGTCGGCTCTAATGTCAGCCTTCGTGTGCTTTTCAAGGGATTGAGTCCAGTGAAATAGGCACGTTCTCTCTCGATTGTCCATAGGTACTGACGCATCACCGCTCCCATAGAGAATCCGGACTGCATTCCAGTTGGCCTGTGCGCTATCAGCCATGAATCCCTTGAATGAAACTGTCGAAACACCGTGTCGTGCAGCAACTGCATTCAAGTTCTTCCAAAAAACTAGCTGAGCTTTGACGTCCTCGGATTGTATGTCACAGACGGCAATCGTCATGACACGGCAGTAGGTTGAATCGTACACGTGACAACCCATCGTGGTCCATCCCTTCACTCATTTGACATGGTCAAACATGATCCATGAATCTTCAAGGTCTCCTCCAGGTTGCATTCGCTTCACAAGATCTACTCCGCTACCAGGACCAACTTCTGCCATCTTAAACACAAACACCTTATCCGAATCAGAGCCTTGACCAGGAAATCTATTCTCTTGTACAAACGCCCAGTTGCTTGATCCCCGAAGTTTAGTGATGCTATCCATTACACCAAAGCGTCTTAAATATCTAAAAGTGGTAACCTCGTTTTGGATACTGGGAGATGTCATTTGCTTGAATTTCTCTAAGACTGGAACTAGTTCTTCTAAGACAAGTGGCTTCTTTGAAACTCCCTCTGGACACAGCAGAAGCTCACCCAGAAACTCCTTACTTGCTTCCAAAATAATGGCAGAGTTTGTGGCAGTTGGGGTACGCTCTACTTGCTCAGAAATGAAGGTCTTCAGCTTCGAGGAGGAATCTCGACAGTTGCCTAATTTGACAGGATGCTCATGTGTTCCAATATGGACACATAAACGGGACATGGTGTCCTTTCCGAGCACATAGTAAATTTTGGCTGGGCAGGTTCTTAAGCAGGTAGGCTGAACTCGGCAAAGTTTGCAGACAACTGTAGAACCAGCAGTATAACCATCACCGACACCAAAAACAGATGACGAGGTGCCCTCCCATTCCGTCTCATTCACGTTTGACACTCTATGCTTATGCTCCAAGTATTCGCAATGAGGATTGAGACATTGCAAATGTCCCAAACATGAAGATGTCCTGAAGGTAAGGTTGGAGTCATTCGCAATGTGAGTGATCATGGTTCTTGTCCAACTATGACCGTCATGTTTCTTATCCATACCCAGGAGCGATCCAGCCTGTGATGGGGAAGTTCCTTTCCCAATCGGTGGAAGCTCAAAAAGGACATCTCCATTAAACGATGCTGGAAGGAATTCCACCTTCTCAACTCTAATGGAAATAATATCTAACTTAGATAAAACAGATTTTGATCTGGATCGAGACTGAAGTTTACGTAAACAGTCGATTGTACTAGAGAATGGAAGATGATTAGGCATCACTGTGGGTTTTGATCTCGGAGGCAGAGTGGAAGACGCAACTACGGGCGGAGGCATGGCGGGAAGTGACGGTTTCTTCTCGGATTCAGAGGGACTAAATCCTAGACTATCGCTGTCAGACTCATCGCTGAGAATGTGTATGCAGTTCTCTACCAGTTCTAATTTCACTTTCTGCAGCAAAGGAGTCACCTGTGATGCTGCGGTAGACAACTTGGGTGTTAAGGAATCTGAAGGCGAATTGTTTGGACTATCCCTAGCTCCATACACTCTGAATTTCCCGCACTGCAATGACCAGACTACTGCATTGTTTCGAATACACGAATGCTGAGCCACAGTGTGTGTGAGCTCCCCTGTGTACTCATCAAATTCCTCTTTTTCAACATGCACGGACCCCTCATGGATATGAAAACGCTGACTTAATTGAAGGGAACTAACACTCGCCATTCCCTCAGTATCAGTGGAGAAATGGATCGGGACGCCTCCACTCTCTCCACGGATGACGACGGATCCCGCCACATGATCCGCGAAGGATGCCATTCTAATCCGTGAACAAAGCTACGAAAGAAAAGAACTACGACAGATAAAGGGGTGCCTCATGTACTGGCAGGAAGGTGAATAGGTGGCACATTGATATCCTGGAGTGTTCAGAGCAATTGCAGGCGTTCAGATTGTCAGGAAATGTGCCAATAAATCTCTACAGCCGTAAGAATTGAATAGGTGTAAATGGAAAATTATGACAAATGGATTGTATTATGAAAACAAGAATCAATTGGAAGCTTTGAAATCTAATTGAGAGCAATCCAAATCAGGGGTTAGGAACACAATCAACAGTAACACATTAAATTAAGATAGGTGTGGTACCATGGATTTATGACAATGGATTCTTCAAAGGATATGACGATGTCCCCTAAAATATGGTGGCTCTCAGATAGTGTGAATCTGGCGGTTTCGCCACATTATGGCCATTTGAATATAATTCAATAATGCTTTGGTGGTTCGATGCATTAATGCTCGAAGTAGCCGGCTCAATCAGTTGGGCATAAATTAATGAACAGCAATAAAAATATCAAGTACATGACCCTTGATTTGCTAATGACGGGAACTTGAGGGTTTTAAGGGTCACCCTAAAATGACGCAGCTTACTTCTCTTCCAGACATGCACAATATATGTATCCTTTACTTTTGCCCTAGAGAGGTTGAACTTTGCCGATGTGATTCTTGTGTTATGAAAAGACGAAAGCAGAAGCTCTATTTTAGTGATCGCAGAACATTGATGAGAAGTAGAGAAATGAGAGGCATGGCTATTGGGAAGTCCAATGAATCCTATCCTAAAACTTCCAAGAGATTAGAGTTTGATGGAGTTCAGAATAGAGATGTTAGGCAGAATAGTTCTCAGCTAACTGGAATTCCTGAATGGAATGATGGATGTGGTCATGTCATGGAGAAAACCAATGATGGTGAAATGAGTGAGGGAAGGGAATTGACAACAAACTCAGGTATTGGTGAGGATTGGCCGCAATCTTTTTAGGCATGTGTACTTTCGTGTTTCACATGTGATTTGATTAGTATCTGAATTGATATCATGTTAAAAGGTGATCACTGGGAAAAACTTGATTGTGAAGAGAGTGCAACTGTGACATGTTGAGTTGAGATTTTAGGAAGTGACGTCGCTTCAACGTTGATACTCTGTCAATTCATTAAGCGGACGTTTTAGGGTTCAGGGCGGCATTTGAGGGTGCATAGTGGCCTATTTGCGTGAGGGTTTAGGTATCTGTCAGACCTTACTTCTAAAATGCGAAGGACATCGATCTTGGTGCCGACCCGCGGAATCTGAACTTGATTTTTCGTATTTTGCTTTCAGGAGGCCGTGAAGATCGTGAGGGCAATTGTGTGGAAAGTCAGAGCGATCGTGAACGACCTGCTGGAGAAGGGGTAGAGCTTGCGGGAGTCGACGAGGAGCTTGCGTGCGGTGGACAGTCCAAGATGGATGGGGCCGAAGCGAGCTCGGCACGTCGCTCTACAGGTATTTGTTAGTTTGTTAATGAATTCGTGTTTTGCTATTCTGGGTTCCTCTCTGATTGTGGGTTTTTCATGTGCCGTAGTTTTTGTCGTATACCGCGTTGTGATTTCGTCTCGCGTTCTTTTGGTTGAGGGTAATGGTCATTTAGAGTTGTTTCTGTTTTAGGGGTTTAGGGTTTTCAGAATGTGAAGCGTGGAGGAGTCTACTTGTATTGGCACCTCTGTCCGAGAGAGCCTGTCAATGTCGACAGGGAATTTTAGGAGGGTGTGCCGCCGGCGGCACACCCTTCTCCTCTGGTGTTCAGCTTTACGATAGTTGATTCACGAATGTTGCTCTTGATATGGTAGATCGTCGCTTCTCTGAACTGTCTGCGAAGCGTCTATCTAGGTCGACAGACTTCATGGACAGCTCGGAAGAATGGACAACCTCGTCATCAGCGTCGGCTCGATTCAGACAGATTATTATGCTCTTTAGTCAGTCAGTTCCAATCAGCAAACTGATGAGACTATTCTTGAAAACCACTGAAATTTCGTGAAGCACTGGCGCAAGGTCCTGCAATACTCAAAACTTGGGATGCTTTTGTGAAGTGAAGTTTGCGGAGCGCCATTTAAATTTTTTCTCTAAAATTTTCGGAAGAGCATGTCCGTCATATAGGTCATAGTTTTGTTTGTCATAAACCTACTAGATATGTCTCTGGTGAAGTTGTGCATATTGAACGCAAGATCTCGCAGTCATTCTATTGAACCTTGAAGTATATTAATTGAGATAGAGGTTGTCGTTATGCTCTTGATCATTTTTTTGTTTACCAGGATTTGGTTTCACATTCATTTTAGTCTAAGTTTTTTTAACATTCCTACTAACATGATTCAGTTTGCATTGTAGAAATGGAGAGCATGTCTGAGGTTTCAGTTCGGGGAGACGAGGCTGACACTGAAATGGAGACTCAGAACTCTGAATTGCAGCTATCAGGTAAACTATTTAATTCAATTCAAGTTTTCGTTGACATGTGATGTTAACACCGATATTTTAATCTTGGCAGCGATTGCACTTGGTGAACAATTGAATGATGATGGGGCGGAAAGTGAGGACGTTGTAGAAGAGGCAAAACCTGTTCAGACTTCAACAGAGCCTTTATCTGTTGCGGATTTGGAGAAGCAGATGGACGATCTTCTTTTGAAGGAGACCGTAAACACGACTGCACTTCTGGATGGACTTCGATTTCAGCCTAAGGAGAAGTCGAAGCTGAACATCCCACTATGCCGAATGATTGGACTGCAAATCGTTCGACCACACTTGAAGAACGATGTCATGGAGCTGGGGTCACACTTTCTGAGGAACGGTTACATGGAGGGCTCTGGTGTGTTCTATATTGCAGCCGAGAATCACGTGGGTAAGACTGTAGCTGTTTCTGACGACGTCCTCAAGGGTTGGAGTCGCGCATGGATTGCTGCTAACGAAGCTTTCGAATTGAAGCTGAATGCCGATCCGGACTTGAGAGTCTTCTCAGGAAAGATGTTCCATGTCTGGGATGGAAATCACCGCCTGCAGGCATGGCTGCCTATAATAAACCGGGACCATGGTGAAGACCCCAGTTGGCATTATTCTGTCGAGTCTATACTGCTGAACGTGAATGGATATGTTCCAGTCCTCCTCACGGCATTACATCAAGTAAACTGGTAAAAATACTTGATATTCATGCCCATCAATGGACTCTTAACTATAGACTGTTCTAATGGATTATTCATATCTCTATTCAGGCGAAATCAAAAGTCATTTGTTACGACAAATCTGGTGCATAAGCTGTACCGAATTCAAGGTATGGCGGGGCAGCCTCTCAACTATTTCGAGAAGCTAGTTTCAAAAGCGGAAATCAATGCAGCTGAAGTGAAGCAGAACTCCGTAAAGCGGACGTGGTACACCTTGACCTTGAAGTCCTTGAACTCTGTTCTATATCAGGTGAGACTTCGATTACTGGTTCTGAAATTTCTTCAACTTATGAGTTTGTAATTCATGGAGATACTAGGTTGATTATAGTCGTGTGGCCTACTGTCATATTACCTTGGAAGGGCACAATTTAGAACGATATATTGTATTATGATGAGTACTATTGTATGGCTTTGTTAAGATGAAGTTTCTGTGGTATTGACAAAATTCTCTGAAGTACATGCACTGGGGGTGTGCCGGCAACGGCACACCTCCATGGCTGCAATACAATTCATGCTGCTACTGGATTTCGCGTCTTCATGCTCGTACATCAATTCGCATTCTTAATGATGCACGTGGACTGTGAGTCATCCTCATTTCGAATTGTTGGCCTAGGTGTGAGCAAGGGGTGTGCCAACAGCGGCACACCCTCACAACGCTATGCTTTAGCAGATTAGCACGGCGCCGTCGGGGTGTGCCGCTGCCGGCACATCCCATGAGTTTATACCTGAACATTGAATCTGTCTCCTTGCATTGACTTTGGTGAGTGATCTAAGGGTGTGCCGCCGCCGGCACACCCTCTGCTCACTCGACTTGGCCAACGCTCGTAAGCTGTTGTGCTAATGTCTACCGCTTTCGTGGTTTCGAAGGTGGTATGCAGGCATCGGCACATCTCCACAACGCAATGCTTTTACATCAAAGCACGGCGTAGTGGGGGTGTGCCGCTGCCGGCATACCCCCTGAGTACAGTCCTGAATCCCTATTCATATTTAAGGACGTTCTCTTCAGCCATCTGTCTCAGGCTCTGGCAAGTGAGCTAGGGGTGTGCCGGCAGCGGCACACCCCAACAGCGCTTTGCTTAATCAGCTAAGCATGGAGCTGTTGAAGTGTGCCGCTGCCGGCACACCCCTTGAGTTCATACCTGAACATCGAATCTGTCTCCTTGCATTGACTTTGGTGAGTGATCTAGGGGTGTGCCGGCGGCGGCCCACCCCCTGCTCACTCAACTTGGCTAATGCTCGTAAGCTGATGTGATAATGTCAACCGCTTTTGTGGTTTCGAAGGTGGTATGCCTGCAGCGGCACACCTCCACAACGCAATGCATTAACATCAAATCATGGCGCAGTGGAAGTGTGCAGCTGTCGGCATACCCCCTGAGTACAGTCCTGAATCCCTATTCATATTTAGAGACGTTCCCTTCAACCATCTGTTTCAGGCTCCGACGTGTCGTGTAAAGAAAGATCGATAACCACAATAGATCGAGAGTCCTAACCAACATCAAATAAACGAAAAATATACACTAAAACAAGTAATACCCCCTCAAGGAATCACATGTGTTTTCCACAAGAAGTCAAGCGACATGCACTCCACAAGGGGAGAATCAACGAGTGCAACTAAAGTAGAGAATGCGGAGCTTTCACTAATGATAAACCATCACTTACAAGCAAAGAACTCACTAATGACTCTCTAACCTTACTCACAAAGCTTGACTTGACAAAGACGTCAAGTCAAGGACGTGCGCGGCGCTATACGCACACGCATACAACCCTAAGTGGATGAAAATCATCCACGGATGAAAACGGTGCGCCGCCGTTCGTCCCTAAACACACGTAGATTAGTAACAAACTAATCTACGCTAAAATCTACGATACGGAGAGACCCTCGACGCCACGTCCCATGACAGCTGTCGTGTAAAGAAAGATCGATAACCACAATAGATCGAGAGTCCTAACCAACATCAAATAAACGAAAAACATACACTAAAACAAGTATACGTAATACCCCCTCAAGTGCCCCCCCTAGCGGATAAAGAGACCCTCTATCCAGCTAGGACCAAACAACACTAATAAGACTAAACGCCACGGTGATGTCGCTGCAACAACTGTACGCATCCAGCCAAAGATGTTGCCGTCGTCGAATCAATAAGCATATGAAGAAGTAACAAAGAGATGGTAGGCCGGGTGCAATGTGAGCCCCATCTTTAATCGCCTTAGGCAATCTTATTGCCAATCCCTTGGTCAATCTCCACGTTGCCTATCCCTGAACCGAAACCAGGAACTCCAACTGGATGGCAACGCACCACACAATGACAAGTCTATGAGGAATTCAAGTCGTTTCATTGGGTGGAACGTGACTCGAAGACCTCCGACAACGAGGGCAAGTCCAATCCCCGGACGGTAGAGTAGAGAGAGGCGGCGTCAAACAAGCCATATGCCAACCACGCTGGCAATGGTCACAAAGCAACATAGTAGCCACACCCTTCTTCTCACCACACACAAAACACGGAAGACCCTGTGGCACAACGGCCAACTCAGGATGCACGGAGCCATCAATGGGCAAATGGCAGGGCGCGCAGTTTTTGGAGTGCTCACGACACTCCCGGCCATCTTTGCCTTCCAGCAACAAGATGCCACTAGGCAACACATCCTTTACACGAAGAATGGTGCGCCCAGCCTTGACGTCCAATGTCGTAGGTGCCTCACGCTGCAAATAAACGTAATCTCCACTGGAGAAACGCCGCAACTGAGGTCGATAAGCGCCGCTGCGAATGCGAGCGTACCGTAATGTGTCGCGGTGCTGAGCGATGGATAAATTCTCCATGGCCATTGGCATGGCCCGCTTGAAGAACTCTGCTCGGTCACGGAGACACTGGATCCAGACCTCTGGATCATCTAAGTCGACAACTGGGGCCAACTTCTCCCGTACAGAACTGGGTAGAATCGGCTCCCGTCCGTACAACAGCTGATACAGACTGAAAGCGGCCAAGGAGGCGTGCCGGCTAAACCGGTATCCCATGGCGATCCATGGTATCATCAGATCCCAATCACGGTGGCCACCCTGAAGTAATCCATACTTCCGTAGTCCACGCTTGACAGTCTGAACCACACGCTCCGCCAAACCGTCTGCTTCCGGATGATCCCGAGAAGTGGTACGGTGGTCAATCAAAGCCTTGGTGCACAAAGCCTCGAAAGCACCAAGGAACTCACGCCCTTGGTCAGTCAACACCTCAGCTGGGGCTCCAAAACGAGCGAGCACCCGGTCAAGGAATGCCATGGCCGCCAACTCCGAGGAGTTCTGTGGTAATGCCACAAGCTTAATCCACTTGCTGAAGTGCTCCACCATCACCAACACGTACTTGGCTCCACGTGGGGTGACAACAAGTGGCCCGGCAAAATCCAGAGACCAACGGTAGCCCAAACCCATGATGGGCAAAGGCTGCAACTGTGGTGACAATGTGTTGAAGCTGGATCTGACCCGATCACAGACTTCACACCGTGAAACGTACATGGCCACCTGCTGATACATGCCGGTCCACCAATATTGACTGCGCAACATCGAATGAGTCCGCCGCACACCAAAATGACCAAGGTCTTCGTGTACTTGCCGTACCAACGAAGCCCTCTGATCCGGTCTGGGAACTATGCGCCTAGTTCCATCCGGCCACAACCGAAATAGAAGGCCGTTCTCCCAACGGAACCTCGCTATCCGGTGTCGAACTCGATCGTGCTCCATGGCCGAAAGAGCGGGCGGAAGTGTGCCATGTTGCAGCTTGTGCAAGACTGCAACGTCTTCCCACACGTCGCTAACAACCTGGGCCTTGTCCGGTTCTTCATCCGCTGCCATATCAGGCAACGTCGATGTGGATCCAGACATCAATGTGAGGTAGGCTGCTGCATGCCACCCCGGGACTGACTCCCTGTCACAGTCCCCATGCCACCTGACACCAGTCAAATCCTCCTCCGATGGACTTGGATTGCGAGATAGACCATCCGCATCCAAGTTAGTGATGCCCGCCCGGTGTACAACCTCAAAATCATACTCCTAGAGCAACAAAGCCCACCTGGCAAGCTTGCCAGTAAGCTTGTCAGACTCCATGAGCCACTTCAAAGGCTGGTGGTCGGTCATCAAAGTAAAACGCTGCCCATACAAGTAGGGCCTAAAATGAGCTATGGCCCAAACCGCGGCCAAGGCCTCCCCCTCATAGGACGAATAGTTGGACTCCGCGTTGTTGTTGCTCCTAGAAGCGAACGCCACAACATACTCCCGTCTTTCATCATCATTTTGAGTCAACACGGCTGTTAATCCTACTGCACTCCAATCTGTGTGCAAGTGGAAAGGCTGTGTAGCATCTGGACGCCGCAGTACAGGCGCTGAACCGAGCTTCAACTTCAAAGTAGCAAACGCCTGCTGCTGCTCCCGTCCTCAAGTCCATGGCTGATCCTTCCCCGTGAGAATAGTCAACGGCTTGGCAATCAAGCTAAAGTTCTTGACAAACCGGCGATAGTAATTTGCAAGGCCAAGAAAAGCTCTGAGCCGTGACACGTCGATTGGGGCTGGGATCTTCTGCGGCGCGTCAACCTTCGCCTGCTGCACGCCAAGACCTCCTGGAACAATCATATGTCCTAAATATGGCAATCGATCGTGGAAGAACTTGCACTTGCCATGGTGCAAGCGCAATCCCCACTGCCGTAACCTCTCAAACACCGCCTGAAGATGCCTCACATGCTCCTGTGGGTTGCTACTAAAAATGATAACATCATCAATATAGCATCGGGCAAACGGTAAACCGGTCAACACCCGGTCCATCACCCTCTGAAACTCGGCCGGTGCGTTCTTGAGGCCAAATGGAAGAAACTTCCAATGGTAGAGCTGATCTCTCCCATCTAGATCAACTCCCCAGAACGCGGTCTTCACCCAGTCTTCCACCATCAATGGTAATTGGTGGTAACTGGACCGCAAATCCAGAGTACTAAATACTCTGGAGTGTCCCACCGCATCAAACAACTCCTTTGGCGTGGGCATGGGATTCCGATCCGACTTGGTCTTACGATTGACCGGTCTATAATCCCCACACATCCGCTTCTCCGTCCAGTTGCCAAAGATGTCCTTCTTCGATGGCATCACCGTGGCACAAGCGTACTCGCCGTTGGAGAGTTCAATCAAACTGGCGGCCAACAACTCCTGACAACGAGTCTGAACCCCAACTTTCTCAGAGAGACTGAGCTTGTACGGTCATCGGAAGATCGGGTGGTCATCCTCCAACTGAATGTGAATCGGTTTGCCTCTATAGCCCTCCAAATCATGGAGACTAAAGGCAAAATAACTACGATACGAACGTATAAACGCTCGTACCCTTCGTGCCTCGGCACCAGTAAGATGTGGCCCCAAATCCAGAGGCCAATCATCAAACTCCGTGGTCTCCTTCTCCACTGTAGAAGACTCACCGCGTACCGGCACGGCCGGTGATTGCTACTTGGTAGCAGAGAGGGCATTAATGCCCCCAGACCCCTCACTCACAGGATCTACAGAAAATCCTGTGTCGTGATGATAAAACTGGGAAAAGATATCCCGAGCATCCTCACGGCCAAAGTCCTCTGCCAAGGCTGCAAAGATACGTTGAGCACGAAGCTCCTCAGCTGCATGCCTCTTCAAACGAAAAAGCAACTCTGCTTCCTCGATCTCTGTGAGATGTGGCACCGCTGCCCCATGACCATGAGAGTCTGCCCCCAGCACGCGTGGATGGTCACTCGAACAGCGTTGAGCGGCGAAACAGAGGCCACATACCCAAACAAGTGTGTTGAGATCAATGGCTTGACCCAACAAATAACGGCGCTGGCCCTCAGAAAGATCCGGTGCGGCGGTGGTGCCTGTCAAAAAGCCCATCGCCTACTCCCTCTCATCGGCAGAAGGCTCCTCGTAAGTTTGGGAAGAAGAATCCCAAACCATGCCCGGACCACGTGTCCTGAAGGCAAAAGAGCCTGGATAGCACATCAAAGTGGGAAATGCCCCCCGAGTGAAACCAACGTGAGTGACCACCGCCAATGGTGGCTCATCATCCTTCGTAACCTCCATGGAAACACGGTGGTCGTCTAAAATGTCATCAACCTCACGGCGCACAGGCCGTTGCACTTGAGCAAGTGTAGAAGTGAGCGTCGTGGATGATGCCATGTTGGTCCAAATCCAACGTGGCTGATGGGCGTAAGATCCCAACGCTGCGGCATCAACAAACGTAGGGGGACCAAGAAGGTGATGGATGTACGCCCCATCCTCACGCACTTTCGTCCGTGTATCCCCCAATGGGGGTACATTCTCAAAAATGTACCCCGGTGGTGTCGATTGGTGGGTAATCCACCACTAGACGAGCCTGAGCAAATCTGCAAAGAGACCCGACCGTGGATCATCTAAGCCACGTCCACTTCCCGCCCGTGAATGGCCTTGGCAAGGCCATCCGGCAATCACCAAGTCCACGTGACCTAACCGGCAAAGATCATCCTCACTGATCAACGTCACATCACGTGGCAACTTGCCAAAACACCCTCGAATCGCAGAAGATGGTAACTGCTCTGGATACAACGCCAGAAGACGCTGAATGTGATGGTGAGCGGCACGGTTGGCTGCAAAGCCACTATCCACGTGGATATACCGTTGTCCTGATGGAAATTCTTCCATCATGTACATACAAGTATTAGTCTTTATATGTGTGGATTTTAATAAGTAAGGAGTTGGGATAAAAAGGTTTGGTCGTGATGAGAACCACGGTTTGAGGATTTGGGCAAGTGTTAGCATGTAGGTGCTGCACCGCTCTTGTCACTGCTCAGGGGGATAGGTAGCGGGTTGACTGGTATTTTCCTGCCTCACTAGCGAGCCAAGCCGTGGGCCGCTCAACCACTCGACGGACTCGATCGGGTTCGAACCCGGACTGGCGGCGGCCACTGACCACGACATTTCCAACCAACCAAGTCCACGACTTGGCGATCAGGTTGTGCGAATCAACACCTTTATACGTCCGTTCCATCAGCTATCTTACGATAAGTTTTATTTATTTATTTTTTAGTTATTTTTTTTATTTTACTTATCTTGTTGGTTGGAAGGTCTAAATTTTTAGTCTTCCAATAAATAAAAGACTAGGGGGTTTATGTGGTTGAAAGTGGAAAGGATAAGAAAGTAGCAAAGTACCTTGTGGGGTACTTTGGATCGGGTGACATGGGCTGGAGTGCCCACGTCCACTTGAGGTGGAAAAGTTGAGAAAGATATTCCTTAGTGTGTGTGTGTGTGCGGGTGAGAGAGTAAGGGTTTTGGAGCAGAACTTTGACTGTGTGTAACTCGTTGAGCTGGAATGATATGGAATTGAAAATTTGTGATCTTGTTTCTTGTTTCAAGAGCTTTTCATACTCGTTTTAAAATTTGAATTTGGAGTTGTAGAGAAAAAGTTATTGAGGTTTTAATTCTGTGAAAACCCGAGGCCATCCATTGAGAGGCAGAGGTTTCGAGGAGCCATAACTTTTTCTGTAGTTCTCAATTTGATTTTAGATTTGGAAGGACTGTGCGTCTCTATCTTAGCTTTCTAGAAAGATATCACAATTGAAATTCGGAGTTGTGAGCAAGAAGTTATAGAGATTTGAATGAATAAGGGTAGGCAGAACTTTGATTGTCCATAACTTTCGGACAGTAGTTTAGATTGACTTGAAATTTGGAGGAGTGTTAGTTGTCTAAATTAGCTTTCCAGAGAGCCATTATACTTAGTATTTGAAGTTTTGAGTCATCGGTGTCACTTGTTTGAAGGTTACAGCCTTGGTGAAACTTTTCCATTGTGTTTTTGAACACTTCTTTTGAGTTTCCTAGTGTTTTTGAACACTTGAAGACTTTGGAGTTGAAGGATGGAAGAATTGAAGACTTGAGGCTTGAAGAGAAGAGAAGATGGGGACAAGTGTGTTGTGGCTTGTAGTCCGATTTCTTTTTTTGTGATTCCAAGCCAGCTTTGGAGGCTAGTTGTATTTCAATTCTGTTCTTGTAAACTCTGTTGCGGCGAAGTGGGGTTAATTGCCCACACGGTCGTGTTTATGTCGTTCCCACCGGTGAGGCACGTTTGCTGGTCACCGTGGGTTTGAATTTTAGGAGCCAATCTTTCGGACGGTTTCAGCTTGTGGTCTGGCCGTCCCGTTTTACCCGTCCGAGGCCGTGGTTTCTTATCACCCACCTTCACCCTTAACCCTTTAGAGCCACCACAGGATAGGCCAACGGGGAGGAGTTTGAAGACTGAAGACCTGAAGATTTGAAGATACGATTGGATTCCCGAGCAAACAATCTCCAGTCGCAGCCAGATTCCCTGCGAATTCTCAAGGCGCTCCCCTCTCTACACGACATTTGGTGCTTCCACTGAGAGAGCTTTGAGGCGGCTGGTGTGATTTTGCTATGGGAGACTCTGAAGGAGCTGCTGGTGGCGGTGGGAGACGCACCGGTGGAGTTCCATTTCCCATGGAGGACATTGTAGGGGCATTGGCCTTGTTTATGGAACAACATAGAGCAAACCAAGGTGGTCAAGGTGCTACGAAGGCCCTGAAGGCTGTTGTTTCGAAGATTGGAAGGTTCAACGGCAAGAATATCTCTAAGTTCTTGCGAACCTATGTTTGCGAGATGGAGGTGCATCAAGTTGAAGGCAATCAAATGATGCAGACTTTTGGCATGGCGGTTGTACCTGAGATTCGTGACCGGGTGCAAGAGATTCGCGAGCTCGTCATCTCATGGGCGGAGTTTGCTGAACGACTACGGGATGAGTATTTCGATGAAGATTTGGAGAGAATGACAAAGAGATCTTTTCTTGAGTGGGTGGAGCAACGGCCACGGAACTCTATGGGTCCCAACGAGCTGTTGAGAGACTTCGAGAAGAAGTTTATCCAATTACCTTTGGCAGAGAGGCGCCTTCTTGAGTCCAGGAAGGCAGAGCTTTTTCTCCAAGCAACTGATGTTGCATTGGAGGACAGACTTCTTCTACTCCTAGGAGACCGGACCACAGAAGGTGGCTTTACCAATGACTGGAGGAGGGTAGAAGAGACCGTGATTCTTTTGGCCAAACAACAACGAGTGAAGTCAAGAGGAGTCGAAGGGAGATTTGATGCTGAACCTATTCAGACACCAAAATCTTTGAAGGTGTCTTTTATTCCAGCACCATCGATAAATCCGGGTTCTACCTTGAAGGCCACTAAGACTGCTGATGGAAATGCCCTTGAAGAGCTTATCAAGGGTTTTCGAGAACTAAGGGTGGAGTTTAGTGAATTGAAGAAGGCTAGAGGAACTTCTTCTTCACAACCATCTGAAGGTGCAAGGAAATATTCGAGGAGGTGTGTTTGGTGCGATGAAGAGACTGATCATAGTCTGAGAGGGTGTGAATCCTACGAAGAGGCACTCAAGAATGTTCTTGTCTTTTACAAAGACGGGAAAATCCATGATGCTTCTACTGGTTCTCCATTGGGGACCAATTATGGGAGAGGAGGAATGAAGAAGCTTATGGAAGACAAGATGGCACGATCTAGCTACGTGCAAGGGCATGAGACTGATTCGTACAACATTCAAGTGGAGCAACACTCAATTGGCGCTTTATCTGCTCAGACACAAGTGTTGATGAAGAGAGGAGCTCAAGCCATCAGGAAAGCAACTGGATGGGAAGACCCAGTTGATGCAAATAGCATCAGGGCATTTATAAATGATGGGAGGGATCGGGATGAACTCCATGATGTTTCAGTTGAAGAGAAGCGTGTAAGATTTGACGTTGATGATGGTGAGGAGCCAGCATCGAAGAAGAGATCCTCAGTACAGAATGAACCTGCAAAAGAAATGAGAAAGAGGGTTCCTACACGTTCAAAGCCAGCGGACCCTGATACTGTGCGTCCTAGTGATGTACCGTTGCCGAAGGAATGGTGGGAGAATAATAGAGACAAAGAGAAGGATGGACCAAACAAACAGTCCTCTGACAACAAAAGAGGAGAGGAGAAAAGAGACTTTAGTAGGGCCAAGGCAAAGGCGCCTGCCTACAAGCTCCAGTCAGACATTGAGACTTCCATTGATCTGAAGGGAGTGTTAGAAGAAAGGATTTTGGATGCCAAAATCGAATTCACTTTGCGAGAAGCACTTGGCATAGCCAAAAAAGATTTCCATGAGTTGATCATCGATATTATCAAGAGGAAGAGACAGATGACAGCTGAAGCTGTGATGATCAGAGCATTAGACACCCATATGTCTAAAGATGAAGAAATCGAGATTGGAGAGGTATTTGCTATGATGGGTGAGCCGGAGGTTCAAGAAGAAAAGATTCTAATAGAAGAAGCAAGAACCTTTGAGTGCTCGTATGATCATCCCATCATGAAAGAAGATGAAGAAAAGATCGAGTTTGATCTACCATTTTGGGCTAGGGCCACCACCGAGACAAAGATAAAACTCGGAGGAGTAGATGACCATGTTTTAGCCCTTGTTGACCACGGTTCTGAGATCAATATTATGTCTCGGAGTGTCTATGAGAAGGGCAAATGGCCAATTGACACAGACCATGGCTGGATCATGAGAGCAGCTAATAGCGGGCGGACTCGGTTACATGGAGCTTGTCCAGCAGTACTTACCAAGATTGGGGATGTAGAGGTAGAACAAAACTTCTTTGTTCAGAACCTTAGTGCCTATCCAATTATTTTGGGCCAACCATTTATCACCGCTTCACGAATGGAGACCAAGGTGTTGGATGACGGATCTCATTATGCCCGAATCCGAAGTGTTGATGGAAAGAGGTCGATGCAATTCCTGACCGTGAGGCCTGACAATGAGAGGCATCGATTACAACTCAGAGAGATTCCTCTTCCAACTTCTACGAACTTCTCGGATTTCTAGAGGGCACACGTGGGATGTGGGGATCCACGGGTGCTAAGGGAACTAATACTGGTAGATTCCCCAATGTACATACTAGTGTTAAGTGTGGATTTATAAGCGTGACAGAGTGTGGCTTTGTGAGCTTTACGAGTCTTAAAGACTTGGACCCTGTACATAGAAAGTTTGTGAAAAAGATGGAGAAAAATCTTAAAAATATGAAGGTTATAGAGGGAGATGAAAGCATTTCTGGTATTTACGAAGAAAATGGTATGCCAGATGATATCTTGCAAACCTTGCAAGATCTAGAAGCAGACAAGGATGAGGAGATGACTTTTCCTTGCGTTGTCAATGTTCATACAACTGCAATGTATCGCGGAATTTCTACAGCAATAACAGAGATGTGTGATTCCAAGATTGATGGGCAAAGATTAGAAGCTTCGGTTCAGACAAGATATAAGACTGTCGCCAA
This sequence comes from Bryoerythrophyllum caledonicum, assembly GCA_963971425.1. Classification (NCBI taxonomy): domain Eukaryota; kingdom Viridiplantae; phylum Streptophyta; class Bryopsida; order Pottiales; family Pottiaceae; genus Bryoerythrophyllum; species Bryoerythrophyllum caledonicum. Next base: position 7,964,088 of record OZ020526.1, on the reverse strand, counting down.
GAAGGTGAAGCCGGTGGCCACTCAGCTACCATTTGATACCGATGATCATATTAGACAAGCTGAGAAGGAGCCAAGTTTGAGAGAAGCAAGAAGGATTGGGCACAAGTTCACCAAAGAGACCTTGGCAAACTTGAAGATTGGAGGAGATGATTTCTTGACTGAGCCGGAGAAGAAGAAATTCCAAGACATGCTTTTTATGCATGGGAAGGCCTTTGCTTCTTCGCCAGATGAGATTGGATGTGTCCAACCAAGTGTTGTGGCACCTATGGTTATTTTTACGGTACCGCAAGTACCATGGGATTTGAAGCCTATACCTGTGCCTAGAGCTCTACTTCCGAAGCTAGTAGAGTTGCTCAAGGAGAAGACACGTATGGGCATACTTGAACCTTCGATGGCTCCATATTCAAATCGGTGGTTTACAGTGCCAAAGAAGTCAGGAGCATTGAGGTTCATTCAAGATATGCAGCCTGCAAATAGAGTGACCATCAGAAACAAAGGCTCAGGGCCTATTGTTGATGAAGTAGCAGAAGCATTTGCGGGGCACGCAATATATTCCATTGGAGATCTTTATTCTGGTTATGATCAATTTCAATTAGCTGCTGAAAGCAGAGATTTGACAACCATGAAGACTCCACTTAGATTAGTGCGCATGAGTACACTGCCTCAAGGTGCTACCAATTCCGTAGCACATATGCAGAGCGCTATGAATCAAATCCTAAGAGACTTTGTACCTGAGAAAACCATACCTTTTGTGGATGACATTCCCATGAAAGGGTGTGAGGAGAAAGACAAAGATTTAACAGTCCAAGATGATGGTTGCAGAGCCTTTGTGAATAATCATATCAAGGATGTGGCCAAAATCTTGAGCAGACTTGAGGAGGTTAATTTGACCCTCTCCATTGAGAAGTCCAAGTTTGGGGTTGATGAGATTTTGGTGGTTGGACACTTATGTGGTTCTTATGGAAGAAAACCTAACCCTGAGAAGGTGGATGCTATTGGAAGAATGAAGGCCTGTAGCAATGTCACTGAAGTAAGGAGGTTTTTAGGAGCCTGTGTCTTCTACCAAATTTGGATCCCTCATTTTGCTCATATTTCAGAACCTCTGTATAAGCTATTGCGCAAAAGAAACAAGTTTCTTTGGCAATATGAGCAAGACCAGGCTATGATAGAGTTGAAGAGAGTTTTGGAATCACCATCGGTTCTAAAACAAGTGGACTATACTTGTGGGAGACCGGTGATTGTGACTGTTGACACAAGCCCGATTGCAATTGGGTGGGCTGTTGGACAAGATGATGAAGAAGGAAAGAGATTTGCTATCCGATTTGGAGCAAGGATTCTAACAGAGCGACAGAGGGCTTACCCACAAGTGAAAAGAGAACTATGGGGTGCCCTTACAGCTCTAAAGGCAGACAGAAACTACTTGATTGGAGCGGAGGTAGTATTGGAAACTGACTGCTTGCCTTTGTTGGGGATGATAGCAAATTGTTCTTCACCTGACATTGCAATGCTGCGATGGATAGCCTATATCAAATCCTTGAATCCTGTTCTAGTTCACATTGAGGGCAAAAAGAATTCTGTTGCCGATATGTTGTCTAGAGCAAGGTATTTCAAAGAAGAGGAGATGATGGCTTATGAAGATGATGAAGAATTGTTACATGGAGGCTATGTGATGAGTACTAATGGAGAAAGTCCATCCACTAGAGCTTTGCCTTTCAAAGCTGAGCTCTATGAAGGAAAGTTAAGAGATATTGGGCTTTATTTGAGCACAATGGAACGGCAAAGAAGTTGGATGGACAAAACATTCAAAGACATCAGACATCTGTCTTATGGATATCTGTTGAAAGATGGATTTCTATGGAAGAGGGCAAAAAGAGCTGGTGATGTGCCTTTAAGAGTGGTGGGAGACTCTGGAACCAAGACCCAAGTCCTACAAGAGCTTCATGATACACTCTGGGCCGGTCATAGAGGAGTGTGGGCCACTTATACAAAAATCAAGGAGAGATATTGGTGGAAGGGGCTATACAAAGATGTTGAGGAGTTTGTAGCTTCTTGTGTAGTATGCCAATTACAATCCAAGGTGCGACACAGAGACGAATTGCATCCAACTTATCCTATTGCAATCCATTTTCAATGGATGATCGATTTGGTTGCTATGCCAAGTGCAATGTGGGGAATGAAGTACCTTGTTTTGGCCCGAGAAGAACTCTCTAACTTTGTTGAGGGAAGAGCATTGAGGACCAAGGCCACGGAGAATGTATGCCGATTTATACTTGAAGATATTTTTAGTCGGTATGGGAGTATTGGCCGAATGAGAGCTGACAGAGGAGAGTTGAATGCTACAGAAGCCAAAGAATTTTTCAAGCGATATGGTGTGCAGTTGAAACTGACAACTGCTTACAATCCTGAGGCAAACGGCAAAATCGAGAGGGGACATCCTCCAATCATTCATGCTCTAGTCAAAGCTTGCAAAAGGAAGCCTAGTTTATGGCCAAAATTGCTACCGTTTGCACTATGGGCTGATAGAACAACACATAGTACGGTTACCGGTTACATGCCTGTAGAACTTATGTATGGGCAGAAACCTATCATGCCGGTGGAGAACGATATTCCCACATGGGTGTTTCTTTCATGGGAAGATGGCATCAGTAGGGAAAGACTGTTGGAACTTCGTATTCAGCAATTAGCAAGATTGCCTGAGGACCTTGAGATAGCCTTGGAGAAGATGAAAACTGCTAGATTGGGCAACAAAGAACGCTTTGACAAAACACATCGATTGAGGGGAAAGAAGATCAGAGAGGGTGATTGGGTCCTTGTATTTGATAGTACATTTGAGCATCCACACAGCACGGTACGGAAATTTGCAAAGAGATGGATTGGACCCTATGTAGTGATTAAAGTGCACCTCAATGGCACTTATTCACTTCGAGAGTTAGATGGAGTTCCTCTTCGTGTACCTGTGGCTGGAAAACGCATCAAAGTCTTTCGAAGAAGTGACAGGTTTCATCTTGAAGACTTAGAGGACATTCTCGATCCAAAACAATTTGATGACACTGATCAAGCTGAAGATGAAGATGAAGATTTAGAAGATGCAGTTCGGGACAACCAAGATAGTGAGGATGACTAAGCTTGGCACATACCAGAGGATGTGCAGGTTTAGAGAGGGTGAATGTCCTGATGGAAATTCTTCCATCATGTACATACAAGTATTAGTCTTTATATGTGTGGATTTTAATAAGTAAGGAGTTGGGATAAAAAGGTTTGGTCGTGATGAGAACCACGGTTTGAGGATTTGGGCAAGTGTTAGCATGTAGGTGCTGCACCGCTCTTGTCACTGCTCAGGGGGATAGGTAGCGGGTTGACTGGTATTTTCCTGCCTCACTAGCGAGCCAAGCCGTGGGCCGCTCAACCACTCGACGGACTCGATCGGGTTCGAACCCGGACTGGCGGCGGCCACTGACCACGACATTTCCAACCAACCAAGTCCACGACTTGGCGATCAGGTTGTGCGAATCAACACCTTTATACGTCCGTTCCATCAGCTATCTTACGATAAGTTTTATTTATTTATTTTTTAGTTATTTTTTTTATTTTACTTATCTTGTTGGTTGGAAGGTCTAAATTTTTAGTCTTCCAATAAATAAAAGACTAGGGGGTTTATGTGGTTGAAAGTGGAAAGGATAAGAAAGTAGCAAAGTACCTTGTGGGGTACTTTGGATCGGGTGACATGGGCTGGAGTGCCCACGTCCACTTGAGGTGGAAAAGTTGAGAAAGATATTCCTTAGTGTGTGTGTGTGTGCGGGTGAGAGAGTAAGGGTTTTGGAGCAGAACTTTGACTGTGTGTAACTCGTTGAGCTGGAATGATATGGAATTGAAAATTTGTGATCTTGTTTCTTGTTTCAAGAGCTTTTCATACTCGTTTTAAAATTTGAATTTGGAGTTGTAGAGAAAAAGTTATTGAGGTTTTAATTCTGTGAAAACCCGAGGCCATCCATTGAGAGGCAGAGGTTTCGAGGAGCCATAACTTTTTCTGTAGTTCTCAATTTGATTTTAGATTTGGAAGGACTGTGCGTCTCTATCTTAGCTTTCTAGAAAGATATCACAATTGAAATTCGGAGTTGTGAGCAAGAAGTTATAGAGATTTGAATGAATAAGGGTAGGCAGAACTTTGATTGTCCATAACTTTCGGACAGTAGTTTAGATTGACTTGAAATTTGGAGGAGTGTTAGTTGTCTAAATTAGCTTTCCAGAGAGCCATTATACTTAGTATTTGAAGTTTTGAGTCATCGGTGTCACTTGTTTGAAGGTTACAGCCTTGGTGAAACTTTTCCATTGTGTTTTTGAACACTTCTTTTGAGTTTCCTAGTGTTTTTGAACACTTGAAGACTTTGGAGTTGAAGGATGGAAGAATTGAAGACTTGAGGCTTGAAGAGAAGAGAAGATGGGGACAAGTGTGTTGTGGCTTGTAGTCCGATTTCTTTTTTTGTGATTCCAAGCCAGCTTTGGAGGCTAGTTGTATTTCAATTCTGTTCTTGTAAACTCTGTTGCGGCGAAGTGGGGTTAATTGCCCACACGGTCGTGTTTATGTCGTTCCCACCGGTGAGGCACGTTTGCTGGTCACCGTGGGTTTGAATTTTAGGAGCCAATCTTTCGGACGGTTTCAGCTTGTGGTCTGGCCGTCCCGTTTTACCCGTCCGAGGCCGTGGTTTCTTATCACCCACCTTCACCCTTAACCCTTTAGAGCCACCACAGGATAGGCCAACGGGGAGGAGTTTGAAGACTGAAGACCTGAAGATTTGAAGATACGATTGGATTCCCGAGCAAACAATCTCCAGTCGCAGCCAGATTCCCTGCGAATTCTCAAGGCGCTCCCCTCTCTACACGACACCGTCGTACCTTGAGCCCGGCCTCCAACACAGCCGCGAGCCCCGTACCGATACCGGCAAATAACTCCACAAGGGTAATACCCTCATCCGGTGGTCGCCACTAAATAGTACGAGCCAACAACGGAGTGGAAGAGTCCACTGAAGGCAGTGGAGCATCAAGAGCATCCACGATCTCTCCACTACGACAAGTGAGCTCCAACGGTGTCCCCCACGGCGGAAGCGGATCCTTGCAATGACGGGTAGGGATCGCCAATGGTGGGTGCTCGCGTGAATCCTCCACCACAGACATAAATGCATATGTCTCCTCCAAAAGTGAAGAAGCACACGGCAAGTCTGATGCCAGAGCACTACACCCAAACATAGCGTCTGTCGTCGAAGTCACCGCGCTAGCTGCGAAGACTACGGGATGAGCTCCTTCCTGCCATCACCGGCAGACCACCCTGGCCTAATCCAGGCCTCCTCCGTCCAATTATCCACCCCAAATCCAAGTGCATATAGTGCCTGCTGGCCCACCAAAATATCGTAGTTGGTGGCGCCAGTAACAGCGCACTGAAGGGAGACATGGGAGAACAATGGACCAGATCCCACGCCAAACATCAACTGCAACGGATGTCGGGTGTAGCCCATGGCCTTCTCCGTGCCCCCAACCGATGTAACAATCGTGAATGGACAAGGCTCGAGGTCCAAAGCACCTAGACCCAAATCCAGGGCTAGTTGCTTGCCAATCATCACTGGCTGAGCCCCGGAGTCCAACATAACACGTAGGGGGGTAGCTCGAGTGGAGTTGCCATCCGTACGGCCTACCACCATGACTCCATTGTCATTCACCAAACGTACCACCCCTGGACGCACACTACGTCGCTCCCGTGCCGACCGGGCTGCAACGTCAGACAAATAAGCCACTCCAGAGATCAAGGCCCGATCCCTGGACGACTGCTCCATAGGTGTGGAAGTGGCATTGGCCTCAAACGCGGAAATAGCCTCCGCCGCCAACTTGGCCCGCATTGCCACCAAATCCTCCTCAGTGGGTGGAGCGGTCACTACTTGTGACACTTCCAACGACGGAATGGGCACCTTGCCTTCCAACATACTACCCGCCAAATGGAATATACCGGATGGTTGAAAATCCGGTGTGAGAAAGTCCACACCAGCAAACACCGGCAATTGCAACACCTTATACGCCAAGGTATGTGCAGCATCTCCAGGACTGGAAGAAACCGGTGGGACCGGAATCGAAGTGGGAGCGGCAGTAGAAGTAGCCGCATCCGCGATGCTGAACGACAGAGGTAGCCGGGACTGACCAATGTGGTCCGGCAAACCCGCATGGCGTGAACGACCGCTACTACCCGGCACAGTGGAAGAGGGTGCCACCGCCTGTGTAATGGTCTGAGCACGAGTGGCAACCGCTGCCACCACCTCCCCCGAAGCGCCATACAAGTAGCGATCTAAGGCTGAGGATGAGCTCTGACCCGTCACCACAGGCCGTGTGTCTGCCACTTGCCCCAAAGAAGCCATCGCGCTCATCTGCTTCTTCAGCTCCGCCAATTCGGATTGAAGTGACTTCACGGCATCCGATCCAACAGCCGAAGATCCTTGGCGCTTCTCCGGGTGAAGAGAAAAGCAGTTCTCATCACTGTGGCCAGACTTGCCACAATGAGAGCATGTCACAGGCTTCTTCCCCTTGCTCCCAGTCTTCTCCGTAAGCTTGGCCGCCTCGGTCTTGGGCTTGGCCTTCCTCGCCACTGCCTCCTTCTTCTTCGGACAATTAGGGTCCCCCTTGGTGAGACCGGCTTCTCCACAAGCCCAACAATGCACAACCTTTTCAGGTTGTGCTTCTGCCAAGCTACCAGTCGCCGTAGCAAGCTTCTTGGGCTTCGGAGCATCCATGAGCGACGTGACCAAGTCTGTGGCCTCGCTCACACCCAACGCCCGGTCAAGCGCTTCCACCACGGCGAACGCCTGAGCCAAGGTTGCATTGCCGTGGTACCGGAAGAGCAAATGCGGACTAATCAACTCTACCATCCGCTTGTCGAGCTTGGAGATAAAAATCCTCACAAGTTGGCGCTCCGTGAAGACATCACCAGCCTCCGCCGCCAACCGCGCCAACCGTGTGTACATGGTGCGTGGCGTGTCTTCCTTCTCACGGCGGAAGTTCTGGATGCGGTGCATCTGATCGCGCCGAAACCCCCTGTACTCCACCTCCAGATGCACCATGAACTGCGCCAGAGGATCGAAGGCTGGCGGATTGCCAACCGCCACCAATGCCGCACGTGTGGCTACGGCCAAACGAGACATGGCCCTCATGCCAGCTCGTTCGCCCACAATGGCAACACCCTTGCCCTTGGAGTCCTCACCAAGGAAACTCTCCTCCTCCATGGGCTCCTCGGTGGAAGTCGAGAGTTGGGCAACCGCACTCTCTTTGAGTGTAGTGACCAACTCCACACGCTGGCGCCAATACTCCTCAACCAGGCGCAACTCTGCCTCGTGCTGCGTGGTCCACCTCCCATATGTCTGAAGTGCCTCCAGCTCCAAATGCTGGGGCAAAAGCTCGAACGCGTACCAATCGTTGAACGACGGCGTCCGCTGGCGCTTCTCCTTCATCCAAGTTTGGAATCGGAGACGCCAATCGGGTAGGGAGATGCCCCCAGCCCGTCCCGAGAACCTGTCTCGCACGACATGACGGTGATCGTCCTCCATGTCGTCAAACGTGCCCACACTCCAGACCCGAAGCCTACGGTCGATATCCAACGCCGAAACAGGCTCAAAAGCCTCGTCGGTATCCGACCCCGGCCCAAAGTCTGTGGTGGAAGCACTCTCCGAGTGGTTTGGTGAGGGAGAGCGGTAATACCGACTCCGGGTACTCACCATAAACAAAAACCACCTCGGGATCTATCTACGGGTACTATCTAAAGGATAAGGGTACGAACGGGCAACCTGCACCTACAAAATCACCAAGCTGTGTGGATCACCGGTCATCACCTCCGGCTACCACAGGTCCAACCACATCCCCCCACATAAAAAGGTCTTGCCGGCCATAAATCCGACTTCACCCCTACGGTATCCTATCACAAACTGGAACAACAAGAAATGGGGCCACCGGAAAACACCGGCAACAAGCCCGCAACACAGGGGAGGTACCGCACAAGAATCAAGAAATCAAAACCGGATCCTCTCCCCCAACAACATAAAAGCAGGAAAATGAAAGAGACAGCGCCACTGGCACACGTCTGCAGTGGATGCCTCAAAGTCACAAAACCTACAAATCAAAGAGAAACACTAAAAGTGTTCCCCCCTAACGTCTAAAACTAAGGGAGTAGTGGGGATTGACCGTGGTGTTTAAAAACACTATCCATCCAATGAAATCACATACATTGGTGGATAATCACGACAAACGCCAAACTAATGCTAAAATTAGGTCAAATGGCAAAACCCTAACTATAAGCATAAATGTCACTCACATCCGAGTAACCATGCCTTTGAAATCTACTCCCAAAGTTTAGCACTATCTTTTTTTTTATTTTTTTAAAGATCACAAAACATGTGATTGTTTTTTGGACGTCCCAAAAACTCGCCAAATATATTTTTTTTTGCAAACTATAAATTTTTAACATCAGAAATCTTATATTTTGACAACGAATTCAAATCCGAAGTCGAAAGTCAAAAATATGAAATATTGCAAAAGTTAAAATTTTAAGGTCCAACTCCAGGGATGATCTGAAGTTTGGCCCGAAAACTAGCGGAATAGGGGTCCTGCGGCACTCTTTAAAGTACCTGTGGGGAATTGAGATCACCTGCCGCGTTTGGAGCCCCGCCCCTTGCCCGTGGGGCCCCCTTTACCGCTGGCCTTACGCCCGTGTCCCGCGTTGAAGTCTTCTCGCGGTGGATTTCCTTGCTCGAATCTCAGGCTCCCTTCGAATAGCTCGCTACAGGCTGTCCCGTTGGCCTCCAGCTGCCCACTGTCACGACCCCCAGGTCAACTGCCTTAATCCCGGGCACTGTCCCACCTGCGATTCTGTCTCGATCCTCGATTCTACGGGGCCCGCAGCCTATTTCCGCGGCTTCCACGCCCACAATCAACCCTCGCGGTTACACACTCGTGCGTTACTTTTAACCCTTGTTCCCGAAGATACTCGGCGTTCCCAGGCGTTCCCAGCAGCTGGCTCGGGTTGCACAGCCTCTTCCTCGGTAGGCACAGGCACCTTCCACCACGAACTCCAGCACAGAAACTCACTCACTCCAGAACATGCTCTTCAAAGAGCTCTTCAAAAACTCCAAGACTAAACTCTTAGCTAAATCTCACGGAAGTTTGCGTACTAGCCTCTAATAATTGTAACCCACTCTTCCTCTACTATTTCCATTTTCTACAAAATACTTTAATACAAAAATGCTAGAAAACTAAGAAGATATGAGGGGTCTTTGTCAAGTGAATCACATGTGTTTTCCACAAGAAGTCAAGCGACACGCACTCCACAAGGGGAGAATCAACGAGTGCAACTAAAGTAGAGAATGCGGAGCTTTCACTAATGATAAACCATCACTTACAAGCAAAGAACTCACTAATCACTCTCTAACCTTACTCACAAAGCTTGACTTGACAAAGACGTCAAGTCAAGGACGTGTGCGGCGCTATACGCACACGCATACAACCCTAAGTGGATGAAAATCATGCACGGATGAAAACGGTGCGCCGCCGTTCGTCCCTAAACACACGTAGATTAGTAACAAACTAATCTACGCTAAAATCTACGATACGGAGAGACCCTCGACGCCACGTCCCGTGACAGGCGAGTAAGCTAGGGGTGTGCCGGCAGCGGCACACTCCAACAACGCTTTGCTTAATCCTCTAAGCACGGAGCTGTTGGGGTGTGCCGCTGCCGGCACACCCCTTGAATTCATACCTAAACATCGAATCTTTCTTTGTGCATTGACTTCGGAGAGTGATCTAGGGTGTGCCGGCAGCGGCACACCATGGCGCCATTCAGCTTTATCTTAGAATGGAGCTTTTAAGGTGTGCCGCTGCCGGCACACCCCCTGATCACTCTCCTTAGTTAACGCACGTAAACTGATGTGATATTCTCGATCGCTTTTGTGGTTTCGAAGGTGGTATGCCGGCAGCGGCACACCTCCACAGCGACAGGCTTTTACATCTATGGGCGGCGCTGTGGGGGTGTGCCTCTGCCGGCACACCCCGTATGTTTTGTCCTGAATCTCTAATCAGATTTGTGGACGTTCTCTTCAGCCATTCATCGCTGGCTTTGGCGAGTGAGCTAGGGGTATGCCGGCAGCGGCACACCCCCACAGCGCTATTCATTATCCGCCATGCATGGCGCTGTGGGGGTGTGCCGCTGCCGGCATACCCCCTGTGCATCCACCAGTCTTCCTTCTATTTTTCCCTACTGTCCATACTGTGCCGACCTTCCTTGACCCATCTCCACACTGGCCCGCCGCGACCCCAATTCTATCCCGACCTAACCCTTTCTTGTCCCGTTCATTTACTCTCCCTCTTCCTACTGTCCCGACTAATTACTCTACCTATCATAAGTATCCAACACACTACCTCTCCCTCATCCCCTACTGACTCTCTCCCTAATTCTCCCTCTTCCTGACTGTCCAGACCTTTTACTCTCCAACTCTCTTGGTCCTCCTTTCCCTGACTGTCCTGACTCCTTACTCTCCCTCTCCCTTGCTCTCCCTCTCTCTATTAGGGACACCGAGCTTGAGCATCAACTGCCGGCAGAGGTTTTGCCGGCAGCGGCATACCCCATAGCGCCACGATCTGTTGTGAAGGATTGGTGCTCAAGAGGTGTGCCGCTGCCGGCACACCCCCAGCTCACACTCCGATTACTAATTCTCACACTGATTCGTCACTCATTTTCTCCCTATATCTTCGTCACTCATTTTCTCACTATATCTTCTCTTCCTTTCCTTATATCTCATTCCAGTACTATACCACTTCCTTACCTCCTCTCCATTGCCCTCATTCTTCTGATCCTCACCATTACTCTTCCTATTCATGACTCTCCCTAATTCTACCAATTACAGACTCTGACCATAGCTTACTCTCCCTTTCTGATTTTGTCTATGACTCTCCCTCACTCATTCTTACTTACTCTCCCTCATTGATTCAATCTCATTCTCTTCCTCACACTTATCGTCGTTAAGCTCATAGGATATGCTGGTACCGGCATACCTAATCTTTCCTTCCTATTTTATCACCACATTTTGCTTTCCAACTGCTTCACTATTACAATTCCCATTGATGTCACGTGATCTAAAGGGTAGAGAGCTCTATGGGGTTACGGATTGCGGAATTTTCTCAATGCTGAATCCTGATTGATTTGTTCGTTTGCATTACGTTTTTCCATGAGTTATGAACTGTGCTTGTCAAATTTGTTGTTATTTTGACAGCAAGAGATTGGAAAGGCCGCTGCGGTGGCACAAAGGAAATTTGCAGAGAGATTTCCAGATCCCAAGGAATGGACCTCCACAAATGCTCAAGACTTTGTTAGAAAAGCAGTGCAGAAGATGAAGTTATCAACCCTTTCAGAGCTACGGAAGCAGCTTCCAGTTGCCGATCCCAAACACACACCTGGATTTCTCACACAGGTGAAGCTGCATTACGAAGCTCATGAAGACGACTCCGAGATGACTCAAGAGAAGCTTTGTATGCTCGCGACATCCGCCATGGACCCTATTATGAAAGTCAAATGGTTGCAGCGTTGGAACAGAGACGGAAATCTTCGAGAATCACTCAGGTTTCCAAAGTCGAAGTTTCCCGATAGTGAGTTTCCTGAATGGCTTCACCGCGCTACTTGATGGGCTCAGGTAGGGACTATTCCTCCAGTAAGACTTCGATTTATTCCAATCTGAAGTGTCATTCTAACTCAATTCATTCATTCTGCAGCTCTCTAACGAAGCGGAGCGGCTGTTGGAAGGCTCATTGCTAGATATTGGTGTTGACGTCAATTACGATCCTACTGTTGGAGAGCCAATCACTCGAATTCCAGACTATATCGAGGAACAACGGATTCAGCTGTGGGACACTGCGTTTTTTCGGGAGTTCAACGTGGATAGGGGCATTCACAAGAATTATGAACCTGCAGATCAATGCGGATTTCCATCTGCATTGCAGCGTACCTTATATCGGTACTTTAAGTTCATTTTGATGCCGGCAAGGGCCGTCACACGCAATCCCCCATTCTTTGCGTCCTACTTGGATCCCAAGAGCCCGTCAACAATGATCTCAGAGGGAATACAAAATGATTGGGGTCCTCAGCATTGGGAGCGGTGCGGCTGGTATCTAGACTGCCCAATTCAGAGCCCACCACATTTCGATATTGCACTACGAGACAGCATTCAGCCAGAGCTCATTGGCGTGGAGACCCCTGCCCAAGCAACTGCCACCGCAACGAAGTCAAAGGGTAAGGGCAAAGCTGCTGCAAAGAAGTCTCGGGGGTCTTCATCGATTGACCCTGTTGTTGAGATACTTATTCCCACTGCTGTTTCCGCGGAAGAGTCTGCTCCAGCTGTTGAGGAGAGCATTCCAGAAGTTGAAGCGTCTTTGGATATTCCGGGTTCTCCCAAGAATCAGCCTTCGGTTGTTAAAAGGAAGGCGTTCCATGACGCCTTCTCTCCACCGAGTGTGTCAGCATCCAAGATGGGTATAAGAGTGGAGCTCTCATCTCTCCAAGATTTGATGAATGGAGGAAAAGATCACCTTTGCATGCTTCGACTCAACGAGTTCATGCTGAAGGTAAATGCTTGAGCCGAGTATATTACTTCAATTTGATTAGCTTCTCATTGACTACTGCCTATTTGTTGGTTGGCGAAGTGCCGGTCGCGGCACTCTTATACCGCAATTCTAGTTCCCATTACCAAGTCTCATTTTCATATGTATGCTTCTGCCATTGAATTTATTCATTTCTATGGTACACTGGAATTCTGTGGGAAATTGGTCCACTTAGTATGTCCACCCTTGAAATCCAGTTGGAATAGGAGTACTTTCCGCAATGCAATTTTTGCCTTCCTCTTCGCTCCTAATTTGAATTTGCTCTTGCTGCTGCAGGTGTGTCCTTCCAGTTCGGACCTGGCCCGCAGCGCAACATGTCCTCACCGAGGATTCGATCTCATCGTCGGTGACATTCCTGAAGGCCTCTGGGTTCCATCTATTTCGCGGGATATAAGACATTCCATCCTGGAATGTTTATGCTGAGCCGATTGTTGAGGCCCTCTTTGAATTTGTTGATTCGTTTCTTCATGAACAGGGATGCATTATGGTTGTTATTCCTGAGTCTGTGCAGATCCGCACCGACGTCCGGTCATACGCTGCAATCTACGACTTCAACTTACTTCGCGAGTGGTGGGGTGTTAACGAATTACCGTTGGCGTTGCCCACTGATCCGTCAAAGAAGGTTAGTGATCATTTTTCAAAGTGATGCTTCATATTTATAATGACGTTTCACCTAATTTTGGTCTTTCGCCTTGTCTTCTGTTTTACAGACCCACCGTTTTTGGATCCTTCTCTACGTGAGGAACGCGTTACCCTTGGAGTCCTTCACATACATTGTGAATGCGCAGCTGTCAAAGACTGGTTGGGGAGTGGAAGAGACCGATGTCCTACTTAATCACAACGACTTCACTACCCAGACAATGCGGGGAAATGTTCCATGGAGGGCTGGACGTGAGAAGGGCGTCACATTTTACCAAATGCTTTTCGAGGCCCTTACTAAACCTGGCGCTGTGATCTTTGATGCATTCGCATCTACAGGTATGGCTTCACCTTCTCGTATACTTTCACACTAATGTATATTCCTCTATTATAAATTGTGTCAATAGTTCTAACATTTTCTTCTCATTTAGGAAACTCCCTTCGCGCATGTCGCGCTGCTGGTCGGCATTTCGTTGGCTTTGAATCTGATAAGGCTGTTTTTTAGGCGGTGTTGAAGCCACTTTTTATGTCGAAGCCTCCCCGATCCAGTTCCGTTCAACCCACGTCCGTGGACCTCACCATTGATGATGATCCCCCAATCCGCAAGATCTCCAAAAGAAATCGACTGAGTAAGTAAGTCTGAATTTTAAGTTATACTTCTGTTGTTTCTTCACTCAGACTAATATGTGACCGTGCATTCTGCATTCAGTTTGATGGCGTTGGCAGCTTCACCGGATCGAGATTTTTGTCTCCCTTCATATGCGGGCCAAGCTGCACACCAGATGGCAAGCGTCGTGTCCCCTTCGTCTACTTCCACTTCCTCTGGTTCTGGTTTTACTTTCAATGAGTTCCTTGATCTTGAGGCTTTAGAGGAGTCCGACATTTTCCTATCATCGTCGGATAGTTATTGTAACTATTCTTCCTAGATACATTTCATGCGTTGCCTCTATCTTGGCAACAAGTTTCTTTCACCCTAAACCATCTTAAAGCATTTTCCCTCATTTGATTTCTTTGTTCTATCCACTCTTACATATTTCTCTTCCTTCGTTGCGGGTAAGGCCTTCACTAGCACAATATTCTCCCCACCACCATTCTTAATGTCTCGTATTACTAATTCCCTTAGTTTTGACAGTTTACCATCTATGCACCTTTGCTATCACTCCGATACCCACTTCTTCGAACGAATATCGTAGGAGTTTTGCCGGGTGTCACCGTATACTCTAATTCCAATTACATTTTTGTGGCTTTCCACAACGATGAACGTCTGCACATATAGAGTTCCCTCTGACCTCTTCTTCTTGAGTCTTATCTATTAATTTAATCTGTTTCTTTTTAGGTAATAGACTATTATAGAATTTTAGGTCCCTTTTAATTTACTATCAGTAACATTTTAGACGTCCCTAAACGTCAAAGTTTTTACCCCAAACCGCTCACCGCTCGAGTCTCACCGCTCACGGCCAACCGCTCACCGCTCACCGCTCACCGCTCACAAGATAGCATTCCCCGACCAATTTTCATCCACTTCACCGGATGAAGAAACTTAGGATTTTTGAGGAGGATGAGGGCGGACACCATCTGTCTCTTCATTATCTCTTCTTGTTTTGTGAGAATCATGGTGTGTGTAAAAGAGGTAGGGTAGCTAGATAGGTGTGGTTGGAGTGTTAGAGGTGTTGCTAAGATTGTGGAAGTGCACATCGAGTGTTTTGTGAAGGTTTTATGAAGCAATGCAACTCTTTTGTTAAACCCTAAGTGTGTTTTGTGCCATGGCCGAATGTCCAGAAGTTAGATCTCATGGTTAGGGTGTTGTTTTTGAAGAGTTGATGCTTAGATTGATCATAGTGTAGATTGGGTTATGTTGCTACTAGATCTGATCCAGATCTAGTCAAATCTATCTAACCCTAATATGGTTGAGGGCTTTAGGGTTAGTAGAATTCCGGAATGGAGTTGTATGTGGCCTAAACGATCGGAAACCGCTCTAACAACACTAGATCGCTTACATGTAACCTAAACTAAACAAATAAACAAAATCTCAACAAGGTCCAGGTCCGGGTCGGGGTCTGGGTCCAGTTACTGCTTAGAAGCTGACTTCATCCCTAGACCTTCAGGGCAAGATTAATTGGTGAACTTAAAAAGATAAGTAAAAAAAATTCCTTTAACAAGTATCGTATTTGAACATGATAAAGTTCATATATAAAAATGACCTTGAAATGAAAGATGCTACTTGGAGAATCTTTTATCCAAAGGTGTAAGTCTTGCTGAACTTTAATACAAAATTTTCATTTTACAGAGTAAAATACTTGCTTGAATATACGGTTCCTTAGTGATGTTTAGTCCTCACTATAAGAAACCCGCATTTTTTGTAACACGTTGAAAAACATGCCTAAATGTTAGAAAGATACATGCTAGGACATCAATGTTGATGTCACCTAAAATCCGTCTATCTAGACGGGAAAAATACGTCCAATTTTTTTCTAAACAGGGTTGATTTAGAGTTGTCAACTTCTTGACATCCAAAACATCGCGGTATGAAAAGCTTTGGAAAGGGCTCCATGTGGAGGGGTGTTTATGCTCACATAAGGGATGTTTTCGTTTTGGCACTACCATGCAAGACTTTATTCATCCAACTCCATTCTCACCAAGGTAGTGATGTGGAATTAAAAATTTGCTGACGTCAACAATTGACGTGGAACCTCCAATTTCTGACGTCTACAATTGACATCAACTCATGTCATGATTTTCCACACATATTTCGTCCACACATGGCTGTTGCGTTTGACATTTGTTATGACATGTTTGTCTTCTTCATAACATTAACTTTGACGTAGGCGCGTTTTGGACAATACTAAGAGTGGCATTAAGGACTTGTCTTCAACATGAACAACTTATAGGGCCATCCGACAATATGCTCTCATTCACATTTGTCATGTTGGAGTCCATGTTCACTTGCACATTCTCTTTGTTTCTGCAAATGATTTTCTAAACATGCACTACAAATATTGCTATTGTATGTGGTGTTCTCTTTCACGTGGAATGAATATGTGTTGTCAGTAGAGAGATGCAACATTGTCAGCTTTGATGTAAGAAATGAACATGCCATCAACGTGCGTTGGTGGCTTTCACATTTGCGGTAACATGGTTGGTCGTAAATCGTGCAACATTGTTGCTACATTTGTTGTCTACGGCAACACAAAGCATCCTAGACATCCTCATATTCTACTAATTCCAAGTAGGACATACAAAGTCTGTCTCATCTAACGCAATGAAGAACAACACTCGCTATTTCAAACATCACTAAAAACACTGCCGGACTGCCTTGACATCATTGACGTCAAGACTGCCGCCCCATTACTTTTTCCAAATGGCCTCAGCTTTCTTGTCGCTCCCAGCCTGCACAAGTATGTAGCCATGCTCACAACGATAGTTTGTGAATAAGTTATTACATTCCGGAAGACCACTTTGTATGCGGATTTAACACATTTTCACTTGTACGCTTGCTTACATTTGTATCAAAAATGAAAGAAAAACAACAAAAATAATAGATACTTTTGAGTCAGTTGTGAGACAAGTTGTAGAGATTTGAGTACACCAGTTGGCTTTAGTATTCGGCCTTTGCTTCCTGCTGCCTAAGCCGCATGCTTTGTTACTTTTGCCGCTTGCAAGGTCTTTGTAGCACATCGTGGGCGGGTTGGGCGTGTATCTAAATGGATCCGACCACTATAAGAAACCCGTGTTTTTTGTAACACAGTGAAAAACATGCCTCAACATCAAAAGTAACATGTTGTTGCCTCAATGTTGATGTCACCTAAAATCCGTCTGGATGAACATGCCAAAAACGTCGAAAAATTTGTCGTAACATGGTTGTCAACCTCTTGACATCCAATTGAACGTGGCCTGAAATGTGTGGGAAAGGGCTCCACGTGGAAGGGGGCCCATGTCCACATCAACTATGTTTTCCTTTGGGCAGCGCCAAGTGGGATTTTTATCATCCAACTCCATTTTGAGTGGGCAGCGACCTGGAATTTAAGAATTGCTGACTTGGACCCAAAGAATTATGACGTGGACAACCCACGTCAGCTGATGTCATGCTTTTAGAGCATTTTTCGTCCACACAAGGCTGTTACTTTTGACGTTCGTTTTGACATGCTCGTGTTGCTCATGACATCAATTCTAATGTTTGCAAGTTCTGCTTGTATGTTGTCATTGACCTTTTTCATGTTGGAGTTCATGTTCACTTCAACATCTAGCATGTTCTTGCGAACGTTTTTCTAAACATGTTTCTAAAAAAATGCTATTCTACGTGATGTGCTCTTTAACGTGCGATGAACGTGCGACAATGTTAGTGAAGACGTGCAACATTTGTCAGCCGTGACGTGAGGATGAACATGCCATCAACGTGGCTTTCACATTATAAATAACATAGACGGTGATCAAGCGTGGAACACCGTTGCTATATTTCTTGCCTATAGCAATCCAAACATCCTAGATATCCTTCTGTTCTACCAATCCAAGTATGGCATACAAAACCTGTAAACGTGAAAACTTGCAAACTCGCAAGAGGTCGTGGGCGGGTTGACGGCTCACCTTGTGCTTCGATATCTTTCTGCATGAGTTCATGTGTTTGACACATTAGAATGCAAAATTGAGCTTGTTACCAAAGCTCAATGACTTCACTTTCCCAATAACATGGAAACACAACATCTAACATCCACACATGAAAATAATAGGACCTCCCTGTGAAACACAAATGCATATGGAGGCTACTCTCACCCATAAGGTAAATCATATGTACTGCCTCCGTTGTCACTGACGTTACAAACTGTCATCTGTGATGTCAAAATGACGTCAGGATTGACGGAAGCGAAAAATTGTTGTTCCAAGGTGGTAGTTCTACATATTAAGCCCACATCACTAATCAATGACATGAGGATATCTTCAGGGCTACATTCAAAAGAGGTGCTCATCATTCTAAACCCTGAACCCTGATCCCAAACTTCTACAGACCACGCAAAAACCTTGAGAATTCCAACCATACCATGTGTTCATAATCCTAACACAAAACCCTGAACTCAACCTTGGTACAGGTCACACAAAGATCTTGAGGACCACAACTAAGCCATATGCTACACCCTCAAATCCTAAACCCTAACTCAGATTACTTACCTCAAAACAGGCTGGAGTGCCTTCACAAACGGACGTACAAACTCTTGAGCTCGCCCTTGCTGCTGCAACAGCCTCTCCGCGGTGGCGAACACTGAACTTGGCTATGGCTACGGTTTCCTCGCCATGGCCGAGGTCAGCTATGGCTGGAGTTAGCCGGCTACGGCCAAAGCTCCCCCTGCCATTGTTCTTCTTCACTTTGAGCTCTCTCCTTGCCGTCTTGATCTGTAGTAGGTCACCTTTCTTGCTTCCAGCTAGCTCCGTCGTCACCGCTCTATGGCTCCCGCCATAGCTGCCGCCATAGCCGTCGCCATAGCCGCCGTTGCTTTGCTCCAACACCTTCAAGTTGCCTCTTTCTACTCCTTGTTCTCCTAATCTCTCTCCTCTTAGCGTTGTAGTGAGCTTCACCGCTCCCCACCTCCTACTTCTATCACCTAAGTTCAAAATGTTGCTCTCACCTTCAGTTCCAAAACTAAAACACTTGTAGATGATGTGGAGGTTGCTTTTGTGTAAGTCGCCCTTCGGCTCTTCCTTCCTTGCGACATATTTCATCCACTACAGATGAAAGCTGTCCATTTCCTCATTTTCTACTATAAGGCAACAGACTGCAGTCATTCTATAGTGAAATTAAATGTAACTGTGGCTGACGTGGACCTCCCGTGTTTTCTATGACGTTAAAGTCGAACTTGGTCACATTTCTTTTGACGTCACCAAAAACGTTCGTGTCTACGGTGACATCAACGCGTTTTGTCTTTAACAAGAACACGTTTGATGCAGCGTCAAACTAAATTTGAGGTATTGTAGCATTTTTTCGACTAACAAGTTACCTCACGAAAAACACAACACGTAACAGCCTTGACGACACCAAAAACATGGTTTTCTTATAGTCGACGCGTACCTAAATGGGTTAGGCGCGCACATGGTGGTCAGGCGTGCGCATAGGCGAGTCGAGCGTGCGCGTACAGGGATCCGGACGTACGCGCTTAGGGGGCTTGTTGCGTACCAATATAGGTTGCGCGTGTGCGCGGATTGGAAGTTGGGTTCTTTCTAAACATGAACTTCACATCATTAACACCACTAAATGCGTCGGACGCGTATAAAAAGGATCGAGCGCGTACCTAAATGGGTCAGGCTCGTACCAATAGAGGTCAGGCGCGTGGTCGGGTGCGTACCAATAGGGGTCAGGCGCGCGCGCATAGGTGGTTAGGCGCGCACGCTTGTAGATTTGCACGCGTGTACGGGTTGGAAGTTGGGTTCATTGTGGACATAAACTTCACACCACTAGAAGCATGTCCGCCCCTTATACGCCAACCCGACGCAACTAAAAATTTCTTGAAGAATTCAAATCAACAAATTCCATCATTTTGACTAATTTTATATATCATATATTTTCTGTGATAATATGTATGATATGTAGAGTACTTATTCATCCAACGCACGATCATAACAAAACAAAAATATAAGATTAATGGAAATTTATACACATTTTTTCTTTAGAAATTTCATGAAAATTGGTCTATTATTAATTTTAAAAATTGTAATTTTATCATCTACTTGGGGTCCCCAAGTGGCTCAATGGGGGCTCCAAGTGATCAAGGATTTAGGATTTAGGGTTTAGGGTTACAAAGGCGTCTTACGGTTTAGGGTTTAGGGTCCCAAGGAGATCTTTTGTTCTCATTTTTTAGCATTTTGAAATCATAGCCTTAGAGAATCTTGTAATCAACACTTTGTTTATAAACAGCTTGAGTTCTTTACAATCTTATATCTAATTTTGCTACCTATGTAGGAAAACTAATTAGCAAAGGAAATAAAACGATCCAAAGAAGTATGTTGTAGAGTGCGTTATCCTTCTCTTTATTTTGTATACTAAGCCCAAGACTTTAATGATCCTCGTCAATTCAAGAGCTTCGATTATTGTTTTCAATCCAAGATATCTTTTGTCCAGGATAACTCCAAGTTTTTTCACCTTGTTACGCAAGGTGCACAATCAAATTCATCCCCATGTAAGAAATATAGAGAACTTGTCTATTTTCTCATTTCATTGATTTTACTTCATGCAAAAGAAGAAATTTTTTTTGAAGGTTCGAATTTTCAACTCATAAAGACACAAATTTACTTTAAAATATACGTGGGTGGGCAAATTTTTAACCTCTTTGTGCTACACTATTGTTTTGTAATGTTTCGCTTTTCTTCTACCTCTAAAAATTGGTGTACATAGAACTTACCCTTTTGTGCCCACGAGACCCAAAATTGGACTCTAGAGGTGTATCCAACCCTCTTCCAGCAATATCTTCATGCGTATGGCCCACTATAAGAAAGAGAGTTTCACCTCCTGAAAGATGCCCAATCCCACCAATGTAGCACCTAGAGCAAACAAATAAATGTTTTTGATCTCGCATGTGCAGTTGTCCGCTTTCGATGCGCAATGTTGGTGGCAAAAAATCCTTCTTCTGCAACACATCTCCTATCACGTACAACAATGTACTCACGACCTGGTTGCTATCATGTTTGTGGTGAGCCCCAAACCACACATCGCAATATAAATCAATCCCATGTACAAGGGCCCCACACAGGTAGGTCTTCACAAACCGGTGCTCAATGCTCTTCACAGTTTGACACATCCTTGGTACCATGGTTGTGTTTTGGTCCATACCATCCACAATGATGTACATGTACAACTCAGGGCTAATGTAACACGACCTCTTGAATATCCAATAATGCCTACGTTCCTCCATCTCGTTGCGCAGATGCAACATAAACAACTCTTTTATCTTATCTTTGCATCGGCATTGGTGGTTCCCTCCATAGCACATTTATACTCCCAACAATGATAACACTTTGAGAATCTCGAGAATGGAGGTACCTGGACGTGAGGATACCTGATGCGCCACATCCTCCGAAACGAGCTAATCAAAATGATATCCCCATTACAAATCCTCTTCACCTCCTCGTTAACGTAATTAAATACATCAAACTATATTGTTTTCATAGGAAGGAGAATAAGAGACACCTTTTTGTTGTCACTCTTATGGCGGATAGAACGACGTCGTTGAGGACAACCAGCTTCATCCACGAATGATTTAAAGCAAGCCTCTGCCGCGGACATTATAGTGCTCTCTCTAACCGGGACTGAAAGGGTGTTGCCGTGAATCGCCGTCACTCTTCTATATATTAAACAATCTTTCTTCAATTCCTTAAAACGCTTCTGTAAATAACCAACCCCAAGAGCGAAGCAGGCATTGTAAACTTGTTTGCCATCTAACTTCGTTACAAATTTATCCCGACGAGTTCCTTCCGTTCATGTGTAAAAAGTAACCAACATTTGTTTCATCCAAGTACTTTGTACAGGAAACTTGGAAGCCCTTACATTATATTGCATGTCCAATAGATACCTTACTTGAACGTCCCTCAAACAATTACGTTTGCAACCTCTTTGTGCTATTGCACTTTGCACGCTTGCAAGTGATACCTTAGTTGCAGTAGCTTCTGTCAAGGATGCCTCGCTTGAGACTCTCCTTCTCCTATTCTACATAGAATATGGACGACGCGTTGGTCTAACATAAGCTAACCCATCTACATTGGGAAGATCTCAGATATTAGATGCAGTACATTGAGAAAATGGCAAATTCTCATCTATGGGGTTTGAAGCTTGACTAGTGCGCCAAGACCTTTCGGTGGATTTTGGTGTGTTAAACCGATCATGGAAATCAAATTCTGGAGCCTTCATTTGTGGAGGTGTTGTTTGAGATCCATCTTCACCATGGGCATTTCTAATATTAGGTTCTACGGCCAAAACACATAGCAAAGACCGGTGCCAACGAATGATCAAGCCATTACACATGCCAAGACGCTCTCCTACAACCTCTCTGGTTCGATGCAATGCATCGTCTACCCTAATGATACGCACCGCCACCTCGAATGGGAACATCTTTGACCCATTCAATTCCATGCCACTTTCGAATGCATGCTCCCTAGTTCCCGAACCCACAACATCTCCACTTTCTGAGAGCAATTCTACAATCCTTTCCAATTCAGATGTAATAACCCCAACATATCTTCTTTGACTTTGCCTTGGACGTGCTATTGGTACTAATCGGGCCCCCACAAAGCTATTGGAAAGGATATTATCTCTACAGGTGTTTGGAGGTACCAAAGACCTTTGTAACCTTGTTTGTTAATGTGTGAAATTGTTTGACTTGGATTTAGATGCGCCAATTTTATTGAAGTTTATTTCATTTTTTGATATTATCATTTCACCTCACAGTTTAATGAAGGCTTCAATACGATTTGGGGTTATTTAACAAATAAACATAAACTACAAATAATATTTCAATGTTTACCTCATAAGTTGTGCCTTTCTACTTCACATGTTCTCTTGCAAAGGACAAATGTTACTTCATTGTGCCCAAAATGATCTATGATAGATTGTTATAAGTTTGCCCCACGTTCACCTCGGCCAAATCTACAATACCTAATTCGTGGACCTTTGTCTCTTTTGCAGTATGTCTTAGTAGTCCTGGTTTACTTTGTAGTTCTACGCCTATCTTTCATACATTGTATGGTGATAATCATTAGCGTCCTTTGGATCATTTAGCTAGAACAATACAATAACCCCAAATTTCCAGTAGTTTGTTAAACCAATGTATCAAAAAATGTCTCTTTCAGATTGAGACGTTCTATGAGTTCACTTCATGGGACTCATCAAGGTCTCGGCAGGTTCCTAGGGTGTTAATTTACAACAATTCTTTTTGAAATTTCTACTGTAGATGGACATTTAGAAGCTTTGTGTAAGTCTTATTTTTTCCTAAATTCGACATTTAATGAAAAATTTATAGGGTTTTGAATTTCAAATGGGGAGATCAGGTACGTTGGGCAACTCCAAAAACTATTGCTAGGACAATCTATGTAACAAGTGGCCAAACAACCACAAAGTTAACCAGTAAAAAGAGTATCAAGGAAGGGAGGGGGGAGGAGAAGAGGGGGGGGAGAGAGAGAAGACGGAGAGATGAGGAGGAGGGTGTGTTTCGCAATATCAAGATTTTTTTAAATTATATATATATATATATAGATTTTTAATGAAATAAAATGAAGGGGTAATTTTATAGGGGGTCTTGTGTATCGGGAAAGGCTTGGTTGTTTTCAATCTTGCATTTATGTAGAAGGATGGACACAGCGTGTTGTATGGCAATGATGTTAAGATTTTTGAAAGTGTTTGTAATTGTATCAATAGGAATTTTAAAGGTATCTTCTAGGGTTTTTATAGATGGGATAAAGGTGGTGGCAAGAGCGCCGGCTGTGATTTCAATAAGGGGGTTCACTTTCCATCCAAGGGCAGTGATGTCATCAGTAAGGGGTTGGTATTTATTGATTTTGTTTTCGATTGCTTCTTGGGAGAATCTGTCATTATAGTATGTAAATTCGATGAATTGAATGGTGTAGTCTTGGTTTATGTGGTCGGGTGGGGGGTCATTGTATGGTAGGCCTCTAATGCAGAGTATGTCTGGTTTGAATCGACATTGCAGTGGCATCGTTGAGTTTCACATGCACATGGGAGTAGCCATGGTGGAACCGTATTTTCCTGTGGGTTGTTATTGAAGGTGCCGGCATTCAAGAAGATAAAATTCTGGTAATTTTATTGCTATGTCTCAGTGACCTTGTGATGTGTTTTGTCACCTGAGTCTCTTGAAGTAATCTCTGGTTTTTTTGGATCGTACATTATCACTCTAATTTTTATGGATCAACGATTTTTTAGAGGTGAAAGTAAACTTGTTTTTATATTTTTATCAGTTGGAGATCGTTTCAGGGAAGTGCAGTGCTAATCAAGGTCTCTGGCATAAAAGCAACGAAAGTGATTACCTGACAGTTGTGTCATAAAAACAGAAATTTAAGAAATTACTAAAGTAGTACTATAAATGAACACCGACAGCCCTTTTGTTTTGCCTTCAAAATCAATCACACAAAAAATGAAAAAAGAAGCGTCTGTAATATACATGTATACCCTTCACACTGTAGAAAACAAAGCTAGGATTCAAGATGAATTATCATGTTCAAAGGTGGCTGAGGGAGATCCGACAGTTAGAAATTGGTTGGGCCAGTTATCAGCTGAAATTTCTACTTTCAGGCTGAAATGCAAATGAAAGTTTAGATACCTGGGTTGTACTAAGATGATATTTATGTGAAACAAAGATGAATTGGTGTCTCAAAGTGGTTGCTTTCAGAAAATACAGGAGAAATACCAACCATTTCCATCACGGCCCAAGAATCTCTGTGTACTTTTTACAGCGCTGAACGATCATGATCCATGTCAGGTCACTGAACATCAACTTCTGCACAACCACTACACTAAATATTGCATTTAGTGTAGTAAACACTAAATATGAATACGTACACTAACTGCAAGCTATGTAATTAGTGTAGTGATAGAATACTACACTAAATGCTGCCTACTGCACTTTTACTGAATTCCACTAATGATTGGAATATTCTAATTTTTTACTTGTGCACATTTAGTGTATCAATAGTAGAGAAGATTTTAGGTGGCTAGTGGGTTGTTGATTGGAGCTCATATGAAATTACATTGGTGGCTAAACACTAATTGCCAACTTAACCACAAATAGAGTACGAGGGTAAGTACACTATTTGTGTCACTACACTAAATGCAATATTTTAGTGTAGTCACGTTATACTTTGCTTCGTCACACTCGGTCACCCTTCTTGCTCACTCCAACAGTGTGCTTACTTCATGATAGATCTAAGAATACACACATTCAACCAAACAGAGCTCCCAACTAGACCCCTATGCTAGATGGTGGGCCCCACCTGATGCAATTTTTTTCCCTATCATTTAAAGGTTACTCTTTGGGAACACCAGGGAACGACGGTGACCAATTGGGAACACATGGGAACGATGTGGATGAGAGCAACACGTACAGACAGACGCTTACCACACAATGGAGCTGGCATGGAGTGTGTCATTCTGCAGGATTTTGTGTCATGCAGAGGGATTTTGTCTGTCACTCAGTCACTATTGTAGGAGTACACACTCAATATGTAACCGGTGGCGGTTTGAAATATGCATACGGGGCCGGTGACCTAATACATAATATGAGATCGAAGCAACTCACTTTTCCAAGAACCCAATGATGCATCGGGTAGCATTGCGTGAAGTGGGAGAGTGTAGAGTTATTCAAGGTAACATATGCTTTGGATGAAGTAAATTTCTCATGGAACACACGTACTGTCAGAGAATTCGATCACCTGATCCTTTCATTTGCTGAGTCCACACGTACTACGTCTGCGAGCTTGTTGTCTGTAATTTGAAAACAGAAGGGTCTGCCCAAAAGTTGCATCACATCTGGATCACGAGGAACACATTGACCTGACACTTCCAACAAACGGGATCAGCCATTTGGAAGATCCCAGTCCTTAAATCAGCAAGTGTCGCACATAATTTGACTATTCAACGCACGTGAGGTGAACGAGAAGTGGAACCTCCAGTGCGACCTTCGCAGATTACGAGTTTCATGTCGAGGCTATGGCACGTTCAATCGTGATCCAAAGTACAGTATAAGTTACCTAGTCCCTGAGCACCTGAAGAATCATCACTTTCTCATCAAGTCACTCTCGCCAGCTGAAGCTCACACGAGGAGCGGTTGTGGCCGTGTTCGGATTACGAGGTATACGCATCGCGTCCGTGTCGAGCGGGGTACCTCAGGGGTATTGGACCACCGGCATCGAGACTTGAGACTGCTGCGATGGGGGCTCCAGGCGGGAGTCGTGCTGTTGTAGTGCTGCAGCTCTCATGGCTGGCGTTGGTGGTCGCGGTTTCTGCAGCGGAGACGGCGCCCAGTCCGGTGAGCATTGCGTTCCCGCCCTTCAGCAACAAGTTCACGTGCAGCGTGGATCCGGCGATTGAGCCTGACCCCAAGTATATTTGCTATGTGGAAGCCGACCCGGCCGCGCTCTCCCTGTCCTACGACGACGAGGTGGTGTCGGCGCGGTACCAGCACAACACGCCCGTGCAGCTATGGAAGCGCGGCTCCAAGTACGTGGCGTCGTTCTCCGCCTACTTCAGCGTCAACTTCGACCGGTCGTCCGAGTACACAGTGCGGGAGCTCTTCGGCGGCGGCGGACTCGCGTTTGCCATCACGCCGTCGCTGTCTGTGGTGGGCACCGGATCCGACAGCGTTGGGTTGTTCCCGATCGACGAGGCCACGGGCGCGTCCAAGAACGGCGCCAACACCAAGACGGTAGCCGTGGAGATCGACGTCGCCCGGAGTTCCGCCACCGGATTCGACCCGCAAGTCCCCCACGTCGGGCTCAACATCAACAGCGTCAAGTCCGTGAAGACCAAGTACCTGGGCGACCCCGCCGCCTTCATCGACCGCAAGGTGTCTATCCTCCCTGGCCCCGCATGCATGTTCCTCCATCAATCATAAACAGTGAGCTCCAATTGATGTTGGATGGAGCACTGGTCCATATGCAGCTGATCGAGTTATGTCTGGGATGATGTTGGTGCAGATTGGCGTGTGGATCGATTACGACGCGGTGAAGAAGACGCTGCAGGTGTACATGCACAAGGTGAAGGAGACCGAGACTCTGAAGCGGCAGAACGCGAATCTGGCCATCAGTTACACGGGGCTGGAGCTGGCGAAGGAAGTGAAGGAGACGTCGTACGTGGGCATCTCGGCCCGAGTTCCGAAGTCGCCCAAAGGCAGGTACAGGGTGTACGACTTCAAGTTCACCACCGCCTGGGTGCTCGGCAACACCGTCAACTAGGAGGCTCACTAGAAGTACTTGGTTTCTTTGCAAACGTTCATTCCAAGGCCTCATTGCCTGTAGTTATGGAAGCGGAGTTAAATGTAGCCTTGTTATCTGCTCATGATTAGGCAGCTTCACATGTGAACAACGTTGTTTTCTTGGGAATTATACGACATAATCGCCCCCGTCTCACCTCGGTATTACAGCGTGTCAGACCAGATATCAGTCCAGAAGTGCACGTTGTGAACTGATGTATGCACTCTTAGTAGAAAACTAAGAGCTTTACTTGACAATGTCAAAATAAAAGCTTCACCGACAAAATTCAAAGCTTCACTAGTAAAATTAGAGGGTTTATCTGTAAAATTGAAAGCTTTAGTAGTTAACCCCTAAAGGACCAAACGTCCCCCCGGGGTCATTTTGGATTTTGGGCATGTACCTACAATTCGAAAAAAAACCCTTTTTGATTGAATTTTTTTTTTCAAGATAGGATCTGATAAGAGCTCGGTGGAGATATTTTTAAATTTTTTTTTGGATTTGTGGTTTGAAAGTTAGTACCACTTAAAGCCAAAAGTGGGACTTCGGGCACCTCCAAATTTTTTGACAAAAGTTTCTATTGACATTGAGATTTTTCACACATATAAAGAATATTTCCTAATTTAGAAATTTTCAAAAAAAATTCTTGTCTTTAGTGTAAAAAGGCATTTTATTCCAAGTCAAACATTTTCACACAGTTTCGGGCAACAGGGGAAAAAAACTTCATCTTTTCTACATAAAACCTAGAGCTCTTCATATTTTTCACTTTTTTTTTTTTCAACAACAATATATGGTGAAAACCTTCTTATTGACCGTTTGGATTATCATTTGAATACATACGTAGTTCACAAAAAAATAAAACGTGAAATGGCAATTTTTGAACCTCCACCTCCTTGCACACTTGTTTTGAATATGCTACACCCCTTTTTTACCTCTAAAAATTGGTGTACTGGGAAATAACATCATGCTTAAGACAATGATAAAGGATTTAGACCTTGTACTATGCAAAAATTTGATACAAAATGAAGTCAAAGTCAGCTGATCTACTCAACGCAGGGATGAAAATGAACTATTGTTTTGACTTTAAGCACTAAAATCTATCAATCCGTGCGGTGGATTGCAACCAAAATTTGATGGCATGTTTATATGGAAGTCTATTTTAAGATCTTACGGTTGAAAATTCAAAATTCACTTTAAAATGTGATTTTCATGTCTCTTTTTGACAGTGGCAGTTTTGGACTGGTTTTAGAGCGAATTAGGTCGTGGTCCTTTAGGGGTTAAACGAAAATCTTTACAAGCTAAATTAAGAATCTGTACCAATAAAACTAAACGCTTTGCTAGTAAATTCAATAGCTACAGTGGTAAAATTAGAAGCTTCAATAGTAGAATAAAAGCTATTCTAGCAAAATTAAAAGCTTTATTGGTGTAATTAGAAGCTTTAATATATTGGTGAATATTAAAAGCTTCACTTTTAAAAGAAATTTTAAAAAAGGCTTTAAGCAGTTAATAGATGAAGAAGTTTGATGGAAATCTTCAGGCAAGAGTGTTTTGAACACTTTATATCGTGAAATACTATGAATCAGAGTGTAGCATATTGTTTCAAGCTCCGGCCATTTCTTAATTGCAACAATGAATATCTTAAAACTTGTACAGTCCAAAGTCATAATATCAAGTTGGTAATGTGCAGAATCACTTTTTGTTGAAGTAACAATTAATGATTTTTTATGTCAATTCCTCACTTCATAGGTTTATACAAGACCCTGAGCATGTCCAACAATCAAATAAGAGACATAAAAGAAAACTCAACCTGTAAACGATTCCTCACTTCAAAACCTTAATACAATCAAATGAGAGCATAGAAGAAAGCGCGCAACTGCTCAACCTCTGATTGATTCACAAATTCAAATAAATACATCTCTTTAGAATTGATGCGGTTCCGGGGTTTTTGAGAAGAAAAGTATCACTTCTTGATAGATTTGTAGACCTGTAAAGTGTATGCCACTTATTTCGATAAGATCTAGCTATATAATAGACGGCAGTCTGTCTGTCCGCCGCTCCCTAACCCTAACTCTAAAAACCCTAAAACCCCCTAAACTCTCCTAAAAACCCTAAAACCCTAAAATCCCCTAAAACCCTAAAGCCCCTAAAAACCCTAAAAACTCTAAAAACTCTAAAACCCCAAACCCTAAACCTAAAATTTCGCCAGAACATGGGTGCTGTTGTTGATGAACGCCGTGTGGATTTGGGCAACCGCATGTTTCTAGAGTGGCTCTTAGCGCTGGTAGAAGACAGGCTTGAGAAGGTGAAGGATGACATGATCAGGTGATTGTCGGCAATTACACCTTGAACGGCTTGATCAATGCCGTCTATGGAGGAATTGCTGACATCGAAGCAAATGCGTGCGAGTACTTTAGTGGTCGTGCCATCCTTGCCGCACGGAATGACGATGTTTTGGGGATCAACGCACGACATTCCGAGGGATGCAAAATGCAATCTAAAATATAATACGTCAAACAAATTTTATTCTAAGGAGCACTAATAAAAAACCTTCCGCGATCGGAACGACGGGTACCAATACTAGTGTGGAAGAACTGTCCACGCAATACTTGTCAAACAACACTTGAGCACATTAGTTGGCCCACTTCCCACAACGGCCGCTATGCCCTCATTTCTCGCCTTTGGCAAGTCCTCCATCTTTGAGCTAAGAAATAATAAAGCTATACTACTTAAAAAATTATTTGAAGTAATCACAAATAAATTACTTCACTGAAGCTCCTAATATTTCAAGTTTTGTTTTTCAATATACTAGATAAACATTTAATTTACTAGAAAATCTATCACATTTGTTGGTAAAGTTTTTATTTTGACTAATAAGCATCTAATTCTTACTAGTAAGCTTCTAATTTTGCTATTAAAACATTTTTTTACCGGCTCTTTTCTATTTTGACTAATAAAGCTATTCAATTCTTAAGTGAAGCTTTTGATTTCACTACAGAAGCTCTCAATTATACTAATAAAGCTTTTATATGTTTTTAAAGCTTTTATTTTGATCAGAATAACTTTCAATATACTAACGAGGCCATTAATTTTACTAATTGAACTTCTAATTTTTTTAATAAAACTTTTATCTAGATCAAGAAAGCTTTTAATGTTACAAGTGAAAATTTTACTAGAAAAGCTTTTCGTTTTACCAGTAAAGCTTTTCATTTTGCTAGTAAATCCTTGTTGGATGCAGACTGTTGCTGGATGGAACTAGGGCTAAAAATGGATGAATCTCACTAGATGGACGAAAATCCGACATGACCAATTTTCATCCACTTCACCGGATGAAGAAACTTAGGGTTTTTGAGGAGGATGAGGGCGGACACCATCTGTCTCTTTATTAGCTCTTCTTGTTTTGTGAGAATCATGGTGTGTGTAAAAGAGGTAGGGTAGCTAGATAGGTGTGGTTGGAGTGTTAGAGGTGTTGCTAAGATTGTGGAAGTGCACATCGAGTGTTTTGTGAAGGTTTTATGAAGCAATGCAACTCTTTTGTTAAACCCTAAGTGTGTTTTGTGCCATGGCCGAATGTCCAGAAGTTAGATCTCATGGTTAGGGTGTTGTTTTTGAAGAGTTGATGCTTAGATTGATCATAGTGTAGATTGGGTTATGTTGCTACTAGATCTGATCCAGATCTAGTCAAATCTATCTAACCCTAATATGGTTGAGGGCTTTAGGGTTAGTAGAATTCCGGAATGGAGTTGTGTGTGGCCTAAACGGTCGGAAACCGCTCTAACAACACTCGATCGCTTACATGTAACCTAAACTAAACAAATAAACAAAATCTCAACAAGGTCCAGGTCCGGGTCGGGGTCTGGGTCCAGTTACTGCTTAGAAGCTGACTTCATCCCTAGACCTTCCGAGCAAGATTAATTCGTGAACTTAAAAAAGATAAGTGAAAAAAAATTCCTTTAACAAGTATCGTATTTGAATATGATAAGGTTCATATGTAAAAATGACCTTGAAATGAAAGATGCTACTTGGAGAATCTTTTATCCAAAGGTATAAGTCTTGCTGAACTTTAATACAAAATTTTCATTTTACAGAGTAAAATATTTGCTTGAATATACGGTTCCTTAGTGATGTTTAGTCCTCACTATAAGAAACCCGCATTTTTTGTAACACGTTGAAAAACATGCCTAAATGTTAGAAAGATACATGCTAGGACATCAATGTTGATGTCACCTAAAATCCGTCTATCTAGACGGGAAAAATACGTCCAATTTTTTTCTAAACAGGGTTGATTTAGAGTTGTCAACTTCTTGACATCCAAAACATCGCGGTATGAAAAGCTTTGGAAAGGGCTCCATGTGGAGGGGTGTTTATGCTCACATAAGCGATGTTTTCCTTTTGGTAGTGCCATGCAAGACTTTATTCATCCAACTCCATTCTCACGAGGGTAGTGATGTGGAATTGAAAATTTGCTGACGTCAACAGTTGACGGGGAACCCCCAATTTCTGACGTCTACAGTTGACATCAACTCATGTCATGATTTTCCACGCATATTTCGTCTAGACATGGCTGTTGCGTTTGACATTTGTTATGACATGTTTGTCTTCTTCATAACATTAACTTTGACGTAGGCGCGTTTTGGACAATACTAAGAGTGGCATTGAGGACTCGTGTTCAACATGAACAACTTATTGGGCCGTCCAACAATATGCTCTCATTCACATTTGTCATGTTGGAGCCCATGTTCACTTGCACATTCTCTTTGTTTATGCAAACAATTTTCTAAACATGCACTACAAATATTGCTATTGTATGTGGTGTTCTCTTTCACGTGGAATGAATATGTATTGTCAGTAGAGAGATGCAACACTGTCAGCTTTGATGTAAGAAATGAACATGCCATCAACGTGCGTTGGTGGCTTTCACATTTGCGGTAACATGGTTGGTCGTAAATCGTGCAACATTGTTGCTACATTTGTTGTCTACGGCAACACAAAGCATCCTATACATCCTCATGTTCTACTAATTCCAAGTAGGACATACAAAGTCTGTCTCATCTAACGCAATCAAAAACAACACTGGCTATTTCAAACATCACTAAAAACACTGCCGGACTGCCTTGACATCATTGACGTCAAGACTGCCGCCCCATCACTTTTTCCGAATGGCCTGCCGCTCCCAGCCTGCACAAGTATGTAGCCATGCTCACAACGATAGTTTGTGAATAAGTTATTGCATTCCGGAAGACCACTTTGTATGCGGATTTAACACATTTTCACTTGTACGCTTGCTTACATTTGTATCAAAAATGAAAGAAAATCAACAAAAATAATAGATACTTTTGAGTCATGTGTGACACAAGTTGTGGAGATTTGGGTACACCAGTTGGCTTTACTGTTGGGCCTTTGCTTCGTGCTGCCTAAGCCGTATGCTTTGTTACTTTTGCCGCTTGCGAGGTCTTTGTAGTACATCGTGGGCGGGTTGGGCGTGTACCTAACTGGATCCGACCACTATAAGAAACCCGTGTTTTTTGTAACACAGTGAAAAACATGCATGAACGTCAAAAGTAACATGTTGTTGCGTCAATGTTGATGTCACCTGAGATCTGTCTAAATGAACAGGCCAAAAACGTCAAAATTGTTGTCGTAACATGGTTGTCAACCTCTTGACATCCAATTGAACGTGGCCTAAAATGTGTGGGAAAGGGCTCCACGTGGAGGGGGGCCCATGTCCACATCAACTATATTTTCCTTTGGGTAGTGCCACGTGGGATTTTTTTCATCCAACTCCATTTTGAGTGGGCAGTGACATGGAATTTAAGAATTGATGACTTGGACCCAAAGAATTATGACGTGGACAACCCACGTCAGCTGACGTCATGCTTCTAGAGCATTTTTCGTCCACACAAGGCTGTTACTTTTGACGTTCGTTTTGACATGCTCGTGTTGCTCATGACATCAATCCTGATGTGGCGCGTTCTGCCTGTATGTTGTCATTGACCTTTTTCATGTTGGAGTTCATGTTCACTTCAACATCTAGCATGTTCTTGCAAACGTTTTTCTAAACATGTTTCTAAAAAAATGCTATTCTACGTGATGTGCTCTTTAACGTGGGATGAATGTGCGACAATGTTAGTGAAGATGTGCAACATTTGTCAGTCGTGACGTGAGGATGAACATGCCATCAACGTGGCTTTCACATTATAAATAACATAGACGGTGATCAAGCGTGGAACACCATTGCTACATTTCGTGCCTATAGCAATCCAAACATCCTAGATATCCTTCTGTTCTACCAATCCAAGTATGGCATACAAAACCTGTAAACGTGAAAACTTGCAAACTCGCAAGAGGTCGTGGGCGGGTTGACGGCTCACCTTGTGCTTCGATATCTTTCTGCATGAGTTCATGTGTTTGACACATTAGAATGCAAAATTGAGCTTGTTACCAAAGCTCAATGACTTCACTTTCCCAATAACATGGAAACACAACATCTAACATCCACACATGAAAATAATAGGACCTCCCTGTGAAACACAAATGCATATGGAGGCTACTCTCACCCATAAGGTAAATCATATGTACTGCCTCCGTTGTCACTGACGTTACAAACTGTCATCTGTGATGTCAAAATGACGTCAGGATTGACGGAAGCGAAAAATTGTTGTTCCAAGGTGGTAGTTCTACATATTAAGCCCACATCACTAATCAATGACATGAGGATATCTTCAGGGCTACATTCAAAAGAGGTGCTCATCATTCTAAACCCTGAACCCTGATCCCAAACTTCTACAGACCACGCAAAAACCTTGAGAATTCCAACCATACCATGTGTTCATAATCCTAACACAAAACCCTGAACTCAACCTTGGTACAGGTCACACAAAGATCTTGAGGACCACAACTAAGCCATATGCTACACCCTCAAATCCTAAACCCTAACTCAGATTACTTACCTCAAAACAGGCTGGAGTGCCTTCACAAACGGACGTACAAACTCTTGAGCTCGCCCTTGCTGCTGCAACAGCCTCTCCGCGGTGGCGAACACTGAACTTGGCTATGGCTACGGTTTCCTCGCCATGGCCGAGGTCAGCTATGGCTGGAGTTAGCCGGCTACGGCCAAAGCTCCCCCTGCCATTGTTCTTCTTCACTTTGAGCTCTCTCCTTGCCGTCTTGATCTGTAGTAGGTCACCTTTCTTGCTTCCAGCTAGCTCCGTCGTCACCGCTCTATGGCTCCCGCCATAGCTGCCGCCATAGCCGTCGCCATAGCCGCCGTTGCTTTGCTCCAACACCTTCAAGTTGCCTCTTTCTACTCCTTGTTCTCCTAATCTCTCTCCTCTTAGCGTTGTAGTGAGCTCGAACGCCGCTCCCCACCTCCTACTTCTATCACCTAAGTTCAGAACTTTGCTCTCACATTCACTTCTAAAAGTAAAGCACTTGTAGGTGATGAGGAGGTTGCTTTTGTGTAAGTCGCCCTTCGGCTCTTCCTTCCTTGCGACATATTTCATCCACTACGGATGAAAGCTGCCTATTTCCTCATTTTTTGCTTTTAGGCAACGGACTGCAGTCATTCTACAATGAAATTAAATGTAACTGTGGCTAACGTGGACCTCCCGTGTTTTCTATGACGTTACAGCCTGACGTGGTCACGTTTCTTTTGACGTCACCAAAAACGTGCATGTCTACGGTGACATCAACGCGTTTTGTCTTTAACAAGAACACGTTTGATGCAACGTCAAACTAAATTTGAGGTATTGTAGCAATTTTTCGACTAACGCGTGACGTCACGGAAAACACAACACGTAACAGCCTTGACGGCACCAAAAACATGGTTTTCTTATAGTCGATGCGTACCTAAATGGATTGGGCGCGCACATGGTGGTTAGGCGTGTGCATAGGCGGGTCGGGCGGGCGCGTACAGGGATCCGGACGTACGCGCTTAGGGGGCTGGTTGCGTACCAGTATAGGTTGGGCGTACGTGCAACCTTGCAAGCAGGCGCGCATGCTTGCAAGGTTGCACGTGTGCGCGGATTGGAAGTTGGGTTCTTTCTAAACATGAACTTCACATTATTAACACCACTAAATGCGTCGGACGCGTATAAAAAGGATTGAGCGCGTACCTAAATGGGTCAGGCTCATACCAATAGAGGTCATGTGCGTACTAATAGGGGTTAGGCGCGTGCGCATAGGTGGTTAGGGTCACACGCTTGTAGATTTACACGCGTGTACGGGTTGGAAGTTGGGTTCATTGTGGACATAAACTTCACACCACTAGAAGCATGTCCGCCCCTTATACGCCAACCCGAAGCAACTAAAAATTTCTTGAAGAATTCAAATCAACAAATTCCATCATTTTGACTAATTTTATATATCATATATTTTCTGTGATAATATATATGATATGTAGAGTACTTATTCATCCAACGCACGATCATAACAAAACAAAAATATAAGATTAATGGAACATTTATACACATTTTTTCTTTAGAAATTTCATGAAAATTGGTCTATTATTAATTTTAAAAATTTGTAATTTTATCATCTACTTGGGGTCCCCAAGTGGCTCAATGGGGGCTCCAAGTGATCAAGGATTTAGGATTTAGGGTTTAGGGTTACAAAGGCGTCTTACGGTTTAGGGTTTAGGGTCCCAAGGAGATCTTTTGTTCTCATTTTTTAGCATTTTGAAATCATAGCCTTAGAGAATCTTGTAATCGACACTTTGTTTATAAACAGCTTGAGTTCTTTACAATCTTATATCTAATTTTGCTACCTATGTAGGAAAACTAATTAGCAAAGGAAATAAAACGATCCAAAGAAGTATGTTGTAGAGTGCGTTATCCTTCTCTTTATTTTGTATACTAAGCCCAAGACTTTAATGATCCTCGTCAATTCAAGAGCTTCGATTATTGTTTTCAATCCAAGATATCTTTTGTCCAGGATAACTCCAAGTTTTTTCACCTTGTTACGCAAGGTGCACAATCAAATTCATCCCCATGTAAGAAATATAGAGAACTTGTCTATTTTCTCATTTCATTGATTTTACTT
Source organism: Bryoerythrophyllum caledonicum (assembly GCA_963971425.1). Taxonomy (NCBI): domain Eukaryota; kingdom Viridiplantae; phylum Streptophyta; class Bryopsida; order Pottiales; family Pottiaceae; genus Bryoerythrophyllum; species Bryoerythrophyllum caledonicum. The sequence continues at coordinate 7,927,791 of OZ020526.1, read as the reverse complement.
CATGCAAAAGAAGAAATTTTTTTTGAAGGTTCGAATTTTCAACTCATAAAGACACAAATTTACTTTAAAATATACGTGGGTGGGCAAATTTTTAACCTCTTTGTGCTACACTATTGTTTTGTAATGTTTCGCTTTTCTTCTACCTCTAAAAATTGGTGTACATAGAACTTACCCTTTTGTGCCCACGAGACCCAAAATTGGACTCTAGAGGTGTATCCAACCCTCTTCCAGCAATATCTTCATGCGTATGGCCCACTATAAGAAAGAGAGTTTCACCTCCTGAAAGATGCCCAATCCCACCAATGTAGCACTTAGAGCAAACAAATAAATGTTTTTGATCTCGCATGTGTAGTTGTCCGCTTTCGATGCACAATGTTGGTGGCAAAAAATCCTTCTTCTGCAACACATCTCCTATCACGTACAACAATGTACTCACGACCTGGTTGCTATCATGTTTGTGGTGAGCCCCAAACCACACATCGCAATATAAATCAATCCCATGTACAAGGGCCCCACATAGGTGGGTCTTCACAAACCGGTGCTCAATGTTCTTCACAGTTTGACACATCCTTGGTACCATGGTTGTGTTTTGGTCCATACCATCCACAATGATGTACATGTACAACTCAGGGCTAATGTAACACGACCTCTTGAATATCCAATAATGCCTACGTTCCTCCATCTCGTTGCGCAGATGCAACATAAACAACTCTTTTATCTTTATCTTTGCATCGGCATTGGTGGTTCCCTCCATGGCACATTTATACTCCCAACAATGATAACACTTTGAGAATCTCGAGAATGGAGGTACCTGGACGTGAGGATATCTGATGCGCCACATCCTCCAAAACGAGCTAATCAAAATGATATCCCCATTACAAATCCTCTTCACCTCCTCGTTTACGTAATTAAATACATCAAACTATACTGTTTTCATGGGAAGGAGAATAAGAGGCACCTTTTTGTTGTCACTCTTACGGCGGATAGAACGATGTGGTTGAAGACAACCAGCTTCATCTACGAACGATTTAAAGCAGGCCTCTGCCGCGGACATTCTAGTGCTCTCTCTAACCGGGACTGAAAGGGTGTTGCCGTGAATCGCCGTCACTCTTCTATATATTAAACAATCTTTCTTCAATTGCTTAAAGCGCCTCTGCAAATAGCCAACCCCAAGAGCGAAGCAGGCATTATAAACTTGTTTGCCATCTAACTTCGTTACAAATTTATCCCGACGAGTTCCTTCCGTTCATGTGTAAAAAGTAACCAACATTTGTCTCATCCAAGTACTTCGTACGGGAAACTTGGAAGCCCTTACATTATATTGCATGTCCAATAGATACCTTGCTTGAACGTCCCTCAAACAATTACGTTTGCAACCTCTTTGTGCTATTGCACTTTGCACGCTTGCAAGTGATACCTTAGTTGCAGTAGCTTCTATCCAGGATGCCTCGCTTGAGACTCTCCTTCTCCTATTCTACATAGAATATGGACGACGCGTTGGTCTAACGTAAGCTAACCCATCTACATTGGGGAGATCTCGGATATTAGGTGCAGTACATTGAGAAAATGACAAATTCTCATCTATGGGGTTTGAAGCTTGACTAGTGCGCCGAGACCTTTCGGTGGATCTTGGTGTGTTAAACCGATCATGGAAATCAAATTCTGGAGCCTTCATTTGTGTAGGTGTTGTTTGAGATCCATCTTCACCATGGACATTTCTAATATTAGGTTATATGGCCAAGACACGTAGCAAAGACCGGTGCCAACAAATGATCAAGCCATTACACATGCCAAGACGTTCTCCTACAACCTCTTTGGTCCAATGCAATGCATCGTCTGCCCTAATGATACGCACCGCCACCTCGAATGGGAACATCTTTGACCCATTCAATTCCATGCCACTTTCGAATGCATGCTCCCTTGTTCCCGAACCCACAACATCTCCACTTTCTGAGAGCAATTCTACAGCCCTTTCCAATTCATATGTAATAATCCCAACAGATCTTCTTTGACTTTGCCTTTCACGCGCTGCTCGTACTAATCGGGCCCCCACAAAGCTATTGGAAAGGATATTATCTCTACAGGTGTTTGGAGGCACCAAAGACGTTTGATATGTGTTGGTCTCCATTGTTGATATTGTACAAAAAAAACATAGCGGTTGCAAATTGGTCAACATATATGTAGACATTAACCTCTAAAAAATCATTTCAGGGTCAATACGAAGGTATATACCACAATATAAAAATAAAATGCATGAAATAATAAAATAGAATTAACTTTTAAATAGAAAACATGATATAGTTTATTTTCTTTTGTATTTGAAATTGTTCATGTGAAAATATATGTAACCTTGTTTGTTAATGTGTGAAATTGTTTGACTTGGATTTAGATGCGCCAATTTTATTGAAGTTTATTTCATTTTTTGATATTATCATTTCACCTCACAGTTTAATGAAGGCTTCAATACGATTTGGGGTTATTTAACAACAAATAAACATAAACTACAAATAATATTTCAATGTTTACCTCATAAGTTGTGCCTTTCTACTTCACATGTTCTCTTGCAAAGGACAAATGTTACTTCATTGTGCCCAAAATGATCTATGATAGATTGTTATAAGTTTGCCCCACGTTCACCTTGGCCAAATCTACAATACCTAATTCGTGGACCTTTGTCTCTTTTGCAGTATGTCTTAGTAGTCCTGGTTTACTTTATAGTTCTACGCCTATCTTTCATACATTGTATGGTGATAATCATTAGCGTCCTTTGGATCATTTAGCTAGATCAATACAATAACCCCAAATTTCCAGTAGTTTGTTAAACCAATGTATCAAAAAAATGTCTCTTTCAGATGAGACGTTCTATGATTGATTCAACAACTTTTTACTATAGTTTTCAATCATAGGGAATTTAAGTTTACTACATGAATATACTCATATATTTTAGTAAACTTTAACTCCACAGATCATAAGGTTTATGCTTTGAATAGTGCATTCTGGTTTTATTATTCCCTGCATGGAAATTGTTAGGGTATTTTGAATAAAATTAATGACATATTTTTTTCAATAATCAATGCCTAAATTTTATGCCAAGTGTATATTTTAACTTGTATTAGGTCATTGCAAACAAAAAAGTCACAACTAATAGAGGTGTTTAACCCCTAAAGGCCCAAGAGTTCCCCTCAAGGACCTCTTCAAGGTCTGGGCAGGTTCCTATGGTGTTAATTTATAACAATTCTTTTTGAAATTTCTACTGTAGATGGACATTTAGAAGCTTTGTGTAAGTCTAATTTTTTCCTAAATTCGACATTTAATGAAAAATTTATAGGGTTTTGAATTTCAAATGGGGAGATCAGGTACATTGGGCAACTCCAAAAACTATTGCTAGGACAATCTATGTAACAAGTGGCCAAAAAACCACAAAGCCAACGAGTAAAAAGAGTAGCAAGGAAGGGAGGGGGGAGGAGAAGAGGGGGGAGAGGAGAGAGAGAGGAGGGGAAAATAGAGAGGAAGGAGAGATGAGGAGGAGGGTGTGTTTCGCAATGTCAAGATTTTTTTTATTTTTTTTAATATGTATATAGATTTTTAAAGAAATAAAATGAAGAGGTAATTTTATGGGGGGTCTTGTGTATCGGGAAGGGCTTGGTTGTTTTCAATCTTGCATTTGTGTAGAAGGATGGACATAGCGTGTTGTATGGCAATGATGTTAAGATTTTTGAAAGTGTTTGTAATTGTATCAATAGGTATTTAAAGGTATCTTCTAAGGTTTTTATAAATGGGATAAAGGTGGTGGCACGAGCGCCGGCTGTGATTACAATAAGGGGGTCCACTTTCCATCCAAGGGCAGTGATGTCATCAATAAGGGGTTGGTATTTATTGACTTTGTTTTCTATTGTTTCTTGGGAGAATCTGTCATTATAGTATGTAAATTCGATGAATTGAATGGTGTAGTCTTGGTTTATGTGGTCGGGTGGGGGGTCATTGTATGGTAGGCCTCTAATGCAGAGTATGTCTGGTTTGAATCGACATTGCAGTGGCATCGTTGAGTTTCACATGCACATGGGAGTAGCCATGGTGGAACCGTATTTTCTTGTGGGTTGTTATTAAAGGTGCCGGCATTCATGAAGATAAAATATCTCGATTTATTATGGGAGGTGATTAATTTAAGGATTTTTCATACGACTTTGTTATGTCTTTTGACAATTGGGGAGTGTATGTGGTGGTTATGATATTTAAGTAGGACATGTAGCCATGTGTCAGGGTCCGTGGAAGTGCATATGGGACATGTTATAGATGGGAATCTTTCTATTCCAAATAAGAGTTGTTTTCGGGCGTTTCCCATGTATTGACCGGTACGGAATTTGATGAGGCATGTTAAATATGAGGAATTTGATGATGCATTGCAATCTCAAATAAGGTGTCAAAATATCAACTAAATCATCAAATGCATCCGGGCTCATTTTATAAAACTGCATGTATTTTCTATAATGCATTTCCTCTGATGGTCTTTACACAATGGATTCTACAATATTCCAATGTGCCTCTTGCCTAGGCTCCACCCACCACACTCTTCTCGGATGATTCTTCTTTGTGGCAACCAACCACAAAAGTGGAAGAAGCAAATAGCCATTCATGGACTCGAGCACGGTCCACGCTCTTGACTTATAAGTCATACAATCATCCATTGTTGTAGAATGGAACATCCACATAAGCACTACCATACCATAGAAAGATGGATCCATTATTGCTTACAATCATTGAAAAAACACTAACCAAATGAAAGATATGTCCTCTCAAAGTTGTCCCTCTCCACAAGTATGACCACTAGCTTGATCCTCCAATATCTTTTATAGCACAAGAATTGCTCAAATTGAAGTACAAGGCCAAGAGGCAGCACCTCCAATTTCAATGCAAGAAATAGTTTGAAATTTGGCCCCCCTGGCCGCACTGTTGGAATTCCAAAATTAAATATAGAAAAAGTAACGCTATAGGGTTTATCATGCGCACGGGGTAGCGTACCAGCATCGGTACCTAAGTGCGGCGTCGGGGGCTGCCTCTAAGATGACATGGTAGGAGCCCGCCTGTCATGGCAGGCATGCTGATCCGGGCCTCATAGGACCACATGTGCGGGTCTCTAGTGCAACTCGCTCATTCAACTATAAGCCTGCGCACATGCGGGTTGTGAGGGCTCGGTTGGACGTTCTATTTCTCAGGACGAGCCCCCACCCTCATGAAACAAGCCACCCAATTTTACAGCCATGTTGACTTTTTAAGCTTGCTTTGAATCCACCAAGGTAGAATTCTCTTTCTATCTCTACTGTGCGGAATTCAAGAATTTGGAGCAACTTATGGAGGAGCTTGGGGAAGCTTGAGAGAGCTATGGAGAGCTTGAACTTTGTGGCTTTTTTTCTTGGTATGTTTACTTGATTTTTTTGTTTTTTTTGCAAATGGTAGTACATGTTGTGGGGAGTGTTTCATCATTTTTTTGGACTTCCATGTTGTGTATATTGTAAGGCTTTTAAGCTTTTCCCCTTTTTAGATTTTGAATGGCACATTTTTAGTTCTATCAATATGGAGCCTTCTTTTTGTGCTCAAGCTGTGCTCATACGGATAGCTGTGCTCTCTATGGCAATGAGCAACTCCTTGAGATACCAATCAATCGCTTGGGAGGTATCAAATTTTGGTGGTGGGACTTCAATGGGGTTTCATTTTATTTTTTATTGTTGTTGTTGTTTGGCTTGAGGAAGAAACCCAATCCTCCTCGATTGTTTTGGGTGGAACCTAGGCAATTAACACAATGGAACTTTGTGGAAAGAGTACTGTGGAGAACAACTAATGAAATACACCACGACAAATTCAAGAAGTTTTATAAGATGGATTTTGGTGCATTTGAAAATTTGTTGATCATGTTGACTTCTTTTTTGAGAAGTATGTGTGTCAATCAAGTGAGGCCACGAATGGATATTAGAAAAATTGTGGCATGTGTAATTTATAGATTTGCACATGGTCATTGTCCAAAACAGATGGCATATCAATTTAAGATTGGAGCTTCAATCATTAGAAAGTGTGTTGACATTGTTTGTGATATACTTACTGATAAAGACAAATTATATAGCTATTGCATTAGCATTCCAAGTGAAGCCCGTCTTCAAAGCATCATGTTGGATTTCAAAGAGTTGATAGGATTGCCCAATATATGTAGAGCAATTGATAATACACACATACCATTAGCAAAAAATCCAAGTAGAAGAGTAACATTGGCAGCTAGTGATTTATTCAATAGGAAAATATTTCATTTCATTGTATTGGAAGGGGTTTGTGATTCACATAAGATCTTTTTGAATGTGTGTGCCAGCCAACCTAGTGGAGAATATCATGGTGGACAATTCAAAGTGTCCAGCTTGTACAAGGATATGAGGAAACGAGAGATTTTACAAAAAATGTGGTTTTGATTGAAGGTATCATTTGTACTTCGTATTTGATTAGAGATGCTGCTTACCCCATTTGCATGTACATGATGAAAATTTGAAAGGCTCCCAATGACATGCACAAGAAAAGATTTGACAACTCCATAAATTTTGGAAGAATTGTGATTGAGCACGCGTTTGGGACATTGAATAACAGATGGAGAATTCTAAAAACTTTAATTCTAGAGTTGTGAGAGCCGCTAGAATTACATTAGCTTGTTGCAAGTTACACAACTACTGTGAGATGTTGAACCAACCTCAGCCTCATGTGATTAATGCCGATTTCCGAAGAGATCCACATGTTGGATTTGAAAATGCACAATTACCTGTGGATAGGGAGGGAGAACATGCAAAACGTCAAGGAGAGATACTTAGGCAACAATTGTTCAGGCAATGGATTCTAGAAAATCCTAATGATGAATGATTACGATGTCATTTTTCCTTGCATTTTGCCTAAGCTTTGAATTCCAAGACACTTATGTATGTAATCATTGAAAAAAATCTTTTATTCAATGTTATGGAATTTGGAACAAATGCAATCAAATCCAAACCAAATCCTAACAAATTCCATACAAGATTGGAATTAACATTTCAATGCCCTCATTCCCAAAAAGTAAACAACATTGAAGATGCAAAACCTATTTAGAACTCCCAGAAGAATCTTTGGCCTTCAACACTTTAGCAAATAAAGCCGCCATTTGTAGTTGCCCCTTCATCAACATCTCCCTACCTTCTCTCTCATTATCAATTATTTTCTCCGTGAGTTGCAATTTCATCATTTCCACCTCCAGAATATCCTTGGAGAATATTTAATGGTAGAGACAATGGATTCCTCTCCCATAGCCAATTTCCTATTCCTCATCCTTGTATTTCAATTCACTTTTCCTTCACATCCCGGTTGGTTGACCGCCTCACTGCGTGGGGAGTGAAGAAGCAATATTTGGAACAAAAGGATGAGGAGGAAGGGAAGGCAAAGTGCCCTCATCATCTTCACTCAAAACAACTGCTTTAGAATGTTGTAAACAAACTCCCTGATCAACACCATGAGGCACATCATTGATTTTTGCAGTACTACCAAAATGTCATAAATTTTTTCATACCATGGTGTCCAACTGTACGCCGAAGCTTTAGTCTCTTGTTGCTTCACCTTCTCCTCTTGGTACGTTGATTTCATCTTGTTCTACTTGTCACGCGTTTGTCGCCAAGTTCTTTGAGGCTCCTCTAGAAACAGTGTATTCATGTGGTTCGCAAATGACTCCTAATTCGCTTTCTTGAAGGGCTTGCGATTGTACTGCAAATATTTTTTCTCACACAAGTCTACAAGAAACCTTAAAGTCCCCTCTGTCCATTCGCTCTTCACATTTGAAGTACCACGAGTCCCTTGAGAACTATCGCCCCCGTCATCAAGCATTGAAGCTATCAAACCCCCCTTTGGAACTTCTATAGTATCACCCAAAAAATCAAAACCCTGACTCATTTAAGAGAAGCTAGAAACAACCTCTGCGGAGAGAGACAAAAGGAATGAGACGGTGCCCTGGAGAGAGAGAAAAGGAGAGAGAGGAGAAGACTTGCCTGGTAACTTCCTGACAGGTCTAATTTCCAGCTTGGTTGATTAACCATAGGGTATTAACGTGAGGTAAACAATTTGTGAAGGCTCAGGTCGCACGGAATATTAACTCTGGGCTGTGACGGCTAAAGCCTTACAATCAACACAAAATAGAAGCCCAAAAAAATGATGAAACACTCTCCACAACATGTACTACCATTTGCAAAAAAAAAAAACAAAAAAACAAGTAAACATACCAAGAAAAAAAGCCACGAAGTTCAAGCTCCCCATAGCTCTCTCAAGCTTCTCCAAGCTCTTCCAAAAGTTGCTCCGAGTTCTTGAATTCCGCATAGTAGAGATAGAAAGAGAATTCTACCTCGGTGGACCCAAAAGCGAGCTTGGAAAGTCAACATGGCTGTAAAAATTGGATGGCTCCTTGGACGAGGGTGGGGGCCCGTCCTGAGAAATAAGATGTCCAACCCAACCCTCACAACCTACATGTGTGCGGCCTAATTAGGGATCTCCTTATTAACCCTGGTCGAGCATTGCACCAAACCTTAGCCTTGGGTGGGTCCATTTTTCTGGCCCTGCCCGTTCTAGGATTCTAGAGGCTTTGAATGGAATTTTTTTTGCCAAAATTGTGGCATGCGGCCCCATATAGCCCAGAGGAGACCTTTCATGGATCAAACAGGGCCTACTCCTACACAAAAAAAGGGGCAGGTCTTGTCCCACCCCTCCCAAGCCCAATTTGACAGGACACCCCCCACGCTCAGACTTATTGGGTGGGGGATGAGGTGGTGGGGCCAAAACCTGGCCCCTATTTTGTTTTTGAATGACGCCCTAAATTTAGCCAAATGGGGACCCGTTGACTAAATTGGGGCCGTGACTAAATTGGCCCCAAAAAAGCCAAAAAAAGCTTCTGACCCCCCAAAATGGGAGGCCCAGAAAAATGAGCCCATGCAAAAGGAGCCCATGCAATTAAGACGGGGCCACCTCGTGTAAGTCCGAGCGTGGGGATGTCCTGTCCGCTCCTTCCAAGCCCTCCTCGACTCAACGCTCGACCGGGGTCAATAGACAAATCCCCTGTTAACTCTGGGCCGTGAGGGCAGTTGCACGCTCCTCGTTAGGCTAACGTGCGCGGGCCTGCTGTGAATGTCGTCTAGAGGAGGAATTGGAGCAGGAATTGTGGTGGGAGTGTGCAGGCATGGCGTCGCAGTGGGACGGGCTGGCGACGGACTTCAGCTCGGGCACGTGGATGGTGCCCTTCTGTCAGCAGCCCTTCTGGGACGCCCAGATCGAGCGTCTCGCGGAGGACCGAGGCGGCGCGCCGTGGACCGTCCTGGACGTGGGTTGTGGCATGGCCCGCCATACCATCCGGATGTTGCAAGCAGGTTAGCCCACTCCATGATCCTTCCTTCATTCACACAGCTAGATAATTGCAAGAGAAAGCAGCATGATCTGTGTTGCCAGGGTTTTCTCATTAGCGACCACTTTCTTACTGGACTGGGTCATCTGCAAGCAGCCTTGATTACGAGAAGTAATAATCTTGTCACGCACAAGACAGATTGTTTCCACAACAGGGGCTGCTTGCAAAACTAGATATGCAAAATGGTCTAGTCAGAATGGTCTTAAATATTTATGTCTTGATTTGCAAAATGGTCCAGATTTGACTAGGTCATGTGCAAACAGCTCCTGATTACGATAGATAATCTTACTACACACACGAGACCGATTTCTTCCGTAGCTGGGGCTCTTCTCATTCTGTAGCTCATTTGCTAATCGGACTAGATAATGTGCCAGGAGCTCCTGCTTACGAGAATAGCCTTGACAGTTTGTTATTTCATGACAGCTTCCTGGATTGATCAGACACGTTATGGTTTGGGCATACAGGTGCAGATTATGTGCTTGCTTTTGATGTGTCCAAGGACATGGTGGGAGGAGCCAAGTCAGAAGTGGGCAAGTTCCTCCAGGCTCAGTAAGTATTACCTAGAATCTTGTGCGTTGAAATCTCTCCAACTGTCGCATTTTTTCTACTCACGTCGCACCATGATTCACAGAGGACTGCCTGAGTCGAAAGTGGATGTTGTACTAGCTTCTGCCACGGATTGCAGCTCCATTCCTGGCGCCCGAGAGGGAACTTTTGACTTTGCACTCTGTGTCTACGTTCTGTGCCAGTTCGGCTCCAAAGAAGAGGTGCTGCTGTTATACATCTCTGCTATTATTATTTTCAGTCTTGTTGTGCGCCAACTTGGACTGATCATCGTTGAGCATGCAGGTGAAGCGGGCCCTTGCAGAGATTTATCGGATGTTGAAGCCTGGTGGCAAGCTCATGATCGAGGAAACGCATGTGATCCAGTACATGGCATGGAACGATGCGTCTGCGGTTCCTCTTCTGTACAAGTGGGGTACGCCCAAAGAGGATGGTACCATGTGGGGCTATTTTGAAGATGAAGGCAAGCCCCGAGAGGTAATTTTATCATATGCACTGCACTTTAGTATCTGAAAACTCATCATAAAAGACAGCATGTGTCTATCACTGAGTAGGTCGCGTAATCGGACACAATAGCAGGTACCAAAGAGCATGGTGGTGAGGAAAGTACAAATCTCCCATTCTTGAAGTCACTTCTCCCATTATTTACTTACTTTCCAATCACCTAATGTGATCTCAATAAAAATAACGAATTTAAGCCGTTCAAGTAGATTCTGTTAAGATCACAAGTGCTTAATCATGGCCACTAGATTAAAAGGATCTCTTAATATCATACTGCACCATAGCTGTCTTACTACATAACGCATGTGAAGTTAATGTCATCAATTCTAACCAGACTCAGATCTAACAACCACTGACCACAAGTGCAAAAACTAGCCGCTTTCAGAGCATGTTAATCTGAAAAGATTCTCAACTCTGTCAAAGAGCTAAGTGATGACCCTCTCAAACCTGAAAATGTTACAACTTTGAGGATAACTCGGGCTGATGGTTGTACATCATTTTTTTCTCTTGGTTGTTTTGGGTTTCCAGGTGAGAATGAAGATGAATTCTGGACAAGAGATCAAGTTCACCAACCGGTTTTATACGTTGTCAACATGGGTGTCGCTGATATTGGAGGCAGGTTTTCAAATCACACACTTTGTGGAGCCTTACGTGGACGCCAAGGCCATCCCGGGCAATGCACCAGATTACATGAAGTTCGTTGTTGGCAAACCAACGGAGATGTGCTGGGAGTGCACCAAACCACATTTGTCACGATAGGTGAGTCCCCGGGCAAGGGTCTCATGGGTAGGGAGGCACCTGACGAGGAGGGCAAGGGCGGTACCTCCTTACTTGTGAGGCCCTCGCCCAAGGGACTCTCCCAATGTAACACCTGTGATGGGTTTCACGGCCCTGGCTGCCTGAACATCTGCTCAACTTACAGCCCAAGTTATCGCAACTAAGCAGTCCACCATGTTGAACGAATGAAAGTAACCCTCGTATATATGTACATCCACTAGATGACATCAGGATAGAACGTAGTATTTAAGTATCCAACCAGAGTTGAGATGCCAATTACTGTTCATAGTTAGTAACAGTCTATCCACTCACGTGTATATATTCCTCTTCATGAGGCTCATGAATTATCTCTCATTGTGTGAGCTATATTTCAATATGGTGTTAGAGCGTATTTCAATATGATGTTGAGAAGCAGAATCAACTTGAGCTTGAGGATGCCACACCTAGTGGCTGGGGAGTTTCGTTGGTGGTGCTCGTCTTCTTTTGGTTGATGTCCTTGCTGTTGCGACGGGTTGTACAGTACGTTGCATGGTGCTTGCGAGCAGGGCTGGGTGGTGAAAGGCAGGTTGTCCGGCGAGAGGAGAGGGAGAGTACTGGACTTGGACTTTCATTACGACAAGATGGTGGAGGGCAGGTTGTTATTCGAGAAGCGGGGAAGAGTGTTGTGTCCTCAGTTTCTGCATGTGAGGGCCATTGTCGCAGCTGTGGTTCTGGAGTGCGGATGGAAGAAGTTGGAGAGCGGCGGGAAGGCTTGCGTGTTGCTGCACCAGTAATGCCCTCGTTCGTACCTGTGCAATCTGGTTTGAAACTGAAGTTCTATGCTGTGCGAGTTGACCATCATCCCGGGATATATCAGAGTTGGGACGAGTGTAGGGCACAGGTGAATGGTTTCAGTGGTAATGATCATAAAAGTTTCAAAACCCTAGTTGAAGCTCAGAGATATATGTTGAGTGGTATGTCTATGTAGGGTTTGAGTTTGAGGCAGCACTTTGGTTGAGCAGTAGTTGGCATTCGTCGAACTTTACCCTTGTGAGAGCTTTTGTCATAATGTCTACTGGTTGTTCCTTCGTTGATATGTAGAGTATGTCAATATGTTGCTTCTTCACCATATCTCTAATGTAATGGAGGTGGATCTCGAAGTGTTTCGTTTTGGAGTGATAAATTGGGTTCTTTGAGATCTTGATAACACTCTGGTTATCGCAATGAAGCTTGATTGGTTCCTGTTTGTTGAAACCTAATTCTCTGAATAACCCTTGTATCCACACAGCTTCTTTTGCAGCTTCCACTAGGGCTCTACATTCTGATTCTGTAGAAGAGAGAGCTATGCATGTCTGTTTCTTGCTCGACCATATTATGGGAGTTGATCCGGCTGTGAAGATGAAGGCTCCAGTTGATTTTCGCTCATCAACATCACCGCCCCAATCGGCGTCACTAAAACCATAGATATCCAGGTTAGCCCCCCTCCTATAGTGTAAGCCGAGAGAGTTAGTTCCTTTGGCTTATAGCGGAGTGCGGCACGAGTTGCAGTTAGCCATTCCAAATTCGGTGATGATGCTGCAAACATAGTCTGTTTGGTGCAGCAGCAGTCCGCGAGAGAGGGGTGAACCTTAAGTACCTGCGGACTAAGCCGAGGTATGTCATCTTGTACCGTTGCATTAGTGTCTGTTTGATAGAGTAAATCCGAGTTGTATGGTTGCCGGTAACGATAAGATCATCAACATATAAAATGACGATGATAAGCATGCCATTGATACGACCATAGTATAGATTTCCATGAGAAAATGAGCGTTTGAGTAATAAGGTGCTCAGGAAGGCATCGATCTCAGTAAACCACTCGTTGGGCGAATGCTTGAGGCCGTAAAGAGCTCTTTTTAATAAGCAAACCGAGTGCTCATGTCCTTGGATACCAAAGCCTGGAGGTTGTGTCATATATACCTTATGACATAGCTTGCGGTTTCGACGAGCGCGAAGGAATCGATTACGATGAGATATTTGCGCCAGTTGCAAAGTACAACACCATCACAGCTGTCACCGCTCTCGCAGCTGCTCATCGATGGGATATGCATCATCTCGACTTCCACACTGCATTTCTGATCCATTTGCACGATACTGCGCGTGCACCAGGTGGAAGTGTTACTAATTCCGAGGTATGATTCTGGTGGATACTATCCATTTTGTCTTTCATGGCTTGCTGCCACAAAAGATGATAGGCCACATCCTCGTAGACGAGATCTGGTGTCTTGGATTCTAAAGCTGCAATGAAGTCATAGTGATCTGTGAGTTTCTGACTGGGTTTTTTGATATGCGTAAACTTTCTAATCAAGGGAATGGTTGGTGAACTAGTGAGTACCTGGTACGGAGATAAAGTAGATATAGTTGGGTCGGATGATTGAGACGTCGAAGGCGAGCAAAAGAGGTCGCCGCGGAGCTGTCATGAGGTGGTTGCGAGCGTGACGGGGATGACGTCAAGGCTGTTGGAGAAGTCGATGATGTTGGGAGATGCACAGGGACGGTTGCATGGTGATGAATCTGCAGTGGTGGAGTACTGGTTTCAGGTAAGTTGTAGATAGTTACTGTCTGCGACTCATCTACAGTAATGTCCCTGGAAATCGTGATGGTCTTGGTCACAAGGTTGAAGCAACGAAATCCTTTGGTGTGCTCATCAGCTCCAACAAGAATAACTGAAAAGACTTTGGCTGCCATCTTGTCCCATTTGTGTTTGGGTATATGCACATAAATTTTTGTCCCAAAAGTCCGTAGCTTGGAGATGTCTTGACATCGGCCAGTATACGTCTGTTCCGGGGTAGTGTGGATAGAGTGTTTGCTTGTTCTCCTATTTAACAGGTAGAATGCATACTGAATAGCCTCAGCCCATAGCTGTCCTGGAAGTGAGTAGTGGTATACGAGGCAGCGAGCAGTCTCGACGAGAGAGCGGTTCTTCCTCTCTGCTATTCCATTGCTCTGCGGAGTGAAGGATTGGGAATATTCCCGGTGAATGCCTTCTGTGTCACAGAAGGATGTGAAAGCGGTGGAGGTGTATTCGCAGCCATTATCACTGCGAAGAGTTAGTATCTTGTGACCTGTATAATTTTCCTCCCTAGCTTTGAATTTTCGAAATTCATAGAAAGCCTGATCCTTTTTTTGCATGAATGCTACCCACGTTTTTCGAGTGTAATCATCAATGAAAGTGATGAAATACCTAGCTCCTGAATAAGAAGGTTTTCTAAAAGGACCACAAACGTCACTGTGTACTAATTCCAATGGTCTTGTGGTTTGCGAGAGACTTCGCGGAAACTTCTTTCTGGCTTGTTTGCCGTGTTGGCAGGTTTCGCATATGTGGTTTATTCCTGGACAGTTTTGGGAGCCCATCTATGGATTTATGCATCGACATCTGATACAACATTTCAAAGTTCAAGTCACCAAGACGGTAATGCGAGAGTAAAGCTTTCTGACGCTCACGTTTGTTTTCTAAGCTGCATGCTTCTAACGAGCAGGTATAGTGGCTGGCTAGTTTATAAAGTCTTTCTCCTCTTATGTGTGATCGTTTCAGAATAACTATTCTGGTGATCATATCACGTATGAGGCAGGTGTTTTTCAGGAACTCGACTGAATAACCATCATCTGAGAAACAACCTACAGAAAGGAGATTGCGTCGAATACCAGGTACGTACAAAACATTTCTGATCGTCTTTATTGTCCCATTAGCAAGTTTAACCAGGGCTTTGCCTTGCCCAACCACACTATACGATTGACCTCCAGCGGTCAACATGGGTGTTGAGGTTTCTAATCGTGTGAAGTCTGTGATTGCCCTTTTGTCCCCAGTGAGTGCTGAGTGGCACCGGAATCTAGTATCCATACTGGATGTTTTGACTAGTACTGTTCTAGAGAATTTGCTTCCAATTCAAGAAGTTGAGCTTCTAATACTTCACCAGCTGAGCCACTTGAGTCGGACAACCTGCCTTTCACGACCCAGACGTGCTCGCAAGCACCATGCAAGGTATTGTACAACCCGTTGCAACAGCAAGGACATCAACCAAAAGAAGACGAGCACCACCAACATAACTCCCCAGCCACTAGGTGTGGCATCCTCAAGCTCAAGTTGATTCTGCTTCAACATGGCTCTACAGTGCACTATAGTCAGAAGACTGAAACAACTATCTCTGAATGATACACTTAGGGCTCAGGGGGGATGTTGAACGAATGAAAGTAACCCTCGTATATATGTACATCCACTAGATGACATCAGGATAGAACGTAATATTTAAGTATCCAACCAGAGTTGAGATGCCAATTACTGTTCATAGTTAGTAACAGACTATCCACTCACGTGTATATATTCCTCTCCATGAGGCTCATGAATTATCTCTCATTGTGTGAGCTGTATTTCAATACACCAAGCCAGAGCTTAAGATCATGTGCACGGTCTTGGATCATTTGATATTTGAAGTGGCCAATGTAGATTGTCATTAAATCAATACTGACTTCTAACACAATGAAGTCTTTATTAATCCGACCGTTTCATTCGGGTTATCGACAGAACGTGGAGCCAGAAGAAAAACACAACTAACTCTCTTTACCGACAGAAAACCAGAGCCTACCTTTTCACAGAAATGTGACGGCTCTGCACAAGCTCGATCACCACTCTTCAAGTCAGTTCACATCAAATCATCAATAAAAAAGAAAACAAAATTACTGCTTTCTTGGGAAATCACTGGTGATTCAGCCAACAAAGCTGAAATGGTTCCACAGTGCCCCTTTGATAGAGAGCGTATGCTGAATTCTCACAAAGTTTTCTCAAGCTAAAACTGTAGCTAACTACTACACTAAAGATGGCTTTTAGTGTAGTGGACACTAAATACAAACCCATACACTAATTGTAAAGTTTACAATCAGTCTAGTGACAAAATTATACACTAAATGTCAACTACTATACTAAGTGTCAACTACTACACTAAATGTCAATTCCAGTAAATAGTGGAATAAAAGGTTTTTTACTTGTGGACATGGCTGCACAGTTTGAAAATTCATAACTAATTCAATTTTCATTGGAAAAATATGAAATCACTTGGGTTGGATTTGTAGTTCTATTGGCTATCACTGAAAAATAATAGTATAATTATCTCCTCTCTCCATATATGCACATTACTTAACTTTTCGGTTTTAGGGGGGGCTTACCTTACATAAGGCCGAAAAAAAGAACCAAGCGAAACCAGACTTTTGTGGTTGTCAAACACATAACCAGCAACAAATCTACGATGGTTGCTGAAAATGCAAAAGCAGTAACGGTTTTGGATATACACCACCCTCGTTGCCCCACCATCTCGCGTCCACTTCTTCCCGTCGATGACTTTCATCCATCACCCGCTTTCCTGCTCAGTGCGTTGCCGCCACAAGACGAACTCTTGATGAATGAAAACGCCGCCCGAAGTTCATCCATGTCCACCTCAGCAAATTGGGGTCCAGCTAGGACGCTTCCGGTCCACGTCATCGTCTCTCTCCCAGCTGCCGTCATCGCGTTGTCGAGCCTTTCTTGGCTTCTGTCTTGTTTTCTCCCTCGTTCACGACCACTAACCATTCCGGCAAATCCCCTCGCCAAGACCAGGTCAGTTGGACTCCCTTTCTCAGCTCCCCTTGATTTCCTCTTTAGCTCCCCTCACTGTAGAACCTGGCGGCAACGGCCGATCGGTTTTTTGTTGGGTTTTCGTTCTTTTTAGGGTTTAGCGAGAGGTTTAGGAAGCGAAATGGCAGGTCATGATTTCGCGCTACCGAGGTTTTACATTGTTTACGCGCTCCAGCATTTAAAACGGCACATGGAAGGGTTTATGAGATTTAGTTCGGACATAATGAGCCCTAAATATTTCACACCCTAAACCCTCAACTAGTAGTGGTTTCTCTCAAATTTTAGCACATGGGTCCTTTTTTTTAACAATCAAAGTATTATGATGGAACTTTCTGTTACATTTCTTTGATAAATGTTCACGAGCTGCGTCCATGTTTTGACGTTGGTGATACTTTCTGTTTCATAGAAGTTAACGAGATAGGTCCCTTTTTCGACATCTTTTGGCATGAATGGTACCATATTCGTACGAGATGGGTCCTTGTATCTGACAGGGGACGGTATGTGGTTTCCTCGACAGATGTGGCTCATGATTTAGAGTGAGAGAGAGAGAGCGCAAAGCACAGAAGGAGGAGACTCATGGTGTCCGCCGACCTCTACCCCTCGCAGGACGATCTGTTCTACGAGGAGGAGATATTGCGCAACCCGTACTCGCTCAAGCTATGGTGGCGGTACATCAAGGGGCGGAGCGATGCGCCCGCCAAGAAGCGGCATATTCTGTACGAGAGGGCGGTTCGGGCGCTCCCCGGGAGTTACAAGCTGTGGCATGCGTATCTCAAGGAGAAGGTGGACGGCGTGCGGGGGCTTTCTCTGGAGCATCCGAGCTACGAGGTGCTAAATAACACGTTCGAGCGGGCGCTCGTGACGATGCACAAGATGCCGCGCTTGTGGATCATGTATCTGCAAACCCTAACGACGCAGAAGCTGTTGACGAGGACGCGGAGGACGTTTGATCGCGCGCTCTGCGCGCTTGCTGTGACGCAGCATGACCGGATTTGGGAGATTTATCTCAAGTTCGTGAGCCAGGAGGGCGTTCCGATTGAAACGTCCCTGAGAGTGTATCGCAGGTTCTTGAAGTATGATCCGACGCACGTGGAGGATTTCATTGAGTTTTTGCAGTCAAGTGAGCTCTGGCAGGAGGCCGCTGAGCGGCTGGCGCAGGTGCTGAACGATGAGAAATTCTTCTCCCGGAAGGGGAAGACGCGGCATGAGCTTTGGTTGAGTTTGTGTCAGTTGCTCACGACGCATACGAAGGAGGTCTCAGGGTTGCAGGTGGATGCCATCATTCGCGGCGGGATTCGGCGGTTTACGAATGAGGTTGGCAGGTTGTGGACATCGCTGGCTGATTACTACATCAGGTGCGGGTTGTTTGAGAAGGCGAGGGATGTGTTTGAGGAGGGAGTTGCGAGTGTGGTGACTGTGAGGGATTTCAGCATTGTGTTCGACGCGTACTCACAGTTTGAGGAGAGTATTTTAGCTGCCAAGATGGAGCAGTCGAGTTTGGAGAATGACGACGGGCAGGTGATAGAGGAGGAGGAGGAGGCCGAATTGGATCCTCATCGGCCAAGCACATTTGACGAGTGGGTTAAGAAGCCGTTCTGGCTCAACGAAGAGAACGATGTGGACTTGCGCCTTGCAAGGTTGGAGAACCTCATGGACAGGCGGCCTGAGCTGGTGAGCAGTGTGCGTTTGCGGCAAAACCCGCACGATGTTCATGAGTGGCACAAGCGAGTTAAATTGTTCGCTGGGAACGCTACGAAGCAAGTGCTGACATACACGGAGGCCGTCAGGACAGTGGATGCTATGAAATCTGTCGGAAAGCCTCATACGTTGTGGGTGGCGTTCGCCAAGCTATACGAACATCATGCGGATGTTGTGAATGCTAGAGCTATCTTTGAGAAGGCAGTGATGGTGAACTACAAGGCTGTGGACGACCTGGCTAGTATATGGTGTGAGTGGGCTGAGATGGAGCTACGGCATAAGAATTTCAAGGGTGCGTTGGATCTGATGCAGCGTGCAACTGCTGAGCCATCTGCCGCTGTCAAACGTAGAGGTATGTGACTTGTACTTCACAGTATTTGGGGTTTTCAATATCTGCTCAGTAGTGTTTTTTTCTTTTTTCTTTTTGGCGTTTTTTGCGTTTTTTTCAGTAGAAGAAATTAACTGCAATCTACTTATCTTTTGCAGTGGCTGAGCAAGGGGAGGAACCGGTACAACTGAAATTGCACAAATCCCTGAAGCTGTGGTCATTCTACGTCGACTTGGAAGAGAGTTTGGGCACTTTGGATAGTACCCGCAAGATCTACGAGAGGATGTTTGACCTCAAGATTATGACCCCGCAGATTGTTCTGAATTATTCTGCTCTACTTGAGGTGAGAATGTACTTCTTGAGTAATGGCGATCTTGACCTGTTATGAACTGTCATGATAATTCCTCGATTACTCTTTGCGTCTATATTGATTTGTGTCGTAATTCCTCTTACGCCAGTTTTACAACCTTCATGTTTTATGCGCTGCAGGAGCATAAGTTCTTTGAAGATGCCTTCAGAGTTTACGAGAGAGGGGTACAAGTGTTCAAGTATCCGCATGTCCGCCTCATCTGGTCTATGTACCTGGATAAGTTTGTCGGCCGGTATGGAGGGAAGAAGTTAGAACGTGCACGAGATTTGTTTGAGCAAGCTTTGAAGGAGGTGAGCACCATCATTTACTCGCAAGTATATCAGTTAGAACACCTTTCTCAGTGCCTGTTTTTGTGTGTTTTACATTGCAATTCTGACGTGTACCCTACAAGGCAAGTCCGGCGTAAGATGTATAAAGCTTCGAAGCATGGTATCTTAAGTATGAAGCGTTTTGCAGGTTCCGGAAGCAGATGCCAGACCTCTTTATCTACAGTATGCAAAGTTGGAAGAGGAACATGGGCTTGCTAGACATGCGTTAGCTGTGTACGAGCGCGCTACGAAGGCCGTTCCAGATAACGAGAAGCTAGGAATATATGAAATCTACATTGCACGAGCAACAGTATTCTTTGGTTTACCCAGGACACGGCAAATCTATGAGGTATGTTTGGTCAGCCAGCTTGCGGTGATTTGTGTTATTCGTGCTCGTTGATACACTGTAGCGGAATGAGCAAGTGATATATGAATATAACGTTCTATTTTTATGTTTATTTTTGTTCGTGGTCGAGCATGCCTGTATTTGCTGCTGACAAAGTCGCGGTGGGTATGTTGGCAGCATGCCATTGAGGCTGGGCTACCAGACAAGGACGTGAAGACTATGTGCATCAAGTATGCAGAACTTGAGCGTAGTCTAGGAGAAATAGATCGAGCTCGAGCTATCTATATCCATGCATCTCAATCAGCAGACCCGCGTTCAGACACCGAGTTCTGGAGCAAGTGGAATGAGTTCGAAGTTCAGCATGGCAATGAAGATACTTTCCGCGAAATGTTACGCATCAAACGGAGTGTATCTGCCAGCTATAGCCAGGTAAAATATTTCTCATGAACGTCAGCAAGTCATTTATGATCTGCGAGTCATACACATATTGAATGGATGTGAGTGAGTAGTCAGAGAGTCGCATATCTTCCCTACCTAACAAACAAATATCTCTTGTTCCTTGTTGCACAGATGCACTTCATTCTTCCGGAGTATCTCATGCAGAGGGAGGCTGGCAAGGTGTCCATGGAAGAAGCCGTTGACGCTCTAGCAGGAGCAGCAGGCGTGTCACGCGAGGATGGCATGGCTGCGCTCGAGAGACAAATGGCTTCTTCTGCATCCGAAGGGATAAGGTCCCTCGGTTTTGTAAGTGCAGGAGTTCACTCACAGGGCGACGCCGAAGCTGGTCTTGACAGGGGCAGAACGAATGCCAACGATGAAGAGATCGGGTTAGAGGATGACGAAGAGGAGGAAGAGGGCGCAGGTATCGACGTGGCTGAAAAGTCCGTTCCTGATAGCGTGTTCGGAAACCTGGCGAAGGTTCGAAACGAAGAAGATCAGAATAGTAGCAAGAGAGAGGGTGCAGAGGTTGAGACTTTGGGCGCCAAAGAGAGGTTCAAACGGCTGAAAAAACAGTGACTTAGAGAGTCAGCGCCAACTCGTTAGCATACAACACCTCTGTGCTGAAATGTAATTTTGGAGATGTACAATGATTTCCAACACCCCGTGCAGTGGTTCAAATGTCCCCCACTCTCGACCGCAACATCCATCCGGTAAGTCCACCATTAAAAAGAATCCATCTTACAGCCCGCTCTCTACATTCTCTTCCACGTAGAGCCCAGTCTGGTAAGACTACAACATCCACAACGCTGTCGCATCAAGTTTCAACGGAATACGAAGCAACTCAACCCCCCCCTCATTAAATTCATCTCGCTCTGCCATCGTCCGTACAACCAACAGCAAAATGACAAGGGGAATCCAGGTGATGAGTAATTGCATCCTTATCATGTCACGGTGACCCGTCCCCGCGGCGCCAGCCAGAGAGAGAGTGACGCGGAGAATCAATCGGCAGCCAGAGAAACAGGATAGACATTGCGAGTCGAGAGCCACATTGGCATCGCCCCACAGCAGAGCTGCCACCCGGCCCCCTTCAAACTGCCCCTCGTGCCTCGCATGTCATCACGCCCTCCTCTCACTCTCTCGCCCTCCATCCCATCATTCATTCCCCAGCTTACTAGATCACCACCCAGATCACACTTTGATGTGATGTGATGGATGCCCACATTCACAATCCGTCGCTGCTGCTGATTAGGGTTTGTGTTTTTGAGTCCTCTCATCGGAGGGTTTTCTGATTTTTGAGTGAAGTGAATGGGTATGTGCAGTGGGGGACCACAATGGTGAGGGTTGAGGGGGAGGGGGTGGGAGTGTGAGGTGTTGGTTGTTTTCGGGGGGTTGGGGAAGAGTGAGATCTGTGAGAGGAGATGGAGGGGCAGGAGCAGCAGGCTGGAGGGTGGAATCCGATAGTCGTGCTAGCACTTCACTGTCACAATGTCCAGAAATCGCTGGCGATTTTGCAGATGCCGAAGCCGCCGTCGCTGCCGACGAGCAGGGAGGCAGCCGGGAATGAGCAGCAGCAGGCGGGGAGCAATTTCTTCAGCGCCATGAAGAAGGGCGGCTTGACGTTCTTCAAGCAGGGTTGTAGTAGTAGTGAGAAGGAGATTCACAGCTGCAGCTGCAGTACTGTGAATTCGCCGGGTAAGGCGTTCTTCGGGCTCACCCTGCCGAATTTCGGAGGCCTAGATCACCACGGCGCCTCCTCCGCTTGCAGTTGCTGCGAGGTGGAGGCGACGAAGCCCATGGTGAGGGTGCCGTTTCTGGGGTTCAGTATGCAGGGTTTCTCAATTGAGAGAGACGGCGGTGGCTGCGCGCGAGGGAAGGTGGAGAGCCAGATTGACCCGAGAGACCAGGGGTTCGAGGGACTCGTGAACGTGTCCATCATGGTAATGTCGATGATGCTGGGGCAGGATAATCGAGGGAAGTGTGGAGGAGTGCGGAGGCGATCGGCTGCTGCTGCTGCTGCGGCGGTGAATGATGGGCAGTTGCCGCATCATCAGATTCCTGTTCTAGGGTTTCTCTCCCCCCGGTTCACGAAGCCTGTGAATAAATGCGACCGCAAGCGGAGCCGCTTCATGTGCACCTGCGGGCACCGTGAAGAGGAGAGCCACGAATTCTCCACCCGGAAGGCCGCCAAGAGGCCGTTCCTAGGGTTTTCGCTGGCGAATTTCATGCAGTTTAGGGCAGATAATATAGTGCAGAATGAGACCAAGCGGGTGAGATCCTCTAGGATTGCCACATTAGGGTTTGCGCGGCTGCAGGGCGAGCCGGACGGCTCCTCGGTTGTCGTCCCTCGTGCCGAAGAAGATGTACTTGACACGGCTGCTTTGATTGAGAAAGTCAAGCACCAGCCTTTGCAACCTGAGAAACCAAGCTCTGAGAAACCAAGCTCTGAGAAACTGACTGAGAAACCAAGTTCCGAGAAAGCAACTGAGAAACCAACTTCTGAGAAAGGGAAGAATCAGCCAATTCACGTGAAGCTGCCCAACATGGACGGCATCAAGTCGTCACTTGCTACTCTCGGCGTGAAGGAAGGCGTGCAGGAGCTTGTAGATCGCGTGGTTAGCATGACAAGAAGCTCCACAGATTACCCTGATAAGAAGAAACTGACATCAGTGCAAGACTTTTTTAGATATACAGAAGCAGAAGGTGAGGAGGAGGATTCATGTCAAAGTTTTATCTTATTGAAATCATTGGTTCAGCTTTCTAACATGGTACTCTGCAGGTAGGAGGTTGTTTGATGAGTTGGACCGTGATAGAGATGGACAAGTGACGCTCGAGGACCTGGAAGTGGCCATGAAGAAGCGGCGGCTGCCTCAGCGGTATGCCAAGGAGTTTTTGCGGCGGACACGCAAGCACTGGTTTGCGAAGTCGATCGGCTGGAGCGAGTTTCACATGCTGATGGAGCAGAAGGAGCCCAAGATGCTGAGAGCCTTCACGATGTTGAGTTTGAGCAACTCCGGCACTCTGCAGAAGAATCAGGTGTTGGTTTCGTTACGGAATGCGGGCCTGCCGGCCACGGACGGCAATGCCGCGGCCATGATGAAGTTTTTGAACGTTGACACTGAGGGATCTATTGCGTATGGTCAGTTCCGGAATTTCATGCTGTTGCTCCCACCGGAGCGTCTTGGAGATGATCCACGGTAGGGTCTTAAACCCTGAGATAGGCATACGGGTGAATTGGTCGTTTATTTTAATGCTCTGACTATGATTTTTTACCTTTGTCTAGGATTGCTTATCCGTTTGGGTTTTTTTTCTTGAACTTAGGATGGTGTGGTTCGAAGCAGCGACTGTGGTGCCTATGGCTCCCCCTGTTGACATTCCAGCTGGTTCCGTTCTCAAGTCAGCTTTGGCTGGAGGCTTGGCGAGTGCTCTCTCGACTTCCATGTTGCATCCGCTTGATACTGTGAAGGTGAGGTTACGAAACGAACTCCAGTCATGATGTGATGCCTTGTGAACATCGCATCTGGGTTTCTTTTTCAGAAAGTCGGTAGTCCTTTGCACTAGTTCCCTGTCGCATTTGGGGTTTAACTTAGAGATGAAGAGTACCTGTGACACATTGTTTACCGGCGTTTCAGTGATTTTACATTGATGCTCACAGTTTACGTTCTGCTTTGTGTAGACAAGGGTTCAAGCGTCGACCTTATCATTTCCCGAGGTGATCGCAAAGCTGCCTCAGATCGGTATACGAGGCATGTACCGTGGGTCTATTCCAGCAATTCTAGGTCAATTCACCAGGTACAATTTCATATCGGATTTTTAGGTCATCATCTGGTAAATTTGTCTTCTACTAGTCCATGTAGGTTCGAGGGCACCTTCTTTTTCTGATTTTTTACATGACTTTTGTATCCGAAGATGAAAGGTACAGAATCGAAAACTTGACCCTCTTGAGGAAACCTAACGGATGCTTGTTGATGTGCCAGCCACGGAATTCGGACAGGTGTGCTGGAAGCCAGCAAACTTCTCTTAAAAAACATGGCACCCAATGTTTCTGACCTTCAGGTCCGTACATGCAGTTATGTAAACAATCGTTACAAAAACACTTTGATATGAGTTATTTATTTCCCATCTACCCATGGCTTATTCCTATCTGATAAAGGGTGATTAGAGGTTCTGGAGCGATCAGCAATTCCCGTGATTGGAGGCTTATATCACAAATTTGTTCCATTGCTGTGTAATCTCCCGCCTCTGTACAGAATATGTGTTCTGATTGTCTCGTTCTTATGCCAACAGGTGCAGTCTTTGTCTTCCTTCACCAGCACTGTGATCGGTACAGCTGTTCGAATTCCTTGTGAAGTGTTGAAACAGCGGCTGCAAGCTGGTTTATACAACAGCGTGGGGGAGGCTATTGTAGGCACATACCAACGAGATGGCCTGAAAGGTTTCTTCCGAGGAACGGGAGTGACCCTTTGCCGAGAGGTCCCGTTCTATGTAGCTGGCATGAGTATCTACGAGGAAGCCAAGAAGGTGAGCACTGTTCATTGGAAGGAATTAAGCCATTCACCAAGCCATCCTAGATCGTCCTCTCTACTTTGGCTGCTAATGGTGAGTATTTGGCTCCAGGTTGTGCAAAAGGTGCTGGAGAGGGAGCTGCAACCATGGGAGACAATTGCAATTGGTGGCCTATCCGGGGGCCTGGCAGCAATTGCAACGACGCCCTTTGATGTGATGAAGACGAGGACCATGACGGCGGCGCCAGGAATGCCACACACCATGGGCACCATCATGGTTGCCATCGTGAGGGACGAAGGTCTCCTGGCTCTCTTCAAGGGAGCCATCCCGCGTTTCTTCTGGATTGCCCCTCTTGGGGCAATGAACTTCGCAGGTTATGAGCTCGCAAAGCGAGCCATGGAAGACAAGGAGAAGGAAGTGCAAGCTGTTGTTGTAGGAGGAGGAGATCAAGAGAAGTCGAGATGAGCGCAGCGAGGATCAAGTTGCTGTACATATGATTTTAGAGGTACACACTTGGGTGATGGTAATCCAACAACTGGGGCACAGAAAAGCCACACCTTTTTGGCTGCATCCCACAATGTTGACATTGTCGAGGAGATCCCTTTTTCACACAGCAAAATGTCTCCACATCTGACGTGGCGTTGGAGACAACTTTTTTCCTTCTGAGATTCTCTCCTCGACAGCGTTTTCATGGGACGACTTCAAATTGAGCACATCAGCTGAGAAGGTTGATCACAGACGCTACAAAGGAAAGCATCTTGGACTCAATCTTGTGTGCTCAATACAAGGCAAGATTGACAATGTGAGATTTTACAACAGCGTTCAGGGGCATTAGATGATAATGCTCCTTCTGGAGTGGGATGATATTTAGTTTGACAAATGCTACATCACTGCTATGATGAGTTCACTCTCAGATCTGTTGATATGAGATGTTTACCACAAAATTATTTAGGAACTAGGTCGAAGTTAACTTAGTGGCTAGAAGTGAAGCGCGATTCTGTTTTCATTGAGGATTTTTATTCAAAGGAAATGGATCCAATGTGTCTATTCCAATTGACATGCTTTTTGTTATATGTAGCCATGAGACGTGAGATTGTTGTTTAATCCTTTAGTGACGACGGAGGAATTAGTGTGATCTCGCTTTGCTGGTGCATCTCCAAAATTCATGGAATCTACCGCAAGCATCTAGGAAATGTGTAAAATTTATGTGCCATCTAGGTTGCTTTGAAGACAATTGTAGGATTTTGATGGATCGGGTTTCTTCACAAAACTACTCCCGGGAATCCTATGATCTTACAAAAAGACTCTCTATGGCGTCCAAAAATGGTATGCTTGTGGTTAAAGGTTTAACCCTTAAACATTAGTTGAGAACCGTATATATAGGCACATCTTTTATTCTGTAGGATACAAAAAATGTATTCAAGTGTTGCAAGAATACACCTTTGGATTGAAGATTCTTCTACTAACATCTTTTATTTGGAGGTCATTTCAATATCTCAACCTTATCATGTTCAAATATGACTCTATACGTGTAGAATATTGTGGCCACAAGTGGCACCTTCACATTTAAGGGTTGATGTGTTGATTGCATTTTCGTGGTTTAACCCTCTAAGGACAAGCAATCCCTTTTGGGTCATTTTGGCACAATAATTTTGATAGCAACTGCTATAGGCCACCTCCATGAAAGACGTAAACTATGAGAAAGAGGTGGATGAAGATGGGCATCTATTGAGACAATTGCCACGAAAGCGGGTGCAAGCATCAACGAGCAATAGTGATTTGCGTGAATGGAGGTTGTCATGAAATGTCCCATATCCATAGATGTTGTTTTGTATGATCTAGAATACTGGTAGATTCTTACAGGCTAAAAAACTCATCAGCTTTAAAGGGATAAAGTTCTTTAGGATCTGACTAGCCACTTTGGTATTGAGGTTGTTGCACCGTGCATTTTGAGAAAAAAAATGTGGATTTTTTCAACATAGGACGGAATTTTGGTGCATTCAAAAAGTGAATTACACATACTAAAGAAGAACCTATTGTAATCAAATGAGCCGTTGTCATCAAATGTCATCAAAGTGTTTACCACAGAACCTATTGTAATCAGATGGCATCAAATTGTTTATTAGATATTGTCTTATACTTTAAATGTCATTTGATATTTGGTATATCAAATATTAGACTTTTATGACTTGTGTACTAATTTGGAATATACTTGGTCAATTTGGATTATAATTTGTCAATTTTGATTATATTTGTGGATTTGGATTTGGACAATCATGACTTATTATCATGAGAATACAATAACATGTGTAATTGATTAGGATGAGATGCCATGGCCAAGGACATTCATGTAAAATGAGAGCCTTAGAGCATTTGCACCTCTAGGGACGGTAACTGATGACCGTCATGGCGTTGACCACAAATCAGAGGCGGATAGTGGGTGGCCCGAGCTGGTGGCACCTACCTCCACATGACATCCGGGGTAGTAGAGGCTCTAAACACCTTGGGCACATCCCCATAGGCCTCGACGCACAACGTGGCCCCTTTGGAGTGCTTGCATTAGCCGCTGCCGTGTACCTTCTTCCACATTAATTTTTTCCTCTCCTGTGAATTTTTCTAATTGTTATTTAACTTTCAACTTATGTTTTTAAAAAAAAATTACCTTAAATTTTGTTTTAAGAGTACAATTGTAGATCCTCGTCGTCCTCAACGTGGCAAAGGCAATCCCTCAAGACGCTGTCTCGAAGAGATACCTTGCCATAGCAGGATAACCTCTCCAGTCGCGATACCTTTATTGTCCATTCTCTATCTTCAAAGAATAGGTATCGTGGTACTGTTCTCACAAAAAGAGGATTATCTATATTTGAGAAGTGAGAGTAGCCATCCTTCATCACCGAAGGTGAAAAATGGACTTGTGATGTGATCAAGGTTAGACAATAATGCATTGGAGCGTGTGCTCTTGACAATGCTCAAGATGTTGCTAGTGTATTGATACACTCTATCCATCGCAGGAGGATATGTTTTACTAGGAGGAGATGCTATTGGCATTTTCTGTACGAGAGAGAGGTCCGGTCACAAGCTATGGCATGCCTATCACAAGGCCGCTTCAGACGGTGGTGGAGAAGTGCAACAGTTGGTCAAGAAGTTTTGGCCAAGACATGGTTATTCGAGGCAACCGGTGGGAGTTGCTCTTCTTCAGTGGTTTAGTTTCTTACCCGGGGGTAGAGGCTAGACAAGAAACTAAACCACCGAAGAAGAACTCTAATAAAAAAAGCGCTCCCACAGAGGTGGCCATGTCATTTTTTCATCCATGCTTGAAGTTCTCCCATCGGACAAGTCTTGGCTGTAGTCTAACCCCAATCCGGAGAAGAAAAAATTATACTCCAATCATGTAGCTCCATTCCCCTAGATTTCTTGACCGGTGAACTTCTCCATCGTAGTCTAGAGAAGGTGAATAGCGTGCAAGGGCTTTCTATGGAGCATTCGAGCTACGAGCTGCTCCATAACTCGTTCGAGCGGGCGCTCATGACGATGCACAAGATGCCGCGCTTGTGGATCATGTATCTGCAAACTCTAACGACGCAGAAGCTGTTGACGAGGACGTGGAGGACGTTTGATCGGGCGCTCTGCGCGCTTGCTTTGACGCAGCATGACCGGATTTGGGAGATTTATCTCAAGTTCGTGAGCCAGGAGGGCGTTCCGATTGAAACGTTCCTGAAGTATGAGCTGACGCACTTGGAGGATTTCATTTGAGAAATTCTTCTTCCGGAAGGGCGGGGAAGTCGCGGCATGAGCTTTGGTTGAGTTTGTGTCAGTTTCTCACGACGCATACGAAGGAGGTTGGCAGGCTGCGGACGTCGCTGCCTGATTACTACACCGGGTGCGGGTTGTTTGATATGTGTTTGCCGAGGGAGCTGCGAGTGCTGTGGTCTCCCGCTTCTGTAGAGAATATGTGTTCAGATTTTCTCGTTCTTATGCCAACAGGTGCAGTCTTTGTCTTCCTTCACCAGCACTGTGATCGGTACACAGCTGTTCGAATTCCTTGTGGAGTGTTGAAACAGCGGCTGCAAGCTGGTTTGTATAACTGTGTGGGGGAGGCTATTGTAGGCACATACCAACAAGATGGCTCGAAAGGTTTCTTCCTTGGAACGGGAGTGACCAGGCCTTATTTTTATTTTTATTTTTATTTTGTCAAGTTGCGAAAAAAAGTTTCCGAAAAAAAATATTTCCTCCAAAAGTGGGAAATTATGGTTTTATGTTGCCAAAACTTCATTGATGGCCGTTGCTATATCGCCATATTGCCAATATTGACCTGCTGGGACTCCATCCTATCGCTAAAAAGGATGTACAATTCTATGTTTATGGAGATGAATTCTCCAAAATGGATATTCAGGGAGAAAATTTGGTTTTGTATGGTTTCAGGAGAAAGCCAGAAGTGCTACAGCTCCTTGGCCTCTGTAGCCACTGTGGCTATTCCACTAAAACCAAAAAATAAGGGCCGTGAGTGACCCTCTTCCGGGAGGCTCCGTTCTATGCAGCTGACATGATTCTCTTCGAGAGAGCCAAGAAGGTGAGCAGTCTGAGCCACTGTTCATTGGAAAGGAAATTAATCACTACAGTAGCGAGCGATGCATTGACCTGAGGGAGAAAGAACCGATAGTCTTCATTTACACACTAGCCATGAGTTAACCACGTCGATACTTGGGCATTAAGCGGTTAACAAACTGAGATATTATGGTGCCAGTGGCGGTTTAGTTGGTAGTTGAGCAGCAAGTTGTGAGCAGTTCCCGGTCCATCCATCCAGTGTGTTCCAGCGCCGCCCGGAATGCCCTAAACCCCTGCATACTTACGATCGACCGGGCTCTTAAACCCTAAACCCTGACCCGCTTCCTGCAACGGCCCGATTGTTCGCTCCCCACATACAGGGACGCAACGCCCTTGTTGCTTCTCATCCCCTCATTGCTCGCCTTCCTCCCCTCGAGTGGAGCTCAACCTCAGGAACTCTCCCTACTTTGCACTTCCGGGCTTGCAGTAGCCCACCACGCCGGCAGCCATGACGTTCTGGGGTGAGTATTCCGGATCATGATCATGGTTACGAGGATTAGAATGTTTTTATTGGCACCTGTTGCGACTGTGAGCTGAGAATGTTGGCAAGTTATGCATCTATGCTTGTATATTTGTATGTGTGTCTGTTGGTTTGGGTTTGTGAGTATTTAGGATGAAGAATAGGTGGGCGGTGCTGTTTTGTGGGAGTGAGGATGTGTCGGTGAATGTGTTTTTATGTGGACGTGGTACCGCTTTGCTGTTTGATTAGGCAATTTGGTGTAGTGGTATTGAGCAGGGTTTATAAGATTAGAGTCCTTGTTTTTTTGTGGTGGATACCGATGTGGTTTCAGGGGCGTTAGTTGAGGGGTTTCGTGTTTTTCTATTGGCAGGTGTGGAGATTCAGCCTGAGAAGCCCTACCTTCACACCGACGAAGATGGCATGACCAAGCTCCATCTGTCTCAGGTATGAGTTGATTCACATTGGTATCTGTCGACCAACTAAGCGCTTTAGCTTATGAATTGGAAGTGAGAAAGTAATGTCTCTCTTGGCTTAATGAATTTGCATTGACCTTCTGAGTTTTCTTCCAGGCAACTCTTGGACTGGACTGCAAGGGCAAGCAACGCACCGTGGTGAAGTGCAAAGTGGGAGAGAATTCCGAGGTCCTCCTCTGCTCCCTGGTGCCCGGAGTCCAGGAGTCATGCACTCTGGACCTCCTATTCGACCAGGAAGTCACCTTCACCGTCGCTGGGGCCACCAGCGTGCACCTGACCGGATACTACATGCCTTTGGAAGACCTCAGTGACTCAGAAGACGAAGACGAGTTCGACTCTGAAGAGGATGGATTGGAGTTCAGCGAACATGACGAAGATGTCAGCGACCTTGCAGGTAATACAGTTGGAGCTCATTTTTTGATATATCTTTCAGCGTACTGATTACTGCCAATGTCGTCACCTACACTTTTGGATTGAAAATTGTTCTGCAGGGTGAAGATTCTTACCACAGTGCGTTAGTGAGATTCTCCTGCAGTAGTAGTATCGACACTTTTGATACTTTTATAAAGACCAATCTTACATAGAAGGTTGTGACAGTGAGTGAATAGTCAGTGTGGGTGGCACTTCGGTAATAAAGGTCCTTCCACACTGGTAGTATAAGTATCTTTGCTCATGGAGGATATTCAGCATTCCCGAAAGTTCATTATTAGAGTCACATGATAGTGTCGGTGTCTCTAGAAGGGTTGCAAGAGTAGGGCAGCTGTTATATTGATACTAATACGGTTCTTTCTTTTTTGGTGCAGTGAATATTGAGGAACTGAAAGATATTGACGCTGCCAAGCAGGCGATCATGGCTATTACGAACGGCGAGAAGAACGGTAAGAAGAGGAAGAAGGGAAACTCCGCTGTGAAGGCTGCTAAGGGCGAGGACACCGTAATGGGCGAGGAGAGCGAAGATGAGGATGGATTGCCCAAGAAGGGAGCTGTGGAAGAGACTCCCGCGAAGAAGCAGGCTGTGGCTGGGTATGCTTCCTGGTTTTTGTATGCTCTTCAAGGTTTAGAATGATGGTTCAGGACGGTGTTTACAATGTTGAACTTGTGCAAGAGCGGTGTTCTCGTTTGGATTCTAGTGGTTTGTTTTGAGTGTTGTCCGGATGAGCTTAGTGGCTTCATTTCAGGGAGCAGCAGGGTTTTCGAGGTTGGGTATGGGACAATGAATCTCAACAATGTGTTCACTGTGGAAGCCCACTTAATAGTGATGTCGTCTAGAGTGTCGAGGGTTCGCTGTCATGTTGTAGGATGGTTGAACTTTACTACGTCACCAGTTGGGATGATGAAACCTGTGTAGAAGTGATGCCATCGATTGGGTTTCAATCCTCTCTGACCCATTTTGAGTGTTCACAACTGCAGTGATGATGGTGTCCCAACTCCCGGTGCCGCAACCCCCACCGCCGACACACCAGCCTCCCAAGGAAAGAAAAAAAGGAACAACAAGAAGAACAAGAAGAACCGGAACGGAGCCGAGACCCCCGAACCCAAAGCTAGCGGAGAAGCTGCCAAGACCACCACGCCAACCAACACCCCCGCAGCAGCCCCCACTTCAAAGGAGGCCGTGAAGAAGTTCTCCAACGGCCTGGAAGTCGAGACTCTCGCCATCGGAAAGCCGGACGGCAAGAAAGGCGCTGCAGGGAAAAAGGTGGGTGGTGGCAAGAAGTAGAGTAGAGATCAGGTTACAATCAGTGTAAATTTTGGTATTATGTACAATGGGCTGTAAAGGCTCACCACAATTTTGAACCTTATACACTTCTCTCTTGTGTCACGTGGCTGTGCAGTAGTACATTGGGAAGTGGAAGTTAAATGGCAAGGTGTTTTGACTCCTTTGAGTTTAGGTTGGGTGTTGGAGAGGTCATCAAAAGGCTAGGACGTTGGTGTGGATGGTGAGTAATGTATGTTCAGTAGGGTGACCTTCAAATTGGCGTTTTGGCGATGCCAGGGATTGTGTCCTACACTGCTAACAACTTTGACATCCTCCAGAGGGTTGAAAAGTTGTTATTTTTCCATGAAATTTTGGGGACAGCATCATCTTCATGTTGACAACATGCGTACCAATTTCAAGTCCCGGAGATTTATACAGAAATAGTTCTAACATGGGGTTGCAATGAGAAGTTTCACAGCTACCAATTTTGACACCCTCCCAAGGATTGAGGAAATTCTTTTGCCCATGAAATTTCAGGAGCGAAAACATCTTTATGTTCATGTGTGGAAAAATCAAGTCCAAATGATCCACAGAAAAAATAATATTCCAAATCTACCAACATGTGTAGTTTTGAGAAACAAAGGAGAAAATCATTTTACTACTTTCAACTTTGACACCCTCCCTAGGGTTGTGGATCATTTGTTATTTCAACATGAAATTTTTGGCACACGGTTATTTTAATGTTGTTAACATGTGGGAAAAATTACAAAGCTAGGAAATGTAATCAAAAGAAGATATTCAGAATCTACTAACATGGGGGTTAGTTGTGAGAAAAGTTTCACAGGTGCCTTCTTTGACACCCTCCCAAGGATTTAGAAAAAAATCATTTGCCCATGAAATTTGGACATGAAATCATCTCCACGTTGATTACAATCGTGGAAAATCCCAAATCCAAAAGATCCACACAAAAAAAAATATTCCAACTCCACCAACATGTTGTTGTGAGAAACAAAGGGAAAAGCTTATCACTACTTCCAACTTCAACACCCTCGCTAGGATTGAGCTTTTGTTGATACGCAATGAAATGTTTGGCACAATACCATCTCTATGTCGATAACGTGTGGGATCATTTTCAAAGCCAAAAGATGTATACAAAAAAAGTTATTCCATACCTACCAACATGTATGACCTTCATTAGCCTCAATCACTGCTGGTAAGCTAAGGAGCATAGAGTGACATAGTTGAAGGAGTGTTGTACGAGTGACTAACTTCCACTTTCTTTCAAAAACTACCTTCAACACATTTAAGTTTCTAAGGTATTCCTTGCCATGTTTCACAACATCTTTTAACATCCTTTAGATGTTCTCAGTTGAATTTTGACCGAGAGAATTTTAGGCCTATTGAGCTTCTCGAGAAGGGGGATTTGTTTTCATTCTTCACACAACTTGCTGCAATGGAGAGGTGCGCCATCTTCCATTAGCACTTCTAGTGACACTCAACCCATGAAATGAATGAATTCGCCATCGTAGACCACCCTTACAAAATCCTTAGCAGAATGAAACTTTTAGGAATTTTAATGACAAATTTTGGCTAATTAGTGGACAAATTTTAGCTAAAGTCTCTTTGAAAGATCCCATCATGTACCTGTTGTAGCAATTTCAATGACCATCCAAGACCAAATCAAATGAGGATCAATGACTGAAGCAAGGGCGAACGTGGTGCCCTAACAAGACAACAAGGGGCAAGGGAGAGCAATTTGGGGAACAACGACTAAGGGAGAGCGATTTTTCTAATAGGGATTAACAAATATGGAACAAGGGGCGGATTCGGCGATGTATTGTGCGATTCGGTGAGGGACATGGGCTGCGGGGAGGAAAGGTTTGATTTTGGGTTCTGCTATTATAGACAAGGTTTGGAGACAATGTTTGGAAGCAAACAAGAAGGGGTGGGCAGGAAGGTTCAACAGTAGAAAGACGGCTTGCACAGTTCGGAGGCTGGGTCTGCCACGGTCAACGAAGGTTTACAAATTTTGTAAATTTTTTTGATAGATTTAGAATTTTCTTCTAGGAGTGAGGGTTTAGGTCACGAGGGATAAGGGCAATGGGTGTCGTGCACAACCGCATCGTGCCAAGATAACATCGTGATAATCAGGTGAGAGCGCACAATCAGAGACAACTCGAGAGTAACAGTGACATAACCACCACCGTTACCTCTATTGAACAATAAAACAATCCACACTAACACACTTTTAGCAATTGAGACTAAGGGAAAAAAATAAATGACCTATAACCTCGTACACCAAGAAATAGTAAGCGGTCTACAAGTACCCCTTTACTAATAAACAAGTAGGAAATACTCATAATCTACACATAGTCAAGCCAATGCCATTCTTAAAGAATGGTTGCATAATAACAATGAAGTTAAAGAAGTGCACGCACGCACGCACTCTCTCACTCCATTACGTGGGAGACTCAACTTGAGAAAGATGAGTCTCCTTCAACAACACATGGAGGTCATTTGGACTCCAAGTCCCAAATGAGGTGTCAAAAGACATCACCAAGACCCTAAAAGTCAAAAGACTCTAATACTAACTCTAATTAATAACTAGAGCTAGAGTCTAAGTCTTCCTTGGGCCGCTTAACCTCCTAGTTGGTTTATAATGCGTAAACCAACCTCCACAAACCCTCCAACGCGCCGAACCTAACATGGGACAAAACTTGTGTATTTGTCATCTATCCAACACTTATTCATCTCTGTAACTTATTGTCACAATTACACGACGGATTTTGAAAAAAAGGTAATATTATCAAGGGTGATTAACAAGAGAGTTTTGAACTAGGAAATTTGGTTTCAATGTTTTAGGTGATGATATCAAGGTGTTTTATCAACAAGGGTGATATCATTCATGTTAGACTGTATACCAACACATATTTCTTCCTAGAATCACTATTTTTAATTAATTTTTTTCAATCATTATTTTCTTTACACCAATCCAAACTAATCTAGGTATAAAATGTACTAAATTATGATGATAAAGAACTCCGATCCAGTAGAGGCTAGCAAAATTGGGAATGTATGTTTGTTCCACCACTATGTCGATGCCCACCGGACAAAGAATTGATAATATGGAACTACTTCGCGTAGTCACTACAAAATCACTAATAATTTGTCGCCACATGTGAATTCTATTTTTCATAAAATCAATAGGATGGAAATAATGCATATATATATGTAAAAATCTGACTTTCTACGCAAAATGTGAATTATGGAATTCCACTACAATCAATTGCATTTCGCCAAAAGAAGCCCTGCAGAGAGACGTAGATGCAAACCCGTCACCACCCCAAACGCGACAAAACACTAGATCACATACACTAATATGTAAGCTAACGGTACATAACAGCGTAATATGATTCCAACAACGGGGTTAGGTGCGCTCGCCGAAACCCTAATTCTACTACAATCAAGCCTCTTGCGCATTTGCGAAGCGGGAGGGAGGTCGAAGCGAGCGCCATTGCGTGCATTCCGCGAACAGTACGAAGAGAGAGGATCACGCAATCGGAATAACGCTGAAGAGAGCTTTCCATCGACCCCGGGAACGCGCAGTTTCGTTGCGAGACGAGACGGAAGAGCTCTGATGGTAGCTATGGTGAAGCTCTGTGAGTAAGGGAGCTTTCTGTGAGGTTGCTGAGGAGTGACGGAGTGAGTTTACTACGATGAGTTATGCGGCGTTTAAGATGGTGCATTGCCCGACGGGCGTGGACAACTGCGCGGCCGCGTACATGACGCACAGCGCGGGGGAGACGGACGCGGATTCCGTCTTGTCCCTGCCTGGCGCGGAGCTCATCGCGTCCGGGGGCTACTGGGCCAGCACTCCGCGCGACGCCGCGGGCGGGAGCGGCCTCCCGCCGAACCTCGTGATTACTAAGGCGAATGTGATCGAGGTGTTCCATGTGCGCTTGCTTGAGGGGGACGACGGGAGCGCCAATGGCACCAATGGCGCTGGAAACCCCGAGACCACTCCCCGCGGTGGCGTCATGGCCGGCCTGTCGTACGTTAAGCTCGAGCTCGCTTGCCATTACAGGTTTGCCTTCTTTCTTTTCATAATTTCTTCAATTCTCTTCTTTCTTGGCTTTTTCCAGCCGATGTCAGTGTTTTCATCGCAGTTTTGCATCAATGTTGCTCGCGCATTAAAAGTTTTTCATCTTATTTTTCTTTGGACATTTATACCACTGAAAAGATAAATACTCTCTCTAGTGTTTGCCAGTCGGTAGCTTTCAGCGTTCTTATCGGATTTCTGTTCAATGTCATGCGAGTAGTTAATGCTATCCACCTACGTCAATCAGTTTTGATTTGCGGCGAGTAAGAGACTTAGAGTTTGTATTGAATCGAGTCGCTGTAAGTATTGAAAGTTATCCATCCATGGAGAGGTTTTGTTTTTTGGTCTTGCATGGGGGAGTTAGGGTTCAGGGTTTAGGAGCATTCGAGTGTTTGAAAGAAAGTGAAGGCCATCAAGGGCTCCAAATTTTTAGTTTTTTTTTGCTGGGCAAATTGGATGTCATCCTTTTTAATTTGGCTTTCCTTTTGTTTGGAAATCTATCTTGAATGTTCCTGTTATGTTTTTTGACCGACAGACTGCATGGTAATATTGAGAGCTTGGGAGTACTGTCATATCGACGTGATGAGGGGCGGAAGGGTCGAGATGCGATTGTTCTCACGTTTCGTGATGCTAAGATCTCAGTTCTGGAGTTCGACGACTCTACTCAAGGTCTTCGCGTTGGGTAATTATCACGTCCCTGTACTATGAATCTGTGTAACTATAGTTGAAGCTTTTATGTTTTGTCATGAAGCTTTTATGTAGTTTTGTTGTCCTCTTAGGTTTAATGACTTTGACTTTGGGCTCCGTAACGTTGAATTCTCTTTAAGTAATACAACATGTTCATGGCAGTTCACTTCATTACTTTGAGGGCTCAGAGTGGCAGCATCTGAAGCGAGGTCGAGAGCGATTTGCAAGAGGTCCTTCTGTGCGAGCGGATCCTCTAGGCCGTTGTGCTGGGGTCTTGATTTATAACTCCCAATTGGTCCTTTTAAAAGCTGCACAGGTTTGCTTCGCTCTGTACTTTTGATGCTTTGCTGGCGATGTGACATTTTGTGTAACATTGGAAGATATTTTCGATCTGGATGATGTGTGCACATGAGAATTTGTGTATGGATGGTTGAACGCTTTAAGCGGCCTTGTTCAGTCGAGGTCTTGTATGTTATCAAGATGTCGAAGCTGGAGCTTTGGATTCAATTTTGCGAGATTATTAATTTGTCACGGTTTTGCAGGCGGGATATGGTCTTGGAGATGAGGATGAAAGTCTAAGCATGGGTGGCAAGCTCTGTGCTCATGTTGCATCTTCGTACATTGTTAGCTTGCGG
Source organism: Bryoerythrophyllum caledonicum (assembly GCA_963971425.1). Classification (NCBI taxonomy): domain Eukaryota; kingdom Viridiplantae; phylum Streptophyta; class Bryopsida; order Pottiales; family Pottiaceae; genus Bryoerythrophyllum; species Bryoerythrophyllum caledonicum. The sequence continues at coordinate 7,890,241 of OZ020526.1, read as the reverse complement.
GATATGGATATGAAGCATATAAAGGACTTCGTTTTTCTTCATGGCAAGTTACTTTCTGTTATTTAGTTAACTGTTCCAGTTCCGAATAGAGAGAAACATGATCAAAATTGAGGATTTTCTCCATGACTTCATGTCGATTTTGCGCTTTGTTGAAGCATGCTGCTCCATTTTTTGATTGAGTGGAAAGGTGAATCCTGTTAGCGGGATTTACAGATTCTGAAGGTGAGTTTCGGACATCCTTTAACATCTGTTGTACTGTATTTCCAGGTTATATTGAGCCAGTGTTAGTTGTGCTACATGAGAAGGATCCTACGTGGGCAGGGCGCGTGGCTGTGAGGCGTCATACTTGTGCAATTACCGCTCTCAGCATCAACACAACATTAAAGCAACATCCTCACATTTGGTCTGCCACTGTATGTATGAACCTCCCCTTTATATTTCAATTTTAAAATGCGTAGTGAATCGGGATGATTTGAGTGGATGAGTTTAAATCTCAGATTACTTTCTCATGGAGATTTTTAGTAAGAAGGTTTACTTGTGTATACAATTATTTCTATCTTCTCCTTTTCTTGCCAACCCCTGATCATCAGCTCATCACTATGCAATCTGCTAATGTGCAGAGTCTTCCATACGATGCTTATAAGCTTCTTGCAGTTCCAGCACCCATTGGTGGGGTTATAGTGTTCTGTGCCAACTCATTGCACTACCATAGTCAGGTGCTGATATCTTTTCTTTAGTGCTTAAGTTTGTTGTTATGTTATGAATCTAGTCATGATATGATATGCGTCAGTAGTCGCGTCAACTTATTCCGAGAGCACTGTGTTGTGTCTGCTTTTTATTTACCGATCTCATGCAAGTGATTATTCACAAATATTTCTCGTATTAACTTCAATATTTTGTGATACAGTCAGGTTCTTGTGCTTTGGGCTTGAATGAATTTGCGGTAGCACCCGAAGGCAGGTGAGTGTTGACGTTGACAATCTATGTTCACAATTTGGAATGTTGCACTGGAGTTTGTTTGTGGTGACCCCTTTCATTATTGTCGTTAATTATGTTCGAGAATTTGTACAAGTAGATCTAGGTCTGAACGGTGGGTATATCGGCTACAGTGCAGAATATCCAAAGTCTAAATTGACAGTGGAGCTCGATGCGGCTCACGCTACATGGGTTGCTCATGACGTTGCTTTAATATCTACAAAAACTGGGATGCTGCTGTATCTCTCGCTTGTCTATGAAGGAAGGTCAGCGTCGTTGCCCCACTTGTGTTCACACTCTGTTTTCTATCTCATTCTTTTCATAATTCTTCGCGGGCTGATTTTGTACTTTGCTGGTACAGGTCTGTGCAAAGATTAGAACTTTCAAAGTCAATGGCTTCTATTCTGACTTCAGTAAGTGCCTGTTTAGTAACCTCCAGTTTAGTACTTGGCCTTCTTTCTTTACATGTTTTTGTAGTGATGTAAAGACCAATCCTTGAAAGATTGAGTATCACAACGAAGTTGCGGAGGTCTTGGCTTAAGGCAAGGCATCTAACACTATTTTACTTGGTGTTTAAAGTGCATGTGCACCATTGGAGACAACTTTTTTTTCCTTGGAAGTCGCCTTGCAGACAGTCTTCTTGTACAATATACTTTAGGTAGTGCATCAGCACGAACTCCAAGCGCGATGGTGAAAACAGAGAGAGAGGAGGTAGTCATTCTGCATTTTTGAGATTACGGTATTATGATTCCGATAGTTGACTCCTCATAGCTGTTTTAGAAACATCAGTTGTCGACGTTGTGTACTTCGTCGTGGTTGCTTTGTAAGGAAAGATCTTTTTCCTAGTACTTCACCTAATGAGTTTTTGAGAAGATGAATGTTGGTAGTTATTAAGCTTCGTTTGCGCTTGTAAATGTTACTCAAAGCGGCTTTAATATACATAGATGGGGTCTAATTTTGGTGTGCTTATTTGTTATTTCACTTTTAGGGTGATATCGACACGGACCTTGCTGGCCCGGCTGCGAAGAGGGTGAAGCGGGAACCGTCAGAGGAAGGAGTAAGCGCGGAAGAAATGTCTTTGTACTACTCTTCACCGGCTTCATCTGATACTTCCCAGGTATAAATGAAATAGAAATTGTTTCGGGAGAATGTATTCAATGTTATGTCTACAGGTGGTCCTGATACATTGTTCCTGGTAAGGCCATTACTGTTGACTTTTATTGAAGAGGAGGGTTGATTGGCGTTTAAAGATATCACCAACTTAAAAAAAAAATTGGACGTGAAACGTGTATCGGTTTTCGACAAAAAATTCTAGGGGGGTCATAATGCCTTTATGTGCAAATGTGTGTACACCCGTCAAGTGTCTTTTCTTATAGGTTATGTTCTCCTTTGCAGAGGAAGACATTTACATTTACTGTTCGCGATTCATTGGTAAATATCTGTCCGTTGAGGGATTTTGCGTATGGACTGCGTTCAAACCAGGATCCAGATGCTACTGGTCTCAGCAAACAAAGCAACTATGAACTGGTTTGTGAGCTGGACTTTTGTGCTTGGATGCATCACGTTGTATTTCTAATCTGCATTTCAGTTCCAGGGTGTTAATATTACTGCTTGGTCATGCTCTGAAAGCCAAAATATAATCAAATTCTATCTGACGAGCTTTTCAGGTAGCATGCTCTGGTCATGGGAAAAACGGAAGTCTATCTGTGTTACATCAGTCAATTCGACCAGAGCTTATTACAGAGGTAAGTGTTTTGTATTGTAGCTTACCAAGCTCTGAAAGGAGCAATTTGCGAGTTACTTTTAGTTGAAGGAGGAGTTATAAAGTTCAAGATGCAAGTTTCTAAGAAAACATCCATCGACTTTGTGTATCAGGTGGAGCTACCAGGGTGTTCTGGGATCTGGACAGTATATCACAAGGCAGAGAGAGATGATGCAACTGAGTTCGACTTTGGTACCACTGAGACTGAAGAGTTCCATGCTTACCTTATCATCAGTTTAGAATCTAAAACCATGGTATGTAATTTCACCAGTGCAGTTCTTAAAGTGGACTCCGAATTTATGTGCGTGTAAGTACATGTCTTGTGTTATAATGTTTGGCAATGCACTTCGAGTTTCAATAGTTTTGTATATATTTTTCATGTCTCAGTCTATGAATATCTCAATAACTCCTGTCAAAGCCAATTTCTTGACCAGGGTTTTGTAGCGAGTGTATTTCTTTTTTATTACATCGTTACATGGTTAAGTTTACATTGTTTTCATTCAAGATCTCAGAGTTTAGTTCGATAATCAGACTTAAGTGATAGTGGTCACAGCATTCAATCTTAATTTCTCAGCTTAGTCAGCAGCAGGCAAGATACTCGCTGATGTATTCACTTGCGACAGGTTCTTGAAACAGGAGAAACTCTTGGGGAAGTCACTGAGCATGTTGATTATTATACAGAAGGAAGCACCATTGCTGCTGGCAATTTGTTTGGCAGGTACTTTTTACTTTCATCAGGTTTGTTGCCAGCATGAAAAGTGTTGTTGACTATTACGAGGCAGTTATTTTTTCTTTGGCTTTGTATGATTGTTGCCTTCTCGTTCTGATTCTCCCTTCTGGTCTATTTGAGGAGTGTGACTTTACCGACAAGTTGGCATCAAGGTTGATATTGCCTAATGCTATGCATGCAGGCGTTATGTAGTACAAGTGTTTCAAAACGGGCTGCGGCTTCTTGATGGGAAAAAAATGACGCAGGAGTTATTGATTGCAAGTCCCCAACCAGAGGCGGAAAATGGTAGCGCTGAGGTGGAAAATAATCCAGTTGTTGAGGCGACTATCGCTGATCCATTTGTATTGCTCAGGATGTCAGGTGGCAATCTGCAACTTGTCGTTGGAGGTGAGTACGTTGTTGCCCTTCGTATGTCTTTTTTTATCTCCAAGATTCTTTACCTTCGTACTTTTGGTCTCTTTTCAACCTTCCTACATACTACTTCCCTTTCCTGAATTTATTTTTCTTTACAAAATGATAATGACCGAAATGTTTGATTTCGAATTTATTGTTTTTCCGATTGTCAACAGATGCTGAGAGCACCAAACTCTCCATTTCCCAGCCACCTAGCTTCGTTTCAACAACGGACACGATTACAGCTTGTACACTTTACCAAGATAAGGGCCCTCACCGTTGGTTGCAACGGACGTGCAGTGAGACAATTCCGGACAGAAGTCAGTGGCCTTCTGCAGCTGATCAGGTTTGTATCGTTAATGGTTGATTAGGAAAGGGCATTGGACTATGCAAGTACGATTGGGGTACTCATGCAGTTCATGTAAATCTACAATCCTTGCAACCATATGTCCGTCGGCTACACTTGATCTATTTGTGCAACTCTATGGATCAGAACGACTGAATACTCTAACAGGTTCAGTGTATTTGGTCTTTTCTTTTGAACAATTCACACTTGTCTAAATAATATACTTGAATTTGATTGCCAGGACCATGTGTACTGCGTCATTTGCCGGAAGAGCGGCAGACTGGAAATATATGATCTACCTCGAGTGACTTGTGTGTATACTGTCGACTATTTCAATCATGGAATGTCTGTTCTCTGGGATCAGAAAGTGCTTGAAAGACGAGCTAATATCAATGCAGCTTTACAAGAAGGTGCGGAAGAAGACAAGGCACCTGGGGATGCTGTTTTACGAGATGCTGGTTTGAGTCTGCACGTCACCCAAATCTGCTTCGAAAGTTGGGGGGAGAAGTTTGGACGCCCGTTTCTACTTGCGACTCTTTCGGATGGGACTATGCTTTGCTATCATGCCTTTTCGTATGAAGCTAGTGAACCTAGCGATGCGCTTGACGCAGAGGATGCTACCAAAAGAACTCTCAAGGATTCACCACAACTTGCACACCTGAGGTTTGTGCGTATACCAATAGACTGGGTAAGCGGGCAAGAGGACGGTGCCAAGGTGGTGCATGAAACCAAGTTTTCCTCTTTCAAGAATGTAGGTTCCTTTCCTGGTGTCTTTGTGACAGGACTTCGGCCAACATGGCTTATGGTCTGCAGAGGAAGATTACGTCCTCACCCTCAGGTATATGGAAACCTGATTCTATGTGTTTGTGGTCAATCTGTGTACTACATCAGGCTGCGGTTGCAATTAACTTGTTTTGAAGCAATGCTTTCATTTTGGAATGTCTCTTCACTACTGCACTTCTATTATTAATACTATTTGCTCATTTTGAGTTGGCAGTTTTGTGATGGAGCAATTTTGGGATTCACGCCATTACACAATGTGAATTGTGCGCATGGTTTTATCTACATCACAGCTCAGGTAATCTTCTATAGTTTCATGTACGAAAGTGTGCTGTTTATTTTAATTTTAATTTTTAGTTTTTTGGTATCATAACTCAGTTAAAAGTTGATCGCCCATTATTACTAGGTATGTGGATGAATACCGTGAAGGCATTAGGTCAGTTGAATTAGTCGAATCATTTCAGTCACATACTTGGCGAGTACCCTGACATGCATCTAATCATTTGAATTTTGATATTTATAGTCAGTTAGCGAATATAGACTTCATTGGTTTGGCGTCATGATCCCTTCCTCAGTTTCTGATCTTTATCGATTCATTTGCTTATACAGGGCCAATTAAAAATTTGTCAACTACCGTCGCTTCTCTTCTACGACAACGATTGGCCAGTTCAAAAGGTAGGTTCTATCAACTTTTTGAATGTGTATTTTCCTCTAAGGGTCTTTTGTGAAAGCTTATTAGTGTGCGTTCATCAATATGACCGCAGCAGGGGACGTCCAGAAGCGTAATTAATAGCAACATGAAAGAGTTATGAACTGAAACTTTTGAATGTTCCCTTGAGGATGCTCCTTCGTCATCCTTGAATAATTGTTACAGTAGGCCTGAATTCTGGTTACCTACCTCTGTTATAATACGTGTATAGGTGGCTTCATTTATGCCTCTAAGCTTACGTCTTTTAATTGGATTTTTCAGATTCCACTCCGAGGTACTCCTCACCAAATAACGTATCACGCAGACGTCAATTTGTATGCTCTTATTATCTCCACTCCCGTAAGTATTTGCATCATCTTTATACCAAGCAAATTCAGCATGAAGGTTCTGTTTGTTCAACAACTTCAATTGTACTGCTTTGGAGTTGCTGATGATCGCCTAATTTTACAGGTGTCACGACCAACATCTCAAGTGCTCATGGGTGATGGTCATCCCTTTGACCAGCAACAAGAGAATTCTATAGGAGAGGATGGTCAGAGGCTTGTGACATCTGAGGACTACGAGGTTCGCATCATTGAACCAGCTCAACCAGGCGGTAATTGGGAGGCCAAGGCTGCTATCAAAATGCACATGACCGAGAACGCATTGACTGTTCGCATCGTTAGTATAAAGGTATGTCTTAGTCTAGTTCATGAATAGTGACGTTCAGTCGTCTTTACGCGATACTTTTGACTCACGATTAATATCTGCTGTTTTTTAGCTGTGACAGTAAAGTTTCCGAAATTTCTTCTGTTCTGAGTTCTTTTTATTGAGGCTTTTGGGCTATTGTCCCGTGTTTGCAGCTCTCTTGTACTAATGTGAGGCAACTGTATTGAATTTCACAGAATGTCACAACAGATCAGACGCAGACCTTACTTGCTATTGGTACAACTTATGTGCAAGGGGAGGATGTTGCTGCCAAAGGACGGATCATCCTTGTATCCGTCGGCCAGGATCCCCAGGAACCTAGTTCATGGGTACACGTTGCTAACATACCACTCCTGAATTGACGTTGTAGTAGTTTAATACCGTTCAGTTTACTGTACGTAGGATTTCAGAATGTGATTTAAAATTTGCAACCCCGATTGATTGTACTGTTTGAGCGATGTCTGTCCTACCTGCTCATCAGCCAACTACATCCCCTGAAGTGAGCAAGTCAGGAAAACCAGTGAATAATTCTTTGTGTAATGTCAAGCTCTGCAACTTGCGTCAACGCTTTGTAATTCTTGTTAACGCCATGAAGATGTTGAACTTCGTTTCTTACTTGTGTCTCCGTGATGTGATTGTTGGTGTACAGGCCAGGGAAGTGTATTCAAAGGAACTGAAAGGCTCTATTTCTGCAATTGCTTCACTTCAGGGTCACCTTTTGGTTGCAATTGGTCCTAAGATTATTTTGCACTCGTGGAACGGATCTGAACTTAACGGTGCTGCATTCTTTGATGCACCCTTGTATGTTGTGAGCCTGAACATTGTAAGATCCTCATCTCAAATCAATTGTCTTTTTGAATTCATGGAAAGAGTTTGAGAATCATTATGGACATCCCAAGTCATCCTTCAAGCAAGTATTCATATGTTGATTTTAATGAATTGCGCAGGTGAAAAACTTCATTTTGTTTGGGGACATACACAAGAGCATCTACTTCCTTTGTTGGAAAGAAGATGGTGCACAGCTGACATTGCTGGCAAAAGATTTCGGTTCTCTAGATTGCTTCGCAACAGAGTTTCTGATTGATGGTAGCACTCTGAGTCTCCTGGCGTCAGATAGTCGGAAAAATCTGCAGGTATATGTCATCACCTACATTTTTCCTCGACCAACTTCAGAGACCTATCTTGCACGAACATTAGCCGCCTTTCTCTCCTGTGCGCTGATTTGAGAACCATTTAGAGGTGATTTCACTAATAGAAGCATCACTGACTGGAACTGTTGTGAATTTTATACAGATATTTTCATATGCGCCCAAGAGTGTGGAGAGCTGGAAGGGCCAGAAGCTACTTTCGAGAGCCGAATTCCATCTGGGTGCTCATGTCAACAAGTTCCACCGCCTCCAGATGCTTCCCACTCCGGGCAATGCTCGTTCAAACAGATTTGCCGTTCTCTTTGGCACTCTTGACGGTGCCATTGACTACCTTGCACCAGTGGACGAGCTCACATTCCGAAGGCTACACACCTTGCAGAGAAAGCTGGTGGATTGTGTAACTCATGTAGCGGGACTGAATCCACGAGCATTCAGGCAGTTCCGGTGTGAGGGGAACGCTCACAGACCTGGCCCAGACAATATTGTGGACTGCGAGCTCCTGAGCCAGTAAGTCAAAACCCTAAACCCTATGAACGTAGATGCTATCATGTGCTAGAGTTATTTGTAAAGTCTGTAGCTCCAATTAGATACCCCACTTTTGATTTATCAATGGAAGAGCTTGGTAGTCTCATAACTCAAGTCAAAGTAGGGCTCAGCCATCTTTGAGAATGGAGGAAGTGTTTCATGAGATCAACCATGAATATTAGCTGCCTCTCTCTCCTGTGGGCTGGTTTTACACGAATTGATAACTATTTAGAGGTGATCACAAGTCATTTCAAAATGAGAAAAGTAGGGATATCTTATTCAAATTGAAGTGAACTAAAGAAATAATTCTCTCGTTTCTTTTGTTTCTTTTTCATGCAAGATCCTCTTCTTTTGTGTCATATATTCCCAATTCTTTCATGGTATTCGTCCTCATTCCTTTTCCGTTCTTGTGTTGCAGCTATGACATGCTGCCTCTGGACGAGCAGCTGGAGATTGCTCGACAAATTGGGACCACTCGAGCACATGTGCTGTCAAACCTTCGTGACCTTGCTTTGAGCACAAGCTTCTTGTAACACTATTTCATTCGCAATTGATCATCTTTCAAGGTATTTTCCAACATGACCTACTTATCGCAACCTGAACCGTGAGTTGGCTGATGAGATTTTTCGAAAGTCATGTCGAGTTGCACATGTGTTTCGATGGTGTTTGAGATGCAATAGTGATTGAGATGCAGTAGGATGCTAATTGTGCAGTACGATGTTATTGTTATGGTTTGGAATGTCAAAGGCTTTCAAGAATGACTTTTCTTTTGAAGTACTATTATTCAAAACAAGGAATCTCCTGAAAGTTGCTTAATGTCATGACTACTGATACTTTATAGAAGGATGAGATATATCAACTTGGAATGAATCTATATACAACCACGTTTGCTTGTATTTCTAAACTAGTGTTAAATTTAGAGATTTTTAAATATAATTAACCTTCAATATCGCTAAAGTTTGTAGAAGTTCCATTTGTTCTTTACAAAACTTGGATTCTCCATCGTGCTGCTTAGAGTGAAACTTGCACATTTAGCATACAAAATAGTTCTAGAACATAGACATCATTAAAATATGATGTAAGGAATTCATGTTGAGAAGTATGTTAGCCTCTTGTACAAAATGCAATAGTTTTACAATGTCTAAATCCTCAAAGTTTCTCTCCAAACTAGTTTCTCTTCAAACTAATCCTTAATGTTCTCTAGTTGTATTGTGGATACAAATCCATAATACAACTAGAGATCAATAAAAACATGCCAACAACTCTGTGGATACGAAGCAAGTAGCAAATCCTATTTCATAGCCTTTTCACTTAGTTCTTGTCAATTCATCAATTATTGACTTCAAGAAAACCATAAAGATTCTAAATACAAACAAATCTCAAATAATGACTAACACCTTTGCATCAATTGCTTAAAGTAGATCTAGAAGTAGGTACCTACATAATGCTATGATTTGATATTTTCAAGACAAATAAGGAACATTCATCCACTTACATTAGTGGTTCTTCATCATATTGACCATTACTATACACATAATACATACTTTATACCCTATATATACCCTCCATTAATAAACTAGACATGTGCAGGTAAAGACAAAATTTTCTATCTACCTATACAATTACAACTATATCCCTAAAAGCCATAATTAGTCTGAACTTTTACCACAAAGTATTAGAATTACTCAGGTAAAACAAAGTATACCCTATGAATTGTTCACAAAATCTACAAACCACCTCACTTAATCCAACCAAGATTTTAATTCTAAATTAGACTAAACAAGATACTCTCTGTATTGTAGTACTTATATCCCTTCAACTCCACCTTAGACTCAACACTACAATTCCTCTTCCTTCGGCCTTTCTTCAACTTCAGTCTCTTCCAAATTACCTCCATCGACCTTTGAAGAGACAACACTTTCAGTCTCTTCCAACTTACCTCCATCTACTTCTGAAGAGACAACACCTTTAGTCTTTAACGCAACATCCGGTTCAACAAAGGATGTTCTAGATTCCACAAGTAAGGGCTCACGCTCCCTTTCAACTTCATGCTCAAGGACTTTGTCCAACTCATCCAAGCCATAAACTTCTCCAAAGAGGGTCTTAAAAAGTTCCCTATGGCAACTATCACAATGGCAGAACCATGAGAAATGACCATGTCCCTCTAAGATGTGAAGCTGCACTTGGGGAAGCACACGCTTGGCATACTCACTGTAAGCAATTGGCACTAATGAATCATCTGTTCCCTGTGCAAGATGCCAATTCCAAGAATAAATACCCTAAAAAATGGAACATCCACAAACCAAAAATAATCAACCAAATTCAAATTCGAATTTAAAGAATCAAGGAAGATATCATTCTTTTTAATGGTTGTTTAAAGAATATAGTGGTTGATATTAAGTGTTATGAAGATTTATTTTGAAGCCTTATAACTTTAAACACAATGATTTGTATTTGTTATACCTATTTCAATCACCCATGATTCTCAATTACTAACACATTGATATCAACTATTTTATATTTCCTATAGTGCACATATACCTCAACAAATAAGATGGTTAATAATAAGTGTTTCTATCTCAAACTTGTGAATTGTATTTCAATTACAAGACGGGGTAAAGTCTTACATGGAAGATGTGGATTGGTCCAAAGAACGCTGCCAAATTTGAGCCACCAAGAAAGGAGAACATACGCTTGAAGAGACTCTTCTCAACAGGTTTAGGACCCAAATCAGAGAGCTTGAACCCCCAATCGCTACCAAACAAGGCATAGTCTTGTGCATGTGGCATGGCATCTCCAGAACGCATTGACTCCCGCAATGATCTCTCCCAAGCATGGCCAAAATGATCTTGCTCGATCAGCGCCATGTCCTAGAAGATGAGGCAACCAATTAACAATTTGGTTACATACATGCAAGTAGAGGTTTTTTTGTAAAATCACTTAAAGTTTTGATATGATACCCCCCTCTTGAAGTATTATAATTCCACACTAGGACATTGAAGTTTGACGAAGTTAAAATGTTTATTGGTTAAGGACTATCACAACTACTTAAGATGCGATGATGTTTTGAGTATGGTGTGATCTTACCCTATGGGAACCATCAACCATCATTAATAATGCCTAATCAAATTCTTGCCCAAACTACTAGCAATCTCACAAACATCTACTATTTCCTCACTTAGATTAAAAAAGAGAGCATGTTAGTCTTTCGATTATGATTTATAACTATTTAGAGGCGATACATTATTCTAACTCTGGATGATCTACAAATAAGAACCAATTCAGTTCATAACACATACCGTAGGAGGGGCCGACTTCTTCACAGAACGCATGATCTTGACAGGCTTCCCCATGAGAACTTTCTTGAAGAAGCTGGGGAGGAGAAACGGAAAATGGCGAGCAATGCGGTAGATGGTCCTCTTGCCTAGACCCACTTGCCTCCAAATACTCTTCACCTCTGCCTTGGTCATGTTACTAGCATAAGGGTTGCCCATGGGCCCAAACATGAACACACCTGCAAACACAAAGAACAGTGGATTACACACAAAAAATGGTGAAAAGTTTTCATAGAATTGGAGTTCCTTCTAAAGTGCTCCAAAGGTTGAATAAGGTACACATTCATTTTCATTTAAAATCACCTCTAAATAGTTCTCACTTGGTGTGAAGTAGCTCAACGGAGAGAGAAAGGTGAGTAATACTCATCAGGTTTCATCACGTTTGCTCTTTCTTCAGTCTCAAAAATGGCTAGAACTAATTTGTCTCTTGGATTTTCAAACCACCTACCTCTTCCATATTTCAAATTGAAGGTCCTAATTGAACCTTTATTAATTCAGTAGCTCTTTAGAGTCAGGTAAGAGTAGTAGTAGTATAATAAATCAAAATATGCATACCTAGTTCTCAATTACTATAATTAGCTCAAAGAAGAGGAAAGCAACTAATATTCATGGTTGATCTCATGCAAACCCCTATTGCCACTCTCAAAGACCATAAGAATTATTTTGACTTGAGTTTAGAGACCACCAAGCTTTTCCATACCTACTAGAAGGATAACATCATTAAGCTCTTGTTATTATCTAATTCAGAGTGGAAAGATAAGTTGAGATTTAGAGTGACTTAAGGAAGAACTCCATTGTGTGGAAATCTTGATGGAATAGTGTGAAAGTATCCAAAAACTTTAAGAGTTAACAAATAGTACTAATCTTTTTGTTTAAAGGGTGTCTCTTACGGTAACTTCACAAATAATGAAAAATCTGGTGTAAAATTGGCCATACCCGCCAGACGATGAGGAATGTGGTGAAGAGCCGCCCACGCAAACGGCCCGCCACCGGAGTATCCCATGAGCCAGAACTTCTCGCCCATGCCAAGCGCATCAGCAATGTACGCCATGTCCTGGGCCGAGGAGTTGAAGCTCTGCTTAGGGTTAGGATCACTCTGTCCAATCCCTGGCCGATCATATGCCACCACTCGCGCCTCATATTTCTCAAGAAGTTTATCACTTATGCCGGGAATCCCTATCTCAAGAGCAGACAAGTAAAACAAATTAGGGAATAATTAAGGAAAGTGAGGAAAACAGACGAGGAAACAACTAAAGAAAACAAGTGAGTAAAACAGATGAGGAAACGAATGAGGAAAACCATGAAGGAAACAGATAAGGAAAGCGAGGAATACAGACGAGGAAACAACTAAAGAAACAAAAGCGTACAACAGATGAAGAAACGAATGAGGAGAAGAATGAGGCAATAAACAAGGAAAGTGAGGAAACGAATGAGGGAAACAGATAAGAAAACTGAGGAAGACAGATGAGGGAATTGTTGTCAAATAAGCTGATGTAGAGATTAACTAGTACCTGCGAGGCGACATGACAAGAATCCGTGCGACACAAGAATGTTCCGCTTCGCAGCGTCTCTGCTCACACCGCGCTCCTCGTACGCAATGTAGCGTCCGTCCGGAAGCTGAATCCTGCTTGCTACGATCCCTGAAACGTCAACATTGAACTTGGACCGCCCGTCGCCCGAAAGCCAACCTGAGAAATACAAACACAACCTCAGATGCCACAAACGAGTTCAAAATTCGCAGAAAAATTGGCGCCGACCTACCTGCGAGGACGATGCACAAGGTCACGATCGCGGCGCTCCCAGCGAAGTATGGCGCCAGCTTCGCGGGCCAATACCTGTCCTCGCGGGGGTAAATCTTGTTCGCCGGGGCACTCGTGATCGGATTTCTCTCTCGCCATTGATGATCTTTGAGCTCCTCGTCGCGGGCCATCTCGAACTGCGTCGCCTCGCCCCGGTGCTCTTCTTCCCCCTCCGCCACCACCACCGGCGCGCGATCCATCGCCTCCTCGCCTTCCATCGATCCAACTAACTTCACAACTTTCCAAACCGGAAATACTAAGACAAGTTACAGGAGAAACAAGATTGTGGAGCTTCCTTCGAGTGCAAGGTCGACAAAATCCTTTGCCGCAATTCGAAGAGATGCACGCATCGTGCTTGCAACGCCACAACAACATCATCGTTCAGGAAGACATTCACCCGGGTATCTACTAGGTATTGCGAGGGTGCAAAAGGGTATGGCTTTGGTAGCTTCCGGGTATCACCGAAAACGGAACGGGTTTGTCCGTGGGGTAGGATACCCTGGTAGTTTCACCTGGGTATAGGTATCATCCACGCGTAAGAGGGTTTCTAAGGTTTGTAAAAGCATACGCACATGACGACCATATGGGGCTTCATCTCCCAGATATGGTTACTAAAAATTCCGGGTTGGGCTCTTCATGCCCACATCAGTTTCAGGGTAAAATTTGATGTGGTTCCTTACCAAACCATTTGGTTACCCTCTTTTCATTTACCTTTTTATCATGTTATTACCACAATGTTCCCATTGCGTTCCCGATGAGTTCCCCTATTGTTCCCCAACGCGTTCCCAAACATTCTCCGCATTCCCCATGTTCTCAAAGAGTTTCCAATCCGTTTACACCTAGGAACCAATTTACTTATTTAAAATTTTATCCAAATTTACCTTTTGTTTAGTGGGGCCCATCATAAATTGTTGGGGCCCAAACAGAGGCTCATCCGCATACATGTGCGTCTGCTTTATGTCTGGTGAAGGATGTACGGTATATCCGGTGAAATACTACTACACTAAAGATCACATTTAGTGTAATGATCAGTAAATGAATTGTAAATGCGATAAGTTTTTACATTAAGTGAATATTTTTACCAACTATGTTTATAATGATCCTCTTATTTGAATACTATAGAGAGTTGTGCTCTTGGTAAAAATTGGCATCAAGAGTGAAAACTTATCGCATTTACAAGTCATTTACTGAGCATTACACTAAATGTGATCTTTAGTGTAGTAATGGTGTGCAATTCACTAGATTACGTTTTGGGAAATAAGGGTATTTTTGTTCTCTCCATTCTCGCCTGGGTTTCTAACTTGAGTGTCATGCGGGTATCGAAGGGTATTTTTGTTGAAGTGGATGAAGTGGGCTCTTGTTTTGTACGGGAAGATGAATTATCTAGGAGATTTTTTGAGGAGCATGGGACATCCTGATGACGATGACAATGACGACAGTGTCCGGATGGGTATTCTTGGCGACACACGGGAATGCGGTGTGTTTTTTTTTTAAAAATAAAGATTTTTTTGAAAAATATTTAATTTAGAACTTTTGATTTTTCTGAAAAGGAAAGAAGAGAAATCATGAATTTAAGATGGACTACCTAAAAAATTGAGATTTAGTGTTAAGCACAATAAATGAATTACCACTACTAGAAATCCAGGGATAAATAACTAGGGGTTTGCATCTTTGTTCACTTAACGATTGGCAATCAATATCTAAACAAGGAGGCAAAACCAAAGAATAATTGCAATTTTTTTTCAAACGGGCATAGTTATTGTTGTGAGTTATTGGTTTTGGTAGTTATTCTTTTATGCTACGTGGATTTCTCATCTATCTGCCAACATGAAATGTCATCATGGGGCAATGATGAGGTGGTTGATGACATGGATTGGAGTGTTACGTGGAATTTTAGGTGGATATTGAAGTGGATTTCACGATGATGTGGAGATTGAGGTGGCAGTTGAGGTGGATGATGACGTGTTTCCTTTGATGACGTGTAATCATATGTGGCAGCTTGCGTGTCACTTCTTTTGGGACCCACTTGCTATTATGTGGAGGCATTTGATTGGATGAAATCTATGTGCACAATGCATAGTTATTTATTAGTTATTTTGTAGTTTTTTTCTAGTTATTTTTAGTTATTTTTTAGTTATGTCACACTTATTCATTTCTTATTGTATAGTTGTTCTAGAGTTGTTTTATATTCATTCCAGTAATTTTCTTATGACTCTTCAAGTATCTTCACGGTTATTGAAGAGTTATTGAGATCAACTCTTTGCAGTTATTACATAGTGATTAGAGAGTTATTTTGAAGTGGCTTGATTAGTTATTAGATATGTATTACTATGGATTGCGCACTCAATATGTGCTCGAAAACCCATATAGACCAAGTGATTTATTTACAAGTATTAGGGTAAATAATAATGAAGTGTAGTCCCATTAAACAAAATGCTCCAAAGTTTGAGCCAAAATTATAGTATCACAACCCCTACCTATGCCAAAAAATACATGCCTTCTGAGCCCTCAGTCATGGCTAAGCTTCAGGAGTTGGCTATTCTAAAATATTACTAAATCTCTAAACCTCCCACGTGGTACTAAATCTTCTACATGGTATTACTAAATCTCCCACATGGTACTGCTAGGCCACCAAACACAATTGTAATTAAACAATCCATTCAGATGCATTAAGGTAGAGGCACCCAATTCTGATTGGCCACCCAATTCCGATTAGTAGAGTATGCATGGCATGGTGCATGAAAATGACATGCTTGAAATGGTGCATGAAGTGACCCAAAACCGATAACTCAAAATCTGAAAACACCAATCATCATCGGCATTGGGTCATGAAGTGTACAATTTTGGGTTGCTCCACCTCAATTGAGCTTTCATTGGTGGCATTGCCTCAAAAGTCGAACTAGGCGGATCGGTATTGGATACCCTCCATGAGTTGGTTATCCATGGCATGTCTTCTCTCTTTTACTCACTCTCACTTATTGGCATTGGGTGAAGGAGAGCACCAAATCTCACCTACTCTAGAGTTTGATTGTGGGCTCCAGTGGTTTTTGAGCTCTTAAAGTCTATATCAATTCCAAATCTTTGTGATTAAATTTGAAAAAATATTTGTTGAGTTTCATTCCTAATTTTGCATCTTTCTATATAAATGTTTGTGACATACAATGTCATTTGAGTCCCCAACTGGCTTAAGTGATTGGAATTGGGTGCTTCTACCGTACTACATTATAACTATATACTTACTCAAAACAACTGCAAAATGACTATGAAATAACTATAGAATGACTATGAAATAACTATAGAATGACTATGATATAACTACAAAATAACTTGAATATAACTACAGAATGACTCTGGTATAACTATAGGATGACTCTAATGTAACTATAGAATTAGAGTATATGGAATTAGAGTATATGTTTTAGAATTAGAGTATATAGAATTAGAGTATATGTTTTAGAATTAGAATTACTCTAAAACAACTACAAAATGACAATTGATATAGCATATAGAATTTTATGGAAGAGGCGCACACTAGACCAAAATTTGAGTTGTCCCTTGTGATCTTCCTCTTCAAAATGGGGGCCTTAAAAATGCTCAAAAATGAATCAGTAGATTAATTAGATCTAGATCGGATCTAGAGAAATGAGACCCGATCTACTCAACCCAAAAGGTCTCCTTCACAAAACCACTTTCTAAGAACAAGATCTTATGTCCACACACTCGGCCTTGCCTCCAAACACACTTTAGGGTTTTAAAAGAGTGTCATTACTTCATTAAACCTTCGCAAAGTACTCGGTGTGCACTCTCCTAACCCTAACAATCGGTTTAGCCATTCTAACAACTCTACACTACCACCTTCTAGCTCTCTCTCTCTCCACACACACCCCACAACAAGAAAGAGTGAAAGAATGAGGGCGTTTGCCCTCATCCCGTCCAAACCTTAGCCGCCATTACTGCACGAGTTATTTTACAATTATTTTACAGTTATTTTACAGTTTTTGATTAGTTATTTTTGAATGTATTACTACAAAATTATTAAGACCCAATCTACGTCATCAACGTACTTGCCACATCAACACTACCGGACAATACTTAGATGAAAACCTAGGGATGAAAACACAAATGATACTAGAAGTCATGTGACATTCATCCCCTCGCTACCCCCAAAAAATGAATAACTGCAGAATTATTCAGGCAATTTTGCAACCGGAAACGGGCAGCTCGGCTGTTCAAGAGTTATTGTTGAGTTATTGTTTCCTGGCTAGTTATTTGTGCTGTAGTTATTTTTCCCTAGATTTCTAATAGTGAATAAATGCTTGTGCATTTCAGTAGTTATCGCAGATTT
Source organism: Bryoerythrophyllum caledonicum (assembly GCA_963971425.1). NCBI lineage: Eukaryota > Viridiplantae > Streptophyta > Bryopsida > Pottiales > Pottiaceae > Bryoerythrophyllum > Bryoerythrophyllum caledonicum. Next base: position 7,872,707 of record OZ020526.1, on the reverse strand, counting down.
GTTCAGAGGAATGTTTTTTGACAACCGCAAAAACATGGTTTCGTTTGGTTCAAATATTTAAGGTAGTCACGTCCAAAACCGGCAATATTCCATGACTAACGCTCAAGAAATAGGGTCTTCTGAATCAGTCTTTCATGTCCACAATTTCCCAAGCACAAAAATAGACGCTTTTCATAGAAATCGACGGATTTAACGTACTCTGACGGCTTTGAGGAACGCATTTCCGTAGCTTGTATTTGGTCCAGTTTATCTGGGAGCTTATCTAGTCCATCAAGTTGTTCCAGTTTGTGTAGTGGTGGAACATGTTTGAGATTCATTAAGTTGGCCTAGTTTATGTGGCGGTGGTGCCAGGAGATGTTTGGGATCCATTGGATGTCTTCAGGTTTCTACAGATTCTCAGATCTGAGTTTGTGTGGTAGTGTATTAAATCTGGGATCCATCAGATGTCTTACATTAAGTTGAGTTACGTGCGTTTGACATTAAGATACGAGATAGATACCTGATACGTTGTCGCACCTCCGAGAAGGTGTGCAGGAGGAATCAGTAGATTGTGAGTACAGAAAGCTGGTTTCTGGTGCAATAATATTGTTAGATGTAACGCTACCAGCCAGCAGCCAAGGGAGCGTGGCGAGTTGTATCATTTGGTTTGCAACAGAAAGAATTTGATAGATTCTTTTCTTGTGCTCCGGTACTTTATTTCGGCTTGAATCGTTTACTAGGAATCCTGAAGTAGAAGCATACTGCATTTATCGTACAAGCATGCTGCTGGCTAGATAATCAGAGTCTGGTATTGGACGTCCTTTCTCCTTGAGGTTTCCTCGAGGACTTCCCTCAGAGTGCCCCTACTCCTACATCTTCTGCCTGCTTGTCGAGCCGTTCCTTCTCTATTATAATCCTTGATTTGGTGTGAGGAGTCGATGTGTGACAAATACAGCCATCTTCTGCGTGTGAGGGCGGAGGGCTTGAAGTGAGCTGTGTTTATAATTGCTTCATTATTTTCTGGTCAACTCATCGTTGCAATGGTCCCGGAGCATCTTTTCAGCTTCACAGTTCAGCACAGGAATATGTACAGTACAGTACCCTCACACAAGTATACGTACTTTTTGCTTTTGTACGTTTCCACACTACACTCCTGCCAACTTTGGCACCGTCCTGAGGGCTAAAAATTTGTCAACTTACCATGAAATTTTTGGCACAAAATCACTTCTATGTTGAAAACATGTGTGCCAAATTTCAAGGCCAGAAGATTTATACAAAAAAAGATATCCAAGATTTACCAACATGGGGTAGCTATAAGAAAAGTTTCACAGCTGCCAACTTTGACACCCTTCCAAGGATTGAAAGAATTTTTTTTGCCCATGTAATGTTTAGCATGAGACGACCTCTATGTTGACTATATGTGTGAAAAATTTCAAGTCCAAAAGATCCACACAATTAAAACTACATCAAAAGCTAGCAACATGTGTAGTTGTGAGAAACATTTCACTCCTAGCCGACTTTGACACACTCCCAAGGATTGGATTTTTTGGTAATTTCCCATGAAATTTTTGACATGAGATTATCTCTATGTTGATTACATGCGTGCCAAATTTGAAGGCCAAAATATCTACATATCAAAAGATTTTTGAAATCTACCAACATATATAGTTGTGAGAAACATTTCACCGCTGCTAACTTTGACACTGTCCTAAGGATTCAATTTTTTATTTTTTCCCATGATATTCTAGGCATAAGACCATATCTATGTTGGTTATACATGTGTTTAATTTCAATTCCAAAAGACCCACAAAAGAAAAGAAACAAATCTAAATCTACCAACATGTGTAGTTGTGAGAAACAATCAGCAAAACCATTTCATTATTGTCAACTTTGGCACCTTCCCTAGGTCGGAAAAATTGTTAATTAACCATGAAATTTTTGGCACAAGATCACCTTCATGTTGATAACATGTGTGCCAAAATTCAAGGCCAGAAGATGAATACAAAAAACCATCTTCAAAATCTACCAAAATATGTAGCTACGAGAAAGAATTTTGAATATCCTTTTTTTCTATTCATCATGGGGCCTTGGAATTTGGCAAACTTATTATAAACAGAGAGGTGGCCTCATGCTAAAAATTCCATGGGCAAAAAAAATTCTTTCAATCCTTGGGAGGGTGTCAAAGTTGGTTAGCTGTGAATGGCTCACAATGACACATCTTAGTAGATTTTGAATATCTTTTTTGTATTCATCTTCTGGCCTTGAAATCTCGCACACATGTTGTCAACATAAAGGTGATCTTGTGCCAAAAATTTCATGGTAAATTGACAATTTTTCAGCCCTCAGGAGGGTGCCGAAGTTGGCACCGGTGTAGTGTGGAAACGTACAAAATCAAAAAAGTACGTATACTTGTGTGAGGGTACTATACACTACAATCTCCCTTAGATGAAGTGTAAGAAGAAGAAGAACGCCGGTTCCCGGAGGGGACCGGCGTGAATAAAGTGTTTGTTCGCACCACCACTGATACCATGCCCACCAGGCAAGGAATTAGTAGTATGGGGCTACTTCCCCCTCTCGAGGGTAGACACTATGTAACAAGTAACCATAAGAGTGCAAACTAGAACAGGAAAAAACCAAAGTCAGAGCAAGGGAGTGGGGAGAGAGGAAAAAGGAATGAAGTGTAGATAAAGATTAGGGTTTTGATGCTGGACTTGGGGCAAGTTTTTAGTAGACCTGAATCGATGTCATGATTCTAGTTGAGACACCACCAAGCTCTTCCATATCTAATAATGAACAGGGAGTAGTATTAAACTCAAAAGAGTGGGTTTGGGTGAGTGAAAGCTTTACACTAAGGAAGTCATTTTTTCTTGCCAATCTCAAACAAATGAATTTAAATCTTTTGTATTGGAAATCTCAAATTTAATGAAGGGTTGTAGCAGAAGTTGCCCAACACTTATGTTTATGACAAGACATGATAATATGGCATAACTTTGTTTCTGTAGGTCCAAAGAGAATGAAAAAATATTTTCCTATGAAGCTGTTTTCTTCTGCATCTTTGTTCAAAATATTCAATAATTAGGAATATAGATTACAATTATGAAAACTTGCAAAAGCCCACTTTGGGAATTTTGGTCCTCACCGATTATGATGATTTTAGGTCATATATGCAATTTTTGCGGTTCTATCCAATTTCACCTCCTTCATAGGAATGGATTATTGAAAAAGGTATTTTGGAATCTTGGAATTTTGTGCATATCTATCTAATATTTAATTTGAGTAATAATCAAGATGATCTTGTGTGAATTCATTAACAAAATTAATTTTGTGAAAAGAAAAATGTTCATTTCTTATCATTTTAATAGTTTATAAATATTAAATATTTTATATCAATCATAAGTTTATGCTTATTATTATGGTGTAGCAGTACTTTATAATTTTTGCAACAGTGATGATCATCATACGTTATGGTGAACTTTGTTGTAATTTGACTTTTTAGTGCCAAGAACATCGTATTCGCAAAAAGCAGACTTTTTGAAGTCCGCTTAGTAGGCTTCCGATAATCTTGGAATCTTCTTAAATATAACAATTTTTACAAAAAACAAAAGTACATCAAAGACTCATACATGCATAATTGTGAAATACTCTGTATTTTGTATATCAAATCATAATTATATAGTATATAGTATATCAAATGTATATTTACATATATCTATAGTACATACAACTATAGATAAGTTGGAAAATGAATCAAGGATTTGACCATACTTATCAATAAAACAAGATCAACAAGTTCAACATTTTACATAATAGTTTGTATAAATAACTTGTAAAACAATATAATTATTGGAAGTCCATTACATTCATTGAACTTTTCCTACATATAACATACAAGAATAACCACGACGTTATCTACAATTCATTTTTACTATTTACACATACTATTACATCTTTTCCTTACATATCTCTTAAAGGCACGGATAATGATAATATTGCATTTTAAAAGATAAAATGCATGCGTCACTAAGTCATTGGCCTTCTAAATTCCATATTTTTTCTTCACTTCTCCTTTTGAATACAATCTCCTCGCCATAATGTGCTTGTACCTAGTGCTCACTGCTTGTCTCAATGTCAATTGCGGCGGGTCATCTCCCATGTTCGGCTCCATAAGTGGTGCCTCCATATCAAAAACACAACCCACGTCAACACGATAATAGTCTTTCTTCATCTTCCTCGTATGAAATGTACCACTTCCAGGAAGTGCAGTAATAATTCCTTCACCCACCACTTGCCTCATATCATCCTTGTGCAACAAATCAACCTTCTGGCCAATAACAAATGACATATCATTTGGTACTGAAGATGTTGAGGTGGTGTTTGAAAAGGTAGACAAAGATGTATCAACTTCTCTAAGTGAAATCGAAATGTATCCTTCACCGGCACCTCTTGACTGTTCATTTGTTGATGTGGTCATCTTCTGTGGCAATTCATATTTTCTCGAGCGTTTTTTCCTAGGAACTTGTCTGATAGGATTGAAAAATCACAACTCTCTTGTGTCTCTACTACCACATATTCATTGTCCAGTACCACATTGCCTGCAATTCCTTTTATAAAAAAACGTTGTTAGAAAAAATATTGTCCACTATCATGTAATGAGTAAAAAAATCCTCATTTAAACAATCATAATTTTGCAACAACATGAAAAGAACATATTGTTATATATTTATATGCTAACCTTTTGAATGTTGCCCCTGATTGACATGTGTAGCCTCTTTGAATGTCCGTTTTCCTCTTGCCTCATCTTCTCTACCAATTCTTGATTGTAGGCCCTCCACTGCGTCTCTTGATTGTCGTTCCCTGGATCTATATTCTGTGAAAGCCTGTTCAAATCCACTTTGATGGTCAATAATATAGGTAATTGTGGTCAAACCTTCAAAGTCCCTTAAAACCCAGAACAATCTTACCTTTGAAGGCTGTACAAGATTAGGGATGTTCATGTTGTCATTTTGTATGCCTGCTGTTCTTCCATCATCATCGGAACTTTCAATATCTTCAATAGCATCACTCTCTTCAGGAAACTTGATGATTGCTCCGGCGTGCCCTTTCATCCACTTAGTAATCATGTTCTCACGATTGTTGTCATCATCAAGGATGATAATCTGTGTGCCATGAAATCCCTCTCCACATATTGCAGGAATAGAAGAACTAAGTCCGGACAACAATAATGCCCACCCTGATGGTAAATAAGCTTTTATCAATCGGCTGATCTCCTCTGGAGTTTGACGTTTGTTGTCGTTTGCTACACTTGATCATTTCGATCCCTTGTCCCTAAAGATAATGGCATTTCTCCACTTGTTGTTATGGAAACATTTACAATTGGATTGATATCAAGTGGACATACAACAACTACCACAATGTCTCCAATACCCTCAAATGTCCTTATCTGTTGTCCTCCAAAGATAATGTTGTTCTTCATGGTACTTGTCTCTTTTGAAAATGTCCAGCTTCCACGAAATACATGCATGCCTTCCGTATCATTCACTACATTCATAAATGATTGTGCTGCATGATCTCCCTCAAGATAAAGGAAAATGATGTTCCATGTGGGAGAACCATGCATCCATTGTTGTACTATATCCAAGGATTCCTTATACTGGCCCTCAGTCCGTATACCATCCGGTCCGCTTCCACAACGTCGACAATCAAACATCCATAATGCTGATTCTCCCAGTTTCTCGGATCCCCCATTGAATAATCCACCCCGATGTAGGATATCCACCTCCATTGCCACACTTTCTCCTACAACCGGTGTTCGAATTCGAGCTTCCCACAACCACCCACTCATATGATTACTCTCATCTCCAATCCTTCTCACCCGTCCCAAAAATCCCTTTCCTCCCTTAATAATGTCTGCATGGTGTGTTCGAATGGCATTTGGAATATCTTCAACGTACCTCTTTAAAGCTTTTAGATGTACGTAGTGTGGATGAGACCAATTCTTCACAAACTTCTTTGTCCCCAATGTTCCTAGCCAGGTTAGTAACTCTTGGTCTCCAAATCTGCCAACATCCATTTTGAGAAAATTTTCCATCGTCGATGACTCAATGTTGCCTTCCAACTCCAACCAACGAAGGGCATTTCTCACCGCTTGGCGAGATCGAATACGATATGACATATACTCCAACGTACCTCGCCTCGGTAGAACTTTGTCCACGTCTGCAAAATATATCCATTGATTTTGCTTCTCTGCATCATACGTTGCCATTCGCGCCATTTCTTTGTAATCTTCATCCCTTAGTCCTCGTAAAGGCCTGAACCAATTCATGCTCATTTCTCTCTTCCGAGGTTTTGCGTTTAGGTTTGTCTTCTTCTCATCAACATATTTCTTCCAAACCTTCTCCTTCTCTTTGTCTAGATGCAGACGGCCCGCATCAAAGTCTTGTCCAATCTGGATGATATGTCAGAATGCTTCATCATCTCCTCGGCACACACGTAATGTCCAATCAGCTAGCTTATTAGTAAGCTTGCTGAGCTTCATCTCTTGAACTATTGGAAACTTTAAATTCAGAATACTTGCAAATCATATGAAAGCCTTACATCGCTTCTCCATGTCCGTCTTCGCTTAAGGATGAGGTCGACCATAGGCCTCCCAGATCTCTCTCAATTTTTCCAATATTTGTCAGGGTCGTGCATGTTTCTCCCGCTCCCGCATGAAGAAATTATTTTGTCTTCTGGAAGCTTCTAAGTACATTGTTGGATCATCATACACAACAATCATTGCTGGCCTTGTAGCAAAAGTAGACAAAAATAATTCCTCATCAATCTCTCCGTCGCAAAGTGCATCCTTGGCCAATGTATTGCAGGCGTATGCAATGTGTTGTCCATCAACAGGATCCCATGAGATGCTCTTAACAAACTCATCCAGTTTCTCCTCCCTTGAAGTACCCGCAGGCCACTGATTCCACACCTCCAAAATTTGTCCACGTGCCTTATCTTCTTGAAATGCAACTTCCAACTTTTGTTTGTCGTCGTAATATGGTATAGGTCGCAAAGTGAGAGGAGAGACAAGTCCCGATTTAGGACCCTTGAGAATATCATAAACAAACTTTGCATTCTCCACATCCACAACCCTTATGTTTGTGAACTTAGAGTAAGGAATATCATTCACCTTATCTATCGTCACTCTAAATCTCCAAAGGTCTCCCAAGATAAATCCTTCATCTATTTGAGCCGTTGTAGGAAGCTTGATCTGACCTCCAATACTTTTTTCCACATTACGCACAAGTGATTGGTGATAGTCCTCGTTTGCGATATCATGGTGAACCCGTTCAATGATAAAATCATCCTCGCTATCGAAGAATGCTTCCCGTGGTACAATTGGTGTAGTGTGTGTCAATGGATGCTCATATGTATTTCTACTACTTGGACGTGGATGTCCAAACAAAATATCCTTTGGAGGCAAGGCAAATAGCTCCCGCCAATGGGATGGAAGAGGGTCTTCTGGAACCGGAGGAAGAGCCTCTCTAATAATTCCGGAGGATGTACCTATCAATGTTTGGGGGTGCCTCCAATCCCGCTCCCGATTGTTACTCAACCAGCGCAAGATAGACATACCTTCCTCCGGATTGTTTTCCATAAGAATCGCACAAGCTTTCACAACTTTGTGCCTCCTCTCAGCCGACATTTTATCCTTGTTGACCAACTTCAGCCACGACTTTATCATACTTCTCACGCCTTGAATCCTTAGTTCCAACGCACAATCAAGAACATGAGCCATCATATTCTCCTTCTTGAGCTTTAACTTCCTCTTCTCATTGTCTTCCTCTGACTGTATTGTAATGAAAAAGTGAACAACTCCTTTTGCAAGTGGTTGGCATTTCAAAACCTTCCTTTGCAAATGGCCCAAGCCCTGTATACATTTTCTTAGGAGCCATTGTGTCTTCCCCGATATATAACGCAATATGTTTGGCTCTCGCTTTCATCCACCATCTCATCTCCAAAAAATCATCTTCCACATCAAGTGTAGCCATTTCTATGAGAACAAAATTCCAAATTTTAGATTATTATCATCCATTATTAACCACATTCCATATTATATACACACAAAACTTCAGTTTATTCTAAAATGTAACATACCATTCCATAACATATTTGAAGCATCTTTTGTTCAAAAAAATACATAATTATATTTTGTAGAAAGTCTTGAAATGTAATTTTATCCATCTTAATTTCTGCAATGTGACTCTTGAACAATAAATAAATAACAATTCATTTATATGATATGCAAAAAAATTGATTCTCAATGCTCTTAAATGATCAAATTTTATTAACGATAGTGCACAATACTCCGATCAATTTAGATAATTATTTGCACATATAAAATTGAGCCTTGTCAAACCTATTATTGTTTCAATCACCATCTCCTTCACTTCATGGATGATTCCCATAATATCCTATGAATACCAATTTATTATAAATAAGGTTTCTTTTCTATCATTTGCAAATCATTTAAGATGCCTTATGTGAGTCTTACTCCATATGCCTCACATAAAATTTCCATAACATTTAGCTTTTAGCTCCTAACTTTCTTCAATTTCACCTCAAGATACTTTTGTTGTACTAAATTCAATATGCAATTGCTCCTTACAATAAAATGAGATTATTCTAATTTATTATCTTGATTAAATTGAAATACACGCACCTATACTTGATTTATTCTATTTAGTATTTTCAAAGTTTATTACTTACAATAATCTAATTGGTGTAGAACTCCGTATACTGTAAAGTACCCTACCGTAGTCCTAGCTTGCAATAACTTGCATAAAATACATACACCATAAATCATGAGTACATTTATCATCAAAATCTTGTACTTCATCTTCTATATATTTTCATACAACACATGATGCCATACTCTCACTATACATGCCATAGAAACATGTCTCAAAATCAATCATATGTGTGCAATTTGGATGCATGTACTAAAGGAATCACTCATGTTCAAGGTATGAAGTCACCATACACTCCTCTCCTAACATGGGAACTTACACATTTTAATAAAATTTGCTAAGTACATCCATTAGGTGCCAAATTCAATAAAAAATGGTGATCTAGTGAAAATGAATGATGATTCAGTTTATTTTTTTTCTAACACGTATCTTGAAGATGCACAAATCAACCACTTAAATAATGATGCAAAATCATATCCGCAAGGAAATCATTAATTAACAGTTACGTTACCAGTTAATCAAAAGTAAATTACGTATTTGCAAAATCACGTCTTGGTAAGGAGGGTCAATCAAGTAACCCTTCCACGTCATAAGGTGCTACTTGTGGCCACACTATTCTACATCTATGGTGTCAAATTTGAACATGATAAGGTTCACATAATGAAATGATATCCAAATGAAACATGTTATTTGAAAAATCTTCAATCCAAAAGGGCAAGTCTTTCTAAACTTTGATACATTTAATGCGTGCTTTATATACAATCTCCTACCAATGTATAAGGGTTAACCTTCCATACTAGTACGTCAATTATCACAATAATAAGTTGGTCTGTTGAGAAGCTTCCTATGCCGGTAATCACGTTATTAGTTATTTAGAAGTATATCACAGAGTTTCAATTTGCATCTGTCATTAGCCATTGAATTAGCTAGTAAAAACCAACTTGGTAATCATGTCATTAATAATTGGTACTTGGTTATTACTATTGGATATTAGTAATAAACAATTACTTGAGATTTAGTAATAACAATAATTGTAGTTGTAATCAGATTATCAAAAAGTTAAGAATTAGTGTTGGTTCTTGATAATTAATTGGTTACAAAAAATTTGCATATGTAATTATCAATAATTTGCGTCAATCAACATGTAGAGCTCTAGATGAAGATTGACAAAAAAAATACAACCACGTATTCGTCCACTTAGTGCAGTGCTCCATTGTGGGAGCGTAGTTGCAGCCGCAACTAAGGAGGGGGAGGGACGTATAGAGCTATGGATGAGGATGTACAGGAAAAAACAAGCACGTATTCATCCATTTAGTGCTCCTTTGTGGAAGCGCGGTTGCGGCCGCAACCAAGGAGGGGAAGGAGAGGGGGCTGAGGCAACGAGGGGCGGGGAGGAGCCTGCGACGATCAGTTCATGCAGCGACTGAGGGCGGAGGCTGTGAAGGAGGGAGCCTCTACGCGGACTGAGGGTGGAGGCTTGGTTTAAAGGAGCGAGGGGCAAGATCATACATACATACCACGTAATCTTCACTGCTATCACCTCTGCCTACAACGCTCTTGCACTTTGTCGACTCTTCAAAACCTGCTGCTCCTTCCATCACCCAAAAACCGTAATCAGTAAGATTATCAACTTGCACACTCTCTTGTCACAAACCCTAGTGGAAAACCACAAAACTCTATCCAACCTGCACCACTCCCTTCTTGTTACTAATTCCCCTCTCTTGATAAAACCAGCAAAACCAAAATGTGATCCCTTCACACGCCAATCATTACCTACAACCACTACCTTCAAACAACAAAAGTGAACCAAAAAAAAACTACCTTTTGAAAGAAAACAAACAAAAACGTCACATGATTGCCGCTGCTCGAAGTACTCCTTCTCTTCTAACCTAGTTGAGCTTCAACTTTGACACCTCGACCATTTCTCCCACGTTCCAAACTCTTTGTGCATGTAACCTACAAATTGCTTCTACAAAGAGACGTGGTGATTAGGCTCGCCACAGCCGGTGAAGAATCCAAAGTTGCTGACATCGATTCCGGACTCTCTCCCACAGTTGTTGTATTTAGTTTGCCACCAAGCTATATCATACGGCCACGTTGTATCGTGACCAAGCGCAACTTGCTCGAAGCGCCACTTGATGGAGGCACCCCTCGTCAATAGCCAGCCTCAAAATCGAGGACTGGTAGTGGCCAATCACTGCCATCGATCTCATTTGAGATGATCCTCGTCCTTGAATTCAAACACCAAGGTATATGCGATATACCCAAAGGAAATGAGTGAACCCATATTAAGGTAGGAGACCATTAAACAATTGATTCATCAACCCTAAGCGCCCTACGGATGTAGGTGGCTATTTGGCCTACCGGCCAAAGGACAGGATCTTCTCCCAACCAGAGAGGAAAATGCTGTTGTGTGAGCGGTGAGCAGTGAGCGGTGAGCGGTGAACAATAATTTTTCTAATTTTTTTTATAGTTGTTTTCAAATGATTCATGTCATATAACCGCATGGTTCGGGTGTAGTTTTGATATTGTTTCAATTCAAATGTTGTAATGGTTCCTATATCCGCGGATTTAGGGCAAAAGCTGACTTTATTGTGCCCCACATGATATGATATGATCCTCTAATAGCAAACTGTTGCGTTCCAGAATGTGACCTGGAACCTCTTTGGACATAATTTTAATATATGGCTTATTGAACCTCTTTGGATGATCCTACCAGCTTTACAACTACAGTGTCTTGCTTAAGGTAGATGGAAACATGACTAACTTTGTTCCACAGTCCTTAAGGCATAAAGTACTTTATGCATCAGCACTATCTTTAATTATTCAATTGATTCTACAAATTGTTCCCATGTTTCTTTAACAAGTGGTTAGTTAGATCTGCGACACAGTTAAATGGGTCCCTCTAGGGTAATTTGGAGTCAAAAATTTCAGAATAAAATTTAAATTTACTGAAAAGAAGCTGCACGACCTCTGAAATTAGAAATAGGGAGGTCAAAATAATGAAGGAGGGCCCACTATGTCATTAAGATGAGGAAGAGCTTTAAAAGGACTTAAAAATCTATAGATTAGATTTAATTTTTAAAAAGAAAGTAAAAGACGTCAAGAATTAGACAACTCTAGATGTGGAAGTAAAATTGATCGCCAGCATGTGCAGCTGATTGTAATGTACATATTGTATCACGACATAAAAGCCAACATCCAAGGAGAGCAAGGTTGAAAATGATTAAGGGATCCAAAGATGAGCGGTTAGTGTAACGCAAGGGATAGTAGTCATAATATTATTAGATGAAACAAACACATACGTCAAATAAATACTATATGTTGTCACTAACTTGATACGCTCCGATCTGATGATGCTCTAGAAGCATTAGTATCGGTACTCCTGGACTCCGACAAATCTTCTCCACTGGATTCAATGGCTTCAATGTCCATGAACTATAAGCCCCAACGGCACGGGGATGTTAGGCGAGTTGTACGATATTCCACTAAACGTGTTGCTAGTTGATTAGCAATTCCTTCCGCATAGGATGGAAGTTCATACGATTTTAGTGGGCTTGGATAGAACTCCAGATCACAAAAGAATAGGCGATGAACTAGGTAGGTCAATGTGCTGCATCTACAAGTGCGAAAATGTATCATGTTAAAACAAGAAAATTGATAAGGTATGAGCAAAAAAGAAATTCCGTTTGAAAAGAAAACCTCTGAGCAGACTCACTTACTGAAACAAGAAGACCTTCTGGCATATCCACAAGAATTAAATCTACATAAGGGTGGTTCGTTGCAGATCCTTTGTAATGACGGATTTTGTCATTGGAGTGTTGTAAATGCATAGTTGAATATCAGTAAAGTAGGCCATGTTGACTACCGTATACTAGCATACAAAGTAATATTCAAAAAATTCAGATTTTAAATGGTTGACAAAAGCATGATTACATGGAGTTTACCTTGGAAATAAATGTTTTCAGCTAGTTGTAGGTTGGTGTTAAGGTCCCTAATTAACCTCCAAGGACCTCGTCCAAAGACGAGTTCAGAATGAACTCAACTAGCTTACTCTCATTCTCCTAGATAGAAACCAGAATTGGGACCTGTGTGAGCTGCTCGTAGGTTGAGTCTCTATTAGTGCCCCTGGAAGAGACAGTGCGAACCTGCAAACCAAAAATTTTAGTTGGGCTTCAAGTCATGGGATTCTTACCTTCCTGCTCCCCTAGAGTATTCACCTTTCTCTTGCCCTTCACCTCGCAATTGCCTTCAGCAGCTTTTCTAACTCTTTTTATTCTGCCTTCTCTTCAACCTCCTTCACTTTCTGCGCCTTCCTCCGGCCCTCTTCAAGCCGCCTTTTGAGAGCCTTTGCCCTCTCATACTCATCCTCTATATCCTTCAAATCTTCCATTTCTTCTCCAGACTCACCTACAGCCTCTCGTGACTTTTTCAAATCTATCTCAAAAGATGAAGTGTAGTTTGTCCCACAATTGAGGTATCAGGCCCCCGAAGTAAGATGAGAAGTTACCCAGATGCGTTGTTCAGCAGCTGAAAACATGCACGCAACATTAGACCAATGAAGCCATGTACTCAAGAAAATCGAGAGGTCATCCTTTAAAATAGCTTTCTTTGGTAAGAGATCATACTTGAAGTACCTGTTCAAAAGAAGGCTACTCTTAGAAGGACTTAAAAATGCATGCAGTAAATCGAATGTCAAAGAATTGATGCAACGAAAACATTCAATTTACATAAACTCAATAAAGTGAAATATACGTAAAAAGAACTCGTCTGACAACTAAGTCAGTTCCCTTGAACCCCACAAAGTCATCAATCTTCTTGAAATAATCATAACCTCTAAAGTAGGTGCTGAACTCCTAGGCTCAAAGCTTCATTCGACAATCTTCAATGTATGCCGACAAGGACAAATGCTCACTAGCAACATTCATATTAATTGGAATTCGATCTTGGCGCATAAATTCATCGAATGAAACCATTTGCTCTAATATCTAAACCCATATGTGTAAAACAATTGATTAGACAAAATTTAATAAAGAATAAGCTTCCACTTAATGTCTCAACAACCTAATATTGTGACTGCAACTATATAACAAAGACAAATAGCCTAGGCTAGATACTAGTGGCAAAACGAAATGTGTTTCCCCAACATGGTCTGACATTCAACGCTACAAGGTATTTTTCAGATTTCATGTCAAACCATTGATATGGATAATGTAAATTTCTTTCACCGCTTTAACCTCTAAACATATTAAAGTGAGCAAACCAAGACTAATTAAAATGAATATGGTTGATTACAATGTTTCAATACAGAAGTTATTCATGAAACATAAAATTGAATAAGCTGCAAACTAGAATGATAAACTTACCTCTGCCCACCAACATGCCTTTGCAAGGAAGTTGCAATGACAAATCTTGTCCTTGGTGTCAAGTAGAATTGAATCTACCAAACAATGCCACAAGCCTCAGTCTTGTGCAGAGAGTCAATGTGATTTAGACATGCTTGACGCCATCACAAACATAAAACATGTGACTGGTCAGGGCTGCCAATTCAAGGACCGAGAGAAGGAAGGTGTTGAATGCGTCGTTATTTGCTTTTCATATGGGTCCTCATTTCTCCATATCAGCTTCAGTCACCTCTTGGGTTTTTCCGTCCTCGTTAGTCACTGTCACATAGAAGATAGAAGCTCCTTCACGATACCCATGCACAAACTCTTGCTCAAGTTTGGCAAGTTCACTCTGCAATGTAGGTCTCACCATAGGAGTTGTTACCATTCTACAAAGAGGAATAGAGAAATGTGACGAACTAGTGGGTTGCACTCTCAAGCTTGCTATAGTTGCTATTGGGTTCAACTTCTGACGATTACCGATCTCATCCTCGTCAACTTCAAAATGTTCATTATGACCCAAGGATTTTTCTTCTTCATGTCTGATATGTCATCGATGGCTTCAACATTCCCTCAAGCTTCTACATCCCCTCTAACACCAAACGACAATTGATTTGCTTGAGGAGATTCTCCAGCGTTAGTGTCCATGCCTACAGGGAGCTAGATAAGACACTCATTTATTAGTCAATGTAACAGCAGAGCAAAAAAAAATGCAATCAATTCATAACCTCAAAGGACAAATATTAGTTGTGTTTTTAAAAGATCTGAGTTAATCAATGTGAGAGTACGAGCAACAAGCTTCGGGCCCAACACCAATGCGTTGGACTCTGATTCTTGAACATACCGCCGCATGAATTCAATTAACTATTATTGCCCGTGTGCATGTTTTGGCGCCGACACCAATGCTTGGGACTCTGATTCTTGAACCTACCGTCGCATGAATTCAATCAACTATTGCTGCCCGTGTGCATGTTTCGGTGCCGACACCAATGCCTGGGACTCTGATTCTTGAACCTACCATTGTGTGAACTCAATCAACTACTACTGCTCGTCTGCATGTTTTGGCACCGACACCAATGCCGTGGGCTCCAATCTTGAACAATAGGTTTCATGATTTTGATCAACTACTGCTGCCCGTTCCAGAATACGACAAAGTATTGGTCCCCTCATTCATGTATCAGGCCCGATACCATCGCCACAGGCTCCGATACTTGAACCTACAGTGGAAATATTTCAATCAACTACAACTGCCCTCAAGCATGTCTCGGGCCCGACCCTAGTGCCTCGGTCTCCAAAAGTTGAACCTACTATTTCAGATTATAAGTAACTACTACCACCCACCTGCATGTTTTGGGCCTAACATCAATGCCTTGGGCTATAAAAGATAATCTACTCACTATTCTGGCACTTACAACATGCTCAAAGTAAGAAAACATCATTAAGGAAACAAAACGGAGAAGGATTCTTTTTATTTCAGTCCGCATAATGGCTTGTATTTGATTTCAGAATCGGTATAGAACGATACATTATCTTTTCAAGTACTTACGTTTTTTCAAAGTTTAGTAGCCCAAGTCACATGCGCTGACACTGAAATGGTTGTTTGTAATCATTTTCTAGACATACGTGCACTATATCGAAACCGAATCAACATAAGTGGTTTGCAAGCTTTGATTCCAAAAGATGTGTCGGGGCCGATATTAGAGCTCGTGTCTCCGAAACTTGATCCAAACAACATATTCTACATGAGTCAATTATCATGGTTAACTAATGAACCGCATATGCATAATCTATGTCAGTCTATCATTATCTTCAAATTGCAAGAATGATCATGATCTTCCGGCACTCATCAACGTGCACAGACCAACTATTTCATTAAGCCGGATCACAATATCGAAGTAACCTCACATGCCTCCGGCCCGAAAGCAAAACATTGGAGGCAAGGAGTAGATTAAAAATCAATACTTCACAGTCAATTGTTTCATCTTGCTACAGGTAATCACTACTAAAACCATAGTATTTGCTCATGCAATAGAACTCATCAACTTCTGATGCTAGCTAAACTGCAACTCACAAGCTGATTGTGAAGTAATCTACGACCTTCAGCAAATATTCTCTCCGCAAATCAATAACCATATTGTACCCAGAGTAACCACGCAAAAGAATTTTAGGGCTCAAAACTCTTCACACAGACCTCGTGGGTTCATCACAATTCGATAGCCAACTTTGCCATTTTTAGATCACGTAGAGATCAGAGGCAATGACGGGTTCTGGATCTAATCACTATGTGTTCGGATCTCTCACCACTAGCAAACAGATGATCATTGGCAAACAAATCATTGCAAACATATCATTAGCAAACAAATCAAAGAGATTAGAGTCAAACCAGAGCCAAAACCCATCATTGGCGGCAGAGGATATTCGAGACTCAATCTAATCCAACAAATGCCGAACTTCCTAAAGATGTGTCGGGGCCGATAACACAGCCATAGTCTTCGAAACTTGATCCTAGATCTAGGTGAGCATTGTGTCAAAACCGAGAAACTTGATCCTAGATCCAAAATTTTGTTGCATTAATTCATCTAGCACCTCGAATGGTGGCCAAGGTGTCGGAGCCGAGACAACTTTTTGTGAGGCAGAGCTAACGACGGATTCATTAGAAATCTTTTGCTAATGTATCAAATGATAGCGTTGGTTTCTAATGAACCCATTCTAATGAAATCAGCGATATCTTTTGCTAATGTATCTATCTTTGACAAAAAATACAACAATTTCCCTTCATAAATTTCACTAAAATTTACTATATTTAGTAAAAAAATCCGCCCCTTCAATCCCCTCCAAGGAGACTTCGAGACAGTTAGGAAAATTTTTACCAAAACTAGTGGTGAATCCGATTGACACGTCATAGGTTCATACCACATTGGATAGACAACGTGACAAAGGAGTAGAAATATTACCCACCCTAGGGTTCAGAGCCTAGTTTGACCCTAGTTTGACCCTATTGTATCGTGACGAGGGGGTCCATCACGACACGTCACGTCGTGACGACACGTCATCGTCAGTTTGTCACAATAGACAACCTTGGCTGCTGCCGACACTGCAAACCAAAGAATTGTATCAGTAACCCAACAAATGTATCTTTTCTGAATGCCAAAAGATGATAATCCAGAGTAGCAGCAAAGCAGAGTCGCAGCAACCTAGTCAAAATTGTTAGCATTCCGAAACCAAAACTAAACGTGTGAAAGTTGGACAGTCAGATTGAACCTTGTTGGCTCTACAAAAACCCTAGATCTGGTGGACTCTATTGGTCAATATCATGCCCTAGGCAATAAACTAGAGTCTACAAAGCTAGTTCATTAAGTCATTATGCTGGTTCACTAAGTCATTATGAAGATTTTACACTTCAAACATAACATTGTTCTCGTTGAAAAAAATAAGAGACCGTAATAGCTCGTTCGTCCGGACTGTTGTCATCTTCTGCTATGGAATCATGGGCACTGGCATTACCAAGCTTCGGGGCTTGAGCAACTGGAACTTTGTTCAGGAGAATATGTTTCCAGGACAAGGATCAGACATGGACAAGGTCTTCGTCTTTAAGATGTCTCAGGTCGGGCCTAGTAGCGGAGTTGACTTGGTGAAGCGAATGCAGACTAGTAGTGACCTTCAGAACGCTTACATAACGTTTGACCATGTCAAACGTGTCAGATCTTGGACTACCATGGCTTACCACGTGTATGGCTCCACTTATTGTCGGGTCATGACAATCGCAGTATGTGACATACAATCGGAGGATGTTGCAGCCCAATCAGTTGTATGGAAGAATCTGAATGGTGTCATGGCGCGCCACGGTGTGCATAAAGTCAATTTCAAGGGATTCATGGCCGATAGCACCCAGGCTAATTGGAACGTTGTTCGCATCATCTATACAAGCAGAGACGCGAGTGAGAAAATGGTGGATAGCAAAAGTACTTGCCTTTTCCACTAGATACAATCTTTCGAAAAACAAATCAAGGCTAACATCCGCCAGGACCTCCAAGCTCAACACCAAAAACTCTGCCAGCAATACAAGAATGCCAAGCCCATGGTAGAGGCCGATACTAAATATCTTGCAATTCGATAATGGTGGATGTCATCCGGTGCTGCATTTGAATAAGGCCTTCCTCAACTTGAGCTTTGGCTTGCCTTCTGGCACTTTTGTTACCGGCAGTGGGGTGGCTTGATGCAGCTGGTAATTCTTCTACCTTCCTCTACATTTTTTTCATAATGTACTTCGCCTTCAAACATTATATAAATCCTATGATAAGGCTAATTTTTACAATTGCAGGATCTCACTCAAGACAAACTTGCAGAAATGCCATCCTGTAACCTTATAGAATCGATCCATAACAAGTAGAAACAACAATCCGGCAATCGAGGGAGCGACCTGTACGTGGCGACCGTGGACGACTTTGTTCAAGGCTTCATGCACTGCGTAGCATACTACCAATTCCTCAAACGAGAGCGCCCCGGTACTGGACCGTCAAAGGAAGAACTGAAGCTTAGAAGTGCTCAGAGGTTATCGGCTCAAACTCGAAATTCGAAACCACTCCACGAAGTGTTGTGGAAGATGTCTAGCGCCGACATGTTGTGCACCAGAACTCCTCACCTTGAAGGGGAAGAGGTATTTGTTTCTCTTAAACGAAAGTCAGATAGTGCTTTTGGTTCTGAATATGAGTCTCACAGGCCTGACAAGTTTAGCATGCCAAGACCGCGCGTCCAAATCAGATCAGCACGCAATGACAACGACCACAACCTTCCACCAACTGATTCTCCTACATCTTTTGATCAAGAGGAGACGCTCCTTGAACCACACCGACCTACCCATCAAATCGATTGCCACGACGTCACTATTGTGGAGGAGACTACATGCGACCCTTCCGAATAGCACATTGCACGCCTTCCTAAGACATTCGCCAAAGCGTGCTTTACTCAACAAGCCATCACCAAAAAGAAGTGCGTTGCTGGAATTGTGCAAGACGGGAAGAATACTGCAGCTCCAACCTACATTGGCATGATGGACAACTACAAGAAGAATATGAAGGAGTCTATGCAATTCTTCTTCTACAATGACGACATTGAAAGATGCGTGAAGGGTACTCGTCGAAAGTGGACGATGTCAGGACCAGAGGTTCCAGAGGTATGGCCAGTTAAGTTGGGGACCAATTTATCTCGCAAAGAGATCCTCTTCTTGGAGAATGCAGGCTTTAGACTACCCCAACAAATAGAGATTTTGCCAGCAAGGCTCTTTCAGGACCAACCATTTTCTGTGAACTTATCAGCTTACACGACTCTAGCATATCGAGACGATTATCTCACCCGTAGATCAGGGAAAAATATCCAGCGCAACAAAAAAGCCCCGTCCACCAAGCATGCGAACAACTGTGCATCAGCCTTATCATTGAAAGGAAGTGTGCGCAAGTTATGCATGCTTCCTGCCCCTGCCCTTGGATGCATCGTCTCATTGGATTCGGGCGCACCTCTAAAGGTGTAGCAATATCTCTTGACGATATCGTCAAGGAGATGGCAACAAAAGCAATTGGAAAGCGTGGTCAGTGGGCAAATTGTAAGCACCTCTATTATGTATTTACAGTCATTTGTGGTTGGGATTCAGAGTCCGATACATTCATGCACGCAGCTAGTTTTAGCTTCAATGAAGTGAAGCGAGTCCTAGAGAGTGGGTTGTTGAACCACCTACACTTGTAGATTTGACAATTTCTACAAAGTAACCCTTGTATCCAGCACTTGATTTATTTATTCAGTAGTGAGACTAAAAGGGCCATGACTCAAGTTTGCAGTATCACCTTTCTTCTGGTTTTCAGAGTATCAATCAAAGTACTCCTTATAATCTAACTACCTGAACGCCACTATAAGTGCATCGCGCTAACAGAATCTAAAAGACAACAAAATTCCTTTCACAGAATCTACAAGAGTACTTGCAGTTTTACTCATTTTTCTAACTTATCCCATGACAAAACACATCTTCAAAACGAATTTTCACCAATTTTTGTAGAGTAATATTCCACGGTTATAGGTCCCAAATTGTACTATGAATAGAAAAATATTTTGGAAATTTTTTATTTTCTAAATCTTCATCTCCGTCTGAACTATTTTTGATCTAAAATATCCAAATCTAACTGCTCACCGCTCACCCCACACCGCTCACACTATAGCCTCGTCCGCGAGTTCGACGGCCAGATCTTCTCCCAGCCAGTCCTCAATTTCGAGGCTGGCTCGTCGCGAGGGGAGGCACCTGTCGTCGAATTTCCTTGACGTTTATATTTGGAATAGTAGAGAACGTGATTGCAGGAGGAACTCGTCCCTCCACTGAGAATAGGTGTAACGGCACATCTACACATCATTAATAATTCCTTGACGTTTATATTTGGAGTATCAGAGAACGTGATTGCATGAGAAGTTTGTCCATCCAATGAGAATAGGTTTAACAGCACATCTCCACATCATCTATATTTCCTTGACGTTTATTTTTTAGAGTATTAGAGAACGTGATTGCAGTAGTAGCTTGTCCATCCAATGAGAGTGGGTGTAACGGCTCAACTTAACATCATCAATATTTCCTTGGCGTTTATATTTGGACTACAGGCTTTGTCCATTTTATATGTTCACGAGTACTTTACACAAACTAAATTTGATTTATTACACTTTGCTCAAGTTCTACTTCTACTTCTAGTTCTAATCGATCAAAAAATGTACTTTTCGGTTGTGAATATGTATTATTCCTCCTAGAGATCAAACATCTTGCACACTTGAGCAAGTTAACTGTTAAAGTCAAGATTACTGGTGATTTGCATTGAGAGCTTGGAAATACTATTTGCCATCATGACTACTTTTAGTTCTATAAAATTGCAATTTGTTTCCATTCCTCGGTTGTACATTGTGCGAAGATGCAAGTGTCTAAGAGAAGGACCGAGAAAGAATGAATGATAGTTGATCCACACTATATTCCTAGTGGTATTTACTGCTACAATACATGCATTGTGACCAAGACCATTGCCAAGTTTCGACATACTCACTCTGACACTTGGAGTTTCCAAAAGGCATCTTTCAGTGATGAGTAGCTAGAGGTTTTTAAACACTCGCCAATGAAGCTGAATAGAGCTGGTTCCTTCTCTTTGTAACCATGCACCATCTTTGGATTGGTTTACTGCATCTGACACCTTCGTGCTTGTGTAGGTACTCTCCGATTTGATGTCATCTGCTTCATACTTCGCATGATTCCTCGGTAAACCATCGGTCCTTTCCATGATGAGTCAAAGTGCAAGTGGCGGATCGAGAATTAGCTTGTTGTAACAGGGGACTCACGATGAGTTGACAATGTGAATAATGCTCGAAAGCTTGAACTATGCGCAGAGTGTCTTTCGTTCATATAAAAGTACTTGAATAGACACTCGAGTGGTGAGAATCAGTATAGCGTTTCTCTGTTCCAGTGAATGGATGCGATTATTGTTGTACCAGTGAATGTATGCCTATATATGACTTGTAAGCCATACCAGAGAGACATTATCACTATGAAGTTCTCAAACAACTGATTGAGTTGAATTACAGTCCTCCAATTCTCACCTTAGAGTCTCAGAAAGTGACGTCAAAACCACGACAAACTTACAAAAAGTGTTGCTTGCAGTTGTCACGCACAACCCGTCGTACTCGCGGTCAGTAATGTTGGAAGGTCACAAATTTCTTGTTGATCATGTTCTCAGACTTTGGAGCTGAGAGTCTTTGTTCGTCATATTCCTGAGACCATAGCCAAGAGTTCTTTGTTGTGCGTTGTAGAGGGCAAGCTTCCAGATATGGCGACGGACTCGCCAAAATACTTAGCCAACTACATGCCTCTCACGCCCATCACATATCTGGAGCACGCGGCAGTAGTGTTCGGCGACCGCACTTCGATTATCTATGGCGAGCGTTGATTCACTTGGGCGCAAACCATGGAGCGGTGTATGCTGGTTCACTCCACTTGAGTATCTGGTCCAATAGTATTACTTGTATTCACCCAGTACAAGTCATACTAGCATAGCGTCTCTCTTGTAACCTGAACTCCATAAAGTCAGTAAGAAACCATATACACACGTGTATTCTACTCCGTTAATTAAAAGAGATGTATTATAGTTTAGCAAAAGTCACACCTTTGGATTGAAAATACATCAACTAACATCTTTCATTTGGAGGTCATTTCAATGTTTGAACCTTATCATATTCTAATACAACACCATACATGTAGAATACTGTGGCCACCAATAGCACCTTCTCACGTGTAAGGTTTTAACTCCACAACAAGAGGGGGTATGTTATGAACTTTACCAAGGACTGATGACCAAAGATGAAAGTACAAACCTGATACAAGTTGGGCTTCCGGAATCTATGGTGCACTCAAAAGACGCCAGAAGCTCCAAAGTTGCGTGCAGCAGCTCAACAAATATAAGACGTACCTATACTATACTAACAAACAATGAGGTATAAACTACAGCGATTCCTCAGCACGAGGAGCAGATGTGTCGTTTTACCTTTTGTCATTGGATGGACGAGTATTTTCATCAATCATGTTCGCTGCTTCAAGTCCTCTAAAATAATAACTATTGTGTTCAAACAACTCCGGAGCCCTAAATTAGCTTAAGTCAATTTTAAGCCAACTCTAATAAGAGACCAGGTCTCATGTAACGCATGATATCATAATTCATCGCTTAACAAGATAACATTGCAAAAGGATGGAGATCTCGGAAAAAGATTCGTCAGAAATGAAAAGTCGAACGTTTGTACATACAAACAAGGCAATTTATTTCCCAGAAGTCGCAGAATATGAGCAGTAGAATATCGTGTGCCTAAAAACTGTTCACATGAAGAATCAGGATCTCAAAAAATGTCTCGGTAGTCTTTGATGGCAAATTGTGACATACAAAAATATTGGACATCCTATGCCTTTCCAAAATCAGTGTTGCAATGCACACTCGATTCCAACTTCTTGGCATCACTAAGCTTCTGTACAGCTTGAAAGGAACCACACCGTGTATGAATAGGAAAATTTGATCGAAGCTAAGGTTTGCAGCTGGTAGTGATAGCACATCCAAAAAAGAGTAAAGACAAAGCGACTCACGTGCCGGAGTGATACAAAAATGGATATTAATACATCTATAAAGAAGTCAACTTAAATGAATACACTAAACATCATCTTTAGTGGAGTACAAATGGAGTAGCTTTCGACAGTGAATAGTAGACACTTTCTGGTGAGTATCAAAAAAGTGTTGACACTGAGCATAGTGTAATAGTATTGAATTAGCTTGTATAAAGTACTCGTGAACAAATAAAACGGATTGAGCTTCTAGTCCAAATATAAACGTCAAGAAAGTATAGATGATGTGGAGATGTACCGTTAAACCTATTCTCATTGGATGGACAAGCTCCTTATGCAACCACGTTCTCTGATACTCCAAATATAAACGTCAAGGAAATATTAATGATGTGCAGATCTGTTGTTACACCTATTCTCAGTGGAGGGACGAGTTCCTCCTACAATCACGTTCTCTACTACTCCAAATATAAATGTCAAGGAAATATCGACGACATTTGCCTCCATCAAGTGGTGCTTCCAGCAAGTGGCGCTTGGTGACGATACAACTTGGCCGTATGATATTGCTTGGTGGCAAACTAAATATAGCAACTGTGGCGAGAGAGTCCGGAATCGATGTCAGCAACTTTGGCTATCGCACCAATATGTCGAGGTAGAGAGCTTGTGTCTCAAGAAAACATTGGGTTTCTGGCTGCATCTTTTACTCAACCAAGTTCTTCTAAAGTATAAGTCCAAAAAGATATTTTTATAAAGAGAGATTGTCCTTTTTAAAAAACAATCAGTTTAATACACAAGTCCTTTTTGGACAAAACAGTCCAACTATCTAAGAAAACTATGTAAAATTCACAAGTCTTAGAAAGGGAAACAAACCCGAGCCTTAAGATCTTGTAGCTCACAATCTAACCGTCCAAATGCCACCAAACTTCTTTAGTAGAACTGATCTACTATAATTGACTAGCACACAAAATCTCAACCGTTGATATTTCTTAGATCTTGAGATATTGCGAAAACATCAATAGCCTCTTCAAACCCTTGATCTTCAACATCCGTGTACAAAAATACCCATAACTTCCAAATCAAAACTCCAAACGCCACGAAATTTGAGATGCTGCTTGCCAACATACAAATGAATCCTTCTAAAAATTTTTAGCCAAAAATTCGTCTCCAAGCCAAAAATATGATGAAACCCGTGACCAACAACAAATGGATATACTTACAGCCTTACAAAATACATGTGCCTTCTTTGACTCCAAATATCTCCTTTATAATAGCTCCAAATTCCTTGATTCTTCTAAGAAGTATGTAGGCCTTGAAAAGAGTTTTTCAACCATACCTCTCGATCTTCAGAAGCTCTCGTAGAACTCCTTGTATGCTTGAAGGTATGGAAGTAGATCCCAAAATTACCTCTTTACTTCAAACCCTTGTATCTCCTTCACTTCAACTCCGAATTATATGTTTTTTACTCCAAAACTATAGCCTAAAACCTCAGTTGTCTAACCCTATTGTTCCTTCTTCCAATGCTCCTTTCAAAGTTGCAGAAACGCTTGATAACGCCGCGGACAGCCCCCTTGATTCTCATTGGTCATGAAAATCGGCGAATGGGAGGAGGACTTTCATCCAAAACCCATCCCCCTCCATCCCTTGCCACCTCCTTCTATCCTTTGCCACCTCCTTCTAATCCTTCCTTCCCTTGCCACCTCCTTCTTATCCTTCCATCCCTTGCTATCTCCTTGTGTCCTTTTTATACTATCTTTTGCATATTCAATTCTATCTTTTCTATTTAAACATTTAGAATTAAACTCTAAATTTAAGCCCAAAATTTCATCTAAAAGCTTAGCATCAAACATTTAAGCCCTAAATAATCCAAAGACTTCAACTAATTTAACAAAAAATGTACGAAATAACCCTTTCATATTAACTTTCAAACTAATTTACCAACTATAATAACATACCCCAAACTTATAAACATATTACCGATCGTGATTGGTTTTTAACATATTTTGGGTAATCCTAATATAACAAAGTCTTTACATACTACTGTATGATATCTTCACTGTTGGCCTAGACCATTCATTACCCCCTATTTTTCTATATTAATATATGTTTTCACATCATGTACACAATCACTTCATGACACCGGTTGCGGTGAGCTCAGTGACCACATCTTCTTACAGAAGTAGTCTATAGATTATGTACACAGAGAGTTTGGAACATGAGAGAATTGGTCGAGGTGTCAAAGTGTTGATCTCAATAGGGTCGATTCTAGTGTTGTCAAAGTGTCGAAGTCAAAAGATTGTGAAGCACTTGCTATCAATTTCGCAATAGGATGGAAAAACTATTCTGGTAAGTAGTTGTTGAATCGTTTCACATTGCACAACCTTTGTCTTTACTTGTATTACTTGATAGAGAGTATTGCTCTATTCATAAGATGAAGTGTAAGCACGGAATATCTGTTCTTTGCATTTTAAGACGGTTAATTTTCTCTTCGTAGAATGAATGTTTGTCTTTGTATTTAAGTGTTGTGGTACATCATTTGAAATTTCGGCACTGCGGAGTACAACTCATAGAGAAGCACAAGATGATCTAGAGAGAGTACACAAATCTACATAAAATGATGGAATAGGAGGCCGTTGCCAGATCGAAGTGCTTCTACAATTTCGTTTGATCGTGCCTACCTTGTAAGTCAAGTATTGTTAATTGTTTTTTTAGTTCATAAATGATATACAATTCATGTAAAGAACTCTATTATCGAGTAAAGTTTTGAGATTGTCCACAACCGCCTAGCAGCGCCTCATCAAACCCCCAGCACCCCCCCTCCCCCCTTGGTTGCAACAACAACGGCTTGTTTGACCCCTCCAAACCCCTTCCCCCACCCGATTGTTGCGGCCGCAACCACCTTACTAGGCCACCTCCCACCTTACACTCGCTCCTCCACACATTTGGTTATCATTTTCTATTTTCTTATTAAAAATGAATGGAAAATGTTTAATATCATGTTTTAAAGAAGAGATGATATATCTTGTATACTACACATCACAAAAACCACAGAATTTTTGTAAACTATTGATATGATTCCGTTTTTTTTTAAGTGAACGAAATTCATATCTAAGGTAAGCCCCCCTAAAACCGACAAGTTAAGGAATGTGCATATATGGAGAGAGGAGATAATTATACTACTATTTTTCAGTGATAGTCAATAGAATTTCAATTTCAATCCAAGTGATTTCATATTTTTCCAATGAAAATTGAATTAGTTATGAATTTTCAAACTGTGCAACCATGTTTAGTGGGTGGCCAGCAGTAGGTACCCCCCATAACCAACAACCAAAAGTAAGGGTCTTGACTAATAGCAAACCTCCATTTGGAGCTGAGTTGGTGGTAATGGGATGGAAGAGGGTTGGATATACCCCAATTTTATAGGCGTTGGCTATGGATTTTTGTTGGTTATGGGAAGGCTTATCGTAGTACAAAGCATGCACAAAAGTTTCCATTTTAAGTTTTAACCCCTAAAATTCCCAAGAATTGCCTTGGAGGACTTAACATTTTTCTTTGAAGTTTCTACTATTGATGGACATTATCAAAAGCTTTGGGTGGGTCCAATTTTTTTCCTAAATCCGACATTTAATGAAAACGTTACAGGGTTTTGAAGTTCAAATGGGAGAGCGGGCAGGTCGGGTAACTCCAAAAACTTTTTCTAGGACACTTCATTGAATGTGAGATTTTCAATACTAGCAATTAATATTATTTCTTTTCATATTGTAAAAAAAAATCTGTTGTCCACGGTGAAAAAAAGCATATAAATCCAAGTCAAACATTTTCACACATAATCGGACATTGTCGGGCAAGGTACCAAAATACTTCTTCTTTTTCACATAAAACTTAGAGATCTTCATATACTTTACATTTTATTTTTCCCGCTGCATTCTGGGGTGTAAACCTTCTTATTGACCATTTCGATTCTCATCCTAAAACATATTGAGTTCATAAAAAAATGTAACGCAAATTCGCAATTTTGAACCTCCACTCCTTGCACAATTTTTTTGAATATTCTACACCCTTTCTCTACCTCTAAGAATTGGTGTACAAGGAACTAATATGATGCTTAACATGATGGTAATGGATTTAGACCTTGTGTAGTGCAAAAATTTGACACCAAATGAAGTCAAAGTGTGTTGATCCACTAAACGCAGGGAAGAAAATGAACCCTTTTCTCTATTTCAAACTCTATAATCTTACTATCCGTGCGATCAAACTTTATGTAATTTTGGATTTAAGTCACTTAATATGTCTTGATTGAGATCGTACGGTCAAAACTAGAAGTAATTTTTTTTTCTACTTGATTCATTGCACTAAAACAAGCAGTTTTGAAGTGCATTTGATGTGAAATTGTCATAGAAATTTTGGGGTTAATAGTGGTCCATTGTGGTACCAATACATGTGGTTCAAATACGACTTTCATGTCTAGCTAAAAGTGCAAAATGGTTTCACCGTGCGTATGGGCTAGAAGTTCATATTGCCATAACTTATTCACATTTATGAATTTCATTATAATAACACTAATTTAGATTTAAACAAACTGCTACAAATTTAGAAAATTCAGTATTGTAACATTAAGATTTGTGTGCAAACATTTTCTTATTAAAAAAAACATTATTTCCTCAATAAAGGTAGTTTCATCATCATCTATTGCTTACACATTCCAAGATAGAATTGGATAGAAATTTTCAAATCTTCATCTACAGTCTAACCTTGATAACATCACACCCTCCCTTTCACCTAAAAATGTGATATTATCAAGGTGTGACAATTTTGATAATATCACGTTTGGCAATTTAGGCAAAATGTGATATTATCAAGAAAGAAGGCAAAAAAAATTCAAAAAAATTCAAAAAAAATCAGAAAATTAAATTAAATCACAAAGTGTCATACACTTGATTTTTCAACCTGAATCAATCACCATCAGATGTTATAAATCACCAGAATCAAATTAATGAATTAGCAAAATCTCATATTGAGACTTTACAAATTAGTAAATCCATTGAAACCTAACATATGATTTATCTCACCTCATGTCGAATGGTCATTGAGAAATAATATGTGACAAGGTGTAACTGGTTCACATTACACATAAAGTATCATCAATTAATCGCCATTCCAGCAATGAACTTACACCACAACGGCTTGTACTATACTAAATGTGTAAAGAAACCAACCGCAAGCAAACCCTTGTCTTCTCCAGAGTCTCAATGCTTTTGGAGCTCAAAACCCTCGCTCTTCCTAGAACCTTTGTCTTCACCAAAATCTATGATTTGCGCACATTTTTCATTCAGGAATCACCCCCAATCGTAGATATGGTATAACATTCCGACAAGATATGCCATCATCCACACTTATTCATCCATCCATTTTTTATATTGTCACACTTACACTACAGATTTTGAAAAAAAGAAGGTGATATTATCAAGGGTGATAATGATATTAACAAGGTAGTTTTACACTAAGAAAATTTGTTTCAAGATTTTGGGTGACAATATCGAGGTGTTATATTAACAAGTGTGATATTATTAAGGTTAGACTGTAGTATTATGTAGTAAAAGCCATCCAAATGCCACAATTTGGTGCCACATTCACAGCTTTGTGTATGATGTTCATTTTGTCAATGGTTTTTGTAGGAGCTTCTTTCAACACGTCCTCGTGGACACAAACATGATGGCGTCTCCAGCACACTCATAAGTTTCTTAACTTTCTAAGGTGACACTTCTTATGCTATCTCTTCTTATTTGTTGGAGTTAAGGGTTTAAGGTTTAGTGTCTCAAGGGCTCAAACATGACAGGTTTTCTTCGAAACCAATACAATTGACATCCTCTTTAGGTGGTACTTCTCTTGCATATCTTTTGAGCTCTGATTATTGAAATGTAGGGCTTAGGGTTTTGATTGGAATACGAGAGAATCTAGGTTTGTTTTTTTTTTGTTATCATAGATGGTGTATTCTTGAATAGAAGCTATTGAGATGCACTGCTTTCAAATGTGAATTTGTACATGTTCTTTTTGCTATCCAATCTCGGTTTTGCATACAAGTGATTTTAAAAGGAAGGCAAAGATAGTACTATGACTTTTGACTTCATTTTATATGAAGCACTTAAATTTTTCTCTAATTATTGGTTGATGTTGATATGAAGATTTTGAGGTGCAGGTGTTGACAAGTGTCAATCCACCTTTTGTACTCTGAAATGTCAATCAACCTACTGTGCTAGCAAGTCTCAAGTCCTTTTTATTTCATAAACATTTGGTAAGACTCTTTTTTATTTACCAAAGAATGTGAATTGAGAAGAATTTATGCATATTTATATTAATAAGGTGTTTTTCATTAATCCGTAAAAGACCAAGTTTCCTTTTGGGGGACGATTTTTAATTTGTGCAATTTACTAAAATTCGGTAACAAATATTTAAAAAAAAATTTAATACTAGATTTTCCTTGCTAAGAGCTTTGTAGAGGTATTTTTTTGATTTTTCTAGATTCATGATTTGAAATTCAGTACCACTTAAAGTTAGAAATGGAGACTCCGGAAAACTCCAAAATTTTGCTAGAAGTTTCTATTGACATTGATATTTTTCATAAATGTAGAGAATATTATCTTCTTTGAAAAGGTAAAAAAAATTGTCTTTTGTGTTAATTTTTTTCTTACCTCTAGTCAAACATTTTTACACATTTTGGGCAAGTAGGAAAGACGAATACATCTTTTCTACATATAACCTAGAGATCTTCATATTTTTACTTTTTAGTTTTTCAACAAAAACATGTGGTGAGAACCTTCTTATAGACCGTTTGGATTTTCATTCTAAAACGTATTAAGTTCACAAGAAAATAAAACATGAATTGACAATTTTTGAACCTCCATTCCTTAAACACTTGTTTTGAATATGCTACACCCCTTCTTTATCTCTAAAAATTGGTGTGTAGGGAACTAACATTTATACGTAACACAATCAAAGTAAAATATTTATACTTTGTGAAGTGAAAGAGTTTGATACTAAGTGAAGTCAAAGTCCGCTAATCCACTCAATGTAGGGAAGAAAATGAACCATTTTCTTGACTTCAAACACTGTAATCTTTCAATCCGTGCAATTTATGAAATTTTGTGAGTTTGTTACTTGGTAAGTTTTAATTAAGATCCTACGGTCAAAACTATAAATATGAAGTTTTGTTTCCTTCCTTATTCTTTGCAATGGAATCAACAATTTTGAAGTGTTTTTGGTGTGAAATTGTCATAGTCCATTAGGGTTAATTGTCAAAGTCGTTCTAGTAAATAAGATTATATATATATATATATATGCATAACATACTTAAATTTAATTTACATGAAAACAATTAAATGTTTTTTTGTTTGTAATACGGTTTATATAGTGAGGTTTTAAAAACTATAGAAACTGTTACATGTCTTAACTTTACCAATAAGTTTTGATGCATTTTCAAAGAAAATGGATGTAATTCCAAATAATTCAAAGTTGTAGAAGAAATAATGTACAATTTCATTGCATTAAATTTTATTTGAAGTACTTAAATAAAAGTGTAAATGGAATTGAAAAAATGAATTATGATGATTATAAATAGAGTGTTACTTCTCTCATGGTGCAACTTTGTGTGTTGTACAAAAGATTGGAGGTTTTTCGTAATGGTAAATTTTCTTTAAAAAATCTATGTTGTTCTTTAAAAAATTTGTGTTGTTGTGCATGTTGTTATGAGTGTTGTTGTGTAATCAAAAAATGTATTCTTACATGCAAGCTCAGGAGACATTTTGAAGAGTGGAGAAAAACATTTAAATCTGGAATTCATATTTTCATGAATATGGAGAACCTTTCACCAAATGTTCAAAGTAGTAGAGTCCAAGAGCAATCCAATAATACAACAAGACCTCTGTCATTTGGAAGTCGCATGTTACAGGCATCGGTCACACGTAGACATGAGAAGAAGACGCAACAATCAAGGATCGTTCATCAAGAAAGTATTCCAGTTCTTCCAAGAATTCAACATGTGCATATGCGGGATGGGAATGGAGTCATCTGCGCTCGTGGAATAGTGGATCAAAGCATCAAGAATGGTGGAGACGTAGGTGGACTCATATTATTTCCACATCAAAGACTAGTACAAATAATTGAAGTGTATGACACTGGGCTCATTCATAAAGATGAAATAGGGCGGATGATGGGAGATTGCATTGGGGAACGAGTACGATGGTCAAAGAAGCGGCTAGAGAACATAGATGAGGTTGTGCATC
The DNA here is from genome assembly GCA_963971425.1 of Bryoerythrophyllum caledonicum. Classification (NCBI taxonomy): domain Eukaryota; kingdom Viridiplantae; phylum Streptophyta; class Bryopsida; order Pottiales; family Pottiaceae; genus Bryoerythrophyllum; species Bryoerythrophyllum caledonicum. The sequence goes on along the minus strand of OZ020526.1, from coordinate 7,841,227 downwards.
CACGTACAATTGTAGATGGTGTACATGATCATTTTGGGTTTTATGATGAAATTTCTGAGGAGAATGTGAATGAAGAAGAGTTATCCAATCGGCGGGATTCAGGAGGATCAACAGCAGCTGAGGCATTTGATTCTCATATGTTGTTGCCTAGAATTTCTTCATTGCCATTTGAGGATGGGCTCGCCAAACCACCATCGACGAGACTGTACACAATGACGAATCGTACTTCAAAACCATTGTTGGAACGGGTGATTGGAGAATCTAGAAACTTCAAGTGTACCTTTTCAAGTGTACAAGGAGCGAAGGCATCATCAAAATGTTTGAAGAAATGTCTAGCAAACATCTCGGAGAAGGAGATATTGAACTTGCGACATGAGGCGTGGAGGTCGCCTGAGTATGAAGAGAGAGCATCTTGGATTGTTCAACATCTTCTACAATTTTATACCAAAGATGATGGCGGCTTTGGGAAGGATAGATTTGACTTTCGGTTGGATGGTCAACCCATATGCCATGGTTGTTTTAGCTCAGCACTTGGTTATTCAAGGAGTCGATTGAATGAATTGAAGGGGTCCATACGGAACACATCGGAGGACTTGAGACGAACATCTGCTATCCATGGCAATTCTACAAAGGCACCTCGTTCTTCAATTCAAGCGGAAGCCACGAGAGTTGCTTTTGAACGCTACGTAAGAGAATTGGGATGCACTCAACCAGATCGTGAATGTTGTCGGAAGAAGGATAAGGTGATGGTGCCACTAGTGTTATTGCCAATGAACATTGAGCGGAAGGATGTCATGGAGGCGGTAATTGATGAGGTACAACAACTTTGTGGTGGAAACCCACTTGGAGTTTTACAAAATGTGGCGCAAAGAGTATACCAATGTTCAAATCCCTCCTCATTCAAGATTCTCAAAGTGTCAGACATGTTGGGAGTATAAGACTTGTGTAGAGGCTTCTAAGAGTCCTATACAAAAAGAAGTAATGAAGAAGAATCTTCAACTTCACAAAACTTTACAGGGAGAAGAACGGAGGGATTATTGGAGGGCAAAGGACGATGCCATACTTTTTCCTACATGATCATTGTGTTTGATTGTGGATGGCATGGATCAAAATACAACCATGGTTCCAAAGCTTCGGCAGTCAGTGAAGGGCATAGAAGATTGTTATGTGAAGACGCACTTGTGTGGTGTGCTCGTACATGGTGTCGGTTTGTATACCGATATATGGATAGACTCTCACCACAAGCATGACAGCAATCAAGTGGTGACTATCATAATGCACGTCTTGGGAGATGTCAAGAGATGACGGGGTAATATTTTACCGCCTATACTACGCATCCAAGCGGACAATTGTGGTAGAGAGAACAAAAACCAATATATGTTTGGTTTGTGTGTAACATTGGTGGGTCTTAAGTACTTCGCAGAGGTATATATATATCAGTTTCCTCATCGTAGGGCACACCCATAAAGACATTGATCAAAGGTTCAGTGTCATATGTGGAAGTTTGAAATCTCGGGACATTGATTCTTTGAAGGAATTGTTGGAGATGGTCAAGAAAGGAGCATCTCACATTGAGGCCTTTCCAACATCAAGACATTTGGAGCATGTTTGGGACTGGAAGTCTTTCATTTCAACACACTTGTGGACAGGACTAGATGCCATCATCGGTGTTTCCATCCCACATCATTTTAGGTTTTATCTTAAAGGCGGCATGCCATATGTTCAAAAGAAGAACTATGCTCGCGATCCTTCATGGCAACCAGAAGAAGGCTATCAATATTTGAAGAGCTTGCCAATAGAAGGCAACAAACCCGCACTTGCTGTTGTGAAAGATGCAGATGACAGAGAAGTAAAGTCATTGGAAGCATTCATTCGGATGAAAGAGAGATGCATCGCCAGGAAAAAACATGTTTCCAAGAACAAGGATGCAATTGTAGAAACCCAGAGGTTAATAGATTATCTTATTGACTTCCCAGGAAGTGATAAATCGGAAGCCCGGGCTCGTCTTTTCTGGCCCAATGATTATTTTATACCTAATATGGAATGTGGAGTTGAAGGAAGAGCAAAAGAATGTACGGGAGATGGTAATGCTCGTGGCTCTACTATTACAACAGAGGACGTCAGAGAGGTATTGAGTAATCTCCCACCAATCAAAGTTTCTGGATATTTTGGTCCTATGCGAGACAAACCACGAAACAAACCTACAAGGCCAAGTAAGAAACAAAGACCTATATCTGATGATTCTAGGAGGAACGATCATCAATCAAACGGAGGTGTATTTCCAATGTTTGATGCTTTGGAGGACGTAAAGATAGGTTATTTTGTAGCAATGTACACGGGTGAAGAAGGGGGATTACTATTTTGTGAGCCTAGAGCCGTGAGCGGAGAGCGGCGAGCCTTGCTTTGCGAGCGTAGAGCGCAAAAAAGATGAGATTCTATAGAAAAAGTAAAAGTTTAGAAAACTTGTAAATAAAAGTGAAAGAAAAATTGGAAGTCAATGTTTAGGATAGGGTCCTATAGCCGTGGGAAGTGGACCACATTTGGAGATTCAAATGTCGTCATGACATACTAGTTTGCTACTTCAAATGAAATTAGAGTAGGGCTTAGAATTGACATGGGTTATATTATCCTATGACCGTGGCTGAATTTTAAATAGAAAAAATCAGTTCTATACATGAAAGTAAGGGAACAAAGTTGGATTTGAAATTAAATCAGAATTTTCTATTTATAAGAAGGAGATAATGGGTTTAAGTTACAGGCACTGCAAATTTAAAGTAAGTAAAATTACATTTGTGAATTAAGGTGACCAAAGGTATCATTAGATATAAACAATATCAAAGTAAGAATTCAATTTTGCTAATATTACATTAGAAACCAACATTTCTTCAATGGACAGAACCAAAGAGAGGACAAAGTGGATTGTTGTAAGCAGAGTGCACAAGAAGAGTTATTCATCAACTCTTTTGAATTGACAAAATGGTTTAGGAATGATATAGAGAAGATGACAAAGACGGTTTAGAATGAAGGACTTTACCATGGAAAGACAATATTGACAACAAAGAAAAATTGCAATGTATTCAATGTTTAAAACCATGGAGTGAAGAGGAAGTGTAAGTCAAAAGTAGGAGAAGTGAGGCTTCAAATGTGTGAGAAAGTAGAATTAATGGAGGTTCATGATATAATGTCGAAGTCTACTTCTGCCTCATCATCAATATATCTACGAACACGTCTGTCAAAACGCAGAATTGGCGAAGAACCAGTTGGTGATGATATGGTTGCTTGTAAATTTGCAACTTCTTCATCCCATGGAGACTTGACAAAGTCTCTCACCGGTGACACGACAGTAGCCATCAGTCTGGAGTAGAAAAACATGGATCAGTGGATATGAAGAAAAATAAAAACAGCTCAACGAAATGAAAAGAAAATTAAATGAGAACGTACGTACTCAATCGGTTTCTTCGAGTGACTTGACGAATGGGCACGCCAATATCAGGTGCAACCGGAGCCGCTGAAGTGGAAGCTTGGACGTGAACGGCTTGCTCCGAAGTCTTGAACTGAGAGAGCATTGCTTCAAAGACAAGGGAGTCATCCTCAAGGGTGCAATGTGACGACCAATGGTTGTGCAAGCCCGAATTGAATTTCCTAGAGACAGAAAACAATTGTTATGGGCAATCAAACTAGAATTTGAAATAGAGAATACGAACATGGTGAAGCACTATGTACCAACTGTCGCCGTGGTGTCAAGGACCACATTTCCACGCTTCGTCAGTGCCGCGATGAGCATTTGGAGGAAGACCGAGTCTTTTTCACAAGCACCTCTCCAAGGAACGGAACCATTCATGGATTGAGACTCAGAAGAAGTAAAGTTGAAGAGGACGTCCGTTTCTGAGACCTCCATGCCAAACTCCACGAGATCTTCATCCATAGCAATCAAGAAGCGATTACCTTCCATCGCGTTGTGGATGAAGAGAAGAATTCGAAATCGACGACACTGAAATAGTTTAGAAAGGGAGGCAGAGAATGAACTACAAATGGAATTACAAATAGAGCTCTTCAATAATGAATTGTGGAAAAGAGGGAAGACACCATGAATTGGATAGAAAAGCTAACCTTAACTCCTAGATTTGTATGAGAGGAAAACGGAAGGTCGTTGATTCCCCACCACTCTCGCTGCAATTTTAAATTATAGGCCGCAGGATATGAGAAGATGTCTGTTCGGATACCAGGAACGTCAGGGGCAAACACCAGCATCGCACCTTCTTTGTGGAGAAAATTCTCCACAAATTCGAACAAGTAATCCACATCTTGAACTGAGTACTCATTCCAGGATGGAATTTGAGTTGCGTTCACGGAGATTCCTGGAACGGAGAGGCCATCCTTCACATCTGCCATAATCAATGCAAATCCAGAGTGTTTGCAGTGAAGCGAGAGTGCGGCGTTCCCAGTCTCTTTCTTCACCTCTTGAGGAGGTAAAACAACATTAAATGAGAAAGAAAGTTGTAAATATCAAGTTTTTAGTTTCATGAGAAGGACCAAACCTGGAGCCCAAAGTTGTTAAGCTTCGTGAGGCACTCGTGAACTTCTGGTAGTTTCTCCATCATTTGCCGGATGCTCGTCTGCTCCACTAAGACCGAAGCGGGAGAAGATGAAATAGAGATATCAGCTGATTGGACCTTGGCCACCTTTTTCTTCAATGTTGTAGTGAAAGAGACAAGGGACTGTAGAGAGATTGCGACAGTGACGGTGAAGAATGAAGGGTCCGGGTAGTAACAGATGCCATAACGGTGTCGTGGACTCTGTCCATGATCTCCATGTCCGCATCCACATCCGTTGCCATAGAGGCTGAATAAAGGGCTGCCTGCTTCGCCGTGATCTCCGCGATAGCAGCTTCAGCACGACGCTTCATACTTGCTTCCGCCTCAACTGCCAGAGCCTTCAATGTAGCAGTAGCTTCAGCTTCCGATGCAGCTTTGGCCTCCACAACAGCTTTCTCCATCCTAGCCTTCTCTTCAGCTGCCGCCTTCCTCTTCGATCCTCGAGGCTCCTTCACTGCCGCTGCTAGCTCTGGAGGCACGACAACTTCGTTACCAACTAACTCAGGTTGGATGCCGTTCCTGAGAGGAATGTCGAACGACGGCGGCTTTGTCAATGGACAATCCAAGTACCACCCACAGTTCTGCCAGTGTTGATGGGCCCACTTCTTCGTGATAACATCTGTGATCATGCAATTGTCAGAATCTCGATCCAAATAGCTCTCGAAGAATGCAGGCGTCTTCGATAATGCATTCCTCGGGTAAAGGATATAGAAGAAGTATCGGTACAACACCCGGCAGACGGCCTCCGAAAGTTCTTCTTGCAATTCCGCTGCACGATTCTTGTGCACTCCTTTTGAACCCAACTCATCATGAAACGCCAAGTCCCATAGCTGAATTCGCATCCTTTCCACCCAATCTTCAATTGTTGGAATGGAACTCTCCCCGACTGGATGATAATCAATTGATTCGCCGAGCTCAGATAATGTAGAGTCAAACAAGATCTTCACCTCGGACGACAGCTGCAATAACATGACATAGAGGATTTGTTTAGAAATTAATATTTTGATGGCTAAAAAATATGATGGCATAGGGATTTGAAACTAACTTGTGCCCACCAAGTCGCCTTCGTGAGCCACTCAGGAAAGCTATGGTCTGTAAATTTTCCCTTTGGAAATTTAACAGCAGCGCGCAAGGAACTTGGCTTGTTCCAACGCTCCAGCCACTTCACCTTCGAGGCAGCGTTCATTGCTGAGGTTGATAGGTACCAAAGCTTTTCTTGAGACATCTCAGGGTCATCCTCGTGACTCTCATAATGAAGTCGCACTTGTTGGAGGAATTGAGGTGTGTGCTTGGAATCTGTAATCGGTAGCTGCTTCTTCAATTCGTTGTGCATATCCTTTGTCACTTGCTTCACCGCCTTACCAATTGACTCGTGCAACTTAACAGTTGTCCACTCCGATGACTTCTTTGGATACTTCTCTTCAAACATTCGAGTAGCATGCGCCACAGCATCACCAAGTTGTTGCTGTAAAAATTAGACAACAAATCAATACATAGATAGTGAAAGGGTAGAAAATTGAGGAAGGGAGGTCTGCATGAGTAGGCAGGACCTGTTTGACTCTTCCGAGGAATCCCAGTGGGCAGCCAACAAGTACGAAGTTGAGGCAGCCGACAATGGCTGCCCCAAAGGAGTGACGAGTGGACATTGAATTGTATAACCTGGATGCATGTTGATACAAAAACAATTGAAAAGAAAAACTTCAGAGGGGTGCAGAAAAGTATTACTGACCTGATATAGAATCCCAACGAGTGAATCAATAGTAAGTGTGTACCACGTATTTGGATTCGACTTGTGCTTCTTCTCAGCATCAGCAATCTCCTGAGAGGAGACAAGTTTCTCGAAGTACTTGAGAGGCTGACCTGCAGTTCCCTGAAGGCGATAGAGTTTATGCACGAGATTGGTTTTGACGTGACCAGTCTGATTTCTCCTGCACACTCAACACATAGTTGTGAGGAAAATGTTATCCATGATGAATAAAAGGCAGATTGTGAACAGTTTTTACCAGTTGACTTGGTGAAGCGCCGTTTGAAGTGGTCCAACTTGACCTTCTACTTCCAATACCATAGACTCCACGGAGTAGTGCCATGCTGGATCATCATCATGATCTCGATTAATAATTGGCAGCCATGCTGCAAGTCGGTGGTTACCATCCCACACAAAAAACATTTTCCCCGAAAAATGCTTCCATGCGCTCTCTCTCTGCAACTCCAGCTCGAAGGCATCATTAGCATTTTTCCAAGCTTGACTCCACTTCTCAATGTCACTCGGAGTGACATCCAAAGTCTTTCCTTCATTGTCCTGAAGGGCAACATAAAACACCCCATGCCCATCCATGTAGCCAGTGCCAACAAAATGGGCGTTCAAAGCAATGACGTCGTTCTTGAGATATGGCCTCACTGCTGCAAGCGCCTTCATCCTACATAGAGGAATATTAAGTTTAGACTTGCTCCTTGGTTTAAATCGAAGCCTGTCAAGTACAACATTTGTATTGACAGACTCCTTAACCATCATTTTGTCCATCTCCTTTTGAAGGTCCTCTGCAGACATCTCTCCGTGCTCTTCAGAATCTGCATCGTCTGGAGTTGCATCATCTTGAGTTGCATCGTCTTGAGTTGCATCATCCTCATCAGCTGCCATAGGATCAAATCACATATCAAAAAATAGGCTGGCAGGTATTAAAACATGAGCAGAATTGTTTGAAACATGCACAACATTGCTAACCTGATTCAAGTATGTCGGGCTGCGATGAGTCTGGACAATCCCTTGATTGCGTGCCTCTCGTTGGCGCGAGTGAAGTCTCGTTGCCTGAACATGAGAATTGTTAAAGGAGAGTGAGAAGGGCGAAGACTTGTAATACAAGGACTAAAAATCAACAGATAATAATGAGGCAGCCAACATACACTCGAAACCTCCTTGCCATGGCCGTCGTAGGCCAAGACGACGGCCATGGCAAGGAGGGCACCCATCATCTCCACAACCCTCTCGGAAAGGGCCTGTGAGGTGATTCTCTAAGAAGATCAACCACTGGAGGTTCTGGCCTGCGCACAAGTTCGGAGGGATTGTGCGGTGAGCTGGTTTGATGATAGGTCCAGGAGCATGAGGTTCTTATTTTGGCCCAGATTATTTGGAATTGGCCCTGTCAGCTTGTTCTTCCACAAATACAACACCTGTAATCAACTTGAGGTAACATCACCGAATAAGCACTGACCAGATGCATATACTTTTGTGCACAACTTTCAAGATGCATGAACTCCTCAAACATGGGAAGTTTGATATACCATTTTTGAATTCTGACCATAAGCACCGTTGATTGGGGCATGTAAGAGTGATCACAGAAAAACCAAAAAAATTGTCAACTGGTAATTGGCAACAAGGAAACCGCCAACATGACGAACATAGCGATAGTAACTTCATGTTGAGCTATAGAAATCTTGATGATTTCAGCTCATTTATATCAGGAAAACAGGTATTACAATGAGAACAATTACCGAAAATTGACCTCTAGGTTCGAGAGATCTTCCAAAGACTCTGGGATGCCACCCTCGAGCTGGTCATGAGGCTCATCAACTCAATCTTCTGCAGATAGACAAAAGTGCTGAACTGCTACCTGGGAGGCAATTATACGAGAGATCCAATGACAGAACGTAGTACAAATGAAAATACCTGGTAAATACACAATGACCTGGCTTCTTCCACCTAAAACGAATAGAACAGAAGTAATCCAATGTGAGACTCAAGTCAAATATAGAATTCTCTGCAATATCAGTTAGCGGCTCTGATTTATTCTCTGGAAGTATACTTAGCTTTCGAATTCAAGGCTTGGTTTTAATCATTCAAGACAACAGATACGAATTAGAAAGGGAGCCGAGAGCGGAGACTACTGGCCATTACCTGACCGTGCCTCACCTTTGATCAAGCGATACAGTTCAATCACAAGTCCGTCAAAATCGGAAATATATCCATGCAAGCCGTCTCAGAGACCAAAACCGGGATAATCCATGCCATACAGAACATAACCAACAACACCAAAAGCTCGTGATAATCCTGTTACCAGAGGATAGTTCTGCACATTCAACAAACAATCGTCATATGAACTCGAATAACTTGAAACTTTTTGCAATAACTTGAAGCAGTTTGCAATAACTTGAAACTGGAATAAGTTGCTCACCTTCAAAAAAAGACGGGATGATGCTCGTGACGATTGCGAATTGTGAAGTTCTACGCGAGATGATTTATAAGAAGATTAATTCAAAACCGGATGAAAATCCCGGATAGAAGATGCTGACCCGCAAAGAGAAGGAAAATCTAACGACGAAGAGGCTGAGGGCCATGCCACCTGCAGATACCTGCAAGCACATAGTTATGTCAGAACGAAAATCAGAATTAGGCACCTTCTGACGCCCAGAGTTTGACTCAGTATACAAACTCAAGTTGGAATCGTGACCAAACACCTTACTGAGCTATAGAACTCAATATCAACGACATAAAATTCTGACATAATAGTTCAGGGACTGGCAGTGAGCTCAAAACTCGCGACCCGCAAGTTGCAAGTCCCATTTACAGATTTCTCTCTCAACAAGAATATTTGTGTGAACTATTTCTACTTGGTCGTTCAATTACCATGAGAAAAATTCGCCGTCCTACTGTATCCATCAGACCACTGTTGTGAACACGAAAATTGTAGGTATGCTCTTCGGTATACAATGACTACTTGGCAGACTACGAAGCATAGGTTCCCACCTGTAAAGTACCCAATGCAACAGTAGCTATACCTGGATTGGTCACACCTGCGACATATTCAAGTGGTAATGAGATTCGTACTAAAGGTAGATACGACGGCACCTTAAGATACGATGGCGCTAAAATGGAGCAGCAACATCATACTAGTTATGGAAAAACTAGCCATATTTAAGCTTAACTCGACCCCTAATACCAAGTTACCACACAATGAAAGCGGATGACTTTGAAACATTGTCAGGATCTACAACAGTGTTTAAGATCTACATAAGAATTTACAGGATCTTACCAGCTGTAGCAAAGATTGATTTGGAGAAGAACATGACCGCATTAATGCCAGCGAATTGCCGAAGAACCAACAGTCCAATTCCAGCCTTCACTCAAAGAAACAAGTAGCTCAGTACCAACTAAGTGTACCAAAGTAGCAAATTCATATCCTGAAGTAAAAACATCAGTATGGAACTGATAAATTATAATGTATCATGGTTAGGCCGAGAACTGATCTATGAGGCCAACAGTCATTTACAATCCTTTGTTTTTGAAATGTATGGGCCTCGGCTAGCCCCAGCTTTATGAACAAACGCTACAGTCACGACACCGCCATGTGTGTCACCTTCCATGTCGAACCGCTCTCTGCTTTCTCTCCAAACCTATTTATATTCGACATGATCGCGCACCGGATCCAGCTTCCGCCAAGGATGCAAGATCTGCAAAAAACAGTGGCTTTCAACGATCCAAAATAGTGCAATATCCTCGACTACGCAAAGAAATCTAGATTAATCCATCATAGGATACGAAGACAAAAAATCTAAACTCAAAGCCTTGCAGAATGTATGTCACCGAGCCAGCGTTCTGAATATGATTGGCGGAATAATTGGGGAGAGCTCTACGATTGATAAGAGTATCCTCGACCCTCATAGTTCGTGATGTAAGATAACTAGACTAATTTTCGTTGGACTTCCTGCAAGTAGACTAGACTGGATTCGTTAGTAAATTCTGCACGATGATATGTCATGTCTTTGAATTTAATTACCTTCGCAAATAGCTCGTAGTGAATCTGGAATGCCTTCATGAAATCTCGATCAAGCCAACCAGCTTCTCCACAGCTTCTGGAACAATACTTGATCACGCTTTTGACTCTCTCCGAAGCCTTGAGCTGTGAGGGTGAGAAGTATAAGCATGGATGACAGAAATGACATTTCAACCTTCTCAAAGACATGGCAAAATATCAGTTGGCAGTCAGCATTTATACAAGCAATCAACGATCAATTTTGAACAACGAAACGAAATTTCAGTGTTGTAGTAACCCATGTAAGAAGAGTACAGACCACTTGTGTACAGACAAGGTCAACAAGAATGATAACATATCTAGAAATCAGATGCGAATTTGTAATTTTTCAAACCTTCATCACCTCTCACCACACGCGAGGAGGGCGGCGCACCCTGTGAAGACGTGCGCCATTGCGAGGAGGGGGCCGAACCCTCCTCGCCATGGCCGTCGTCAACCAAGACGACGGCCATGGTGAGGAGGGCAACGCTTCAAAGGAGAGGAAAGACCGAATCAGGGTTTGGGATGCACCTACGTCAATGTTGTCGGTGCTCGCCATCTCAACTTCGGCCTCAGAGCTCTCCACTCTTCCTTCTTCCTCCATCTCCACACCTGCACAGCGCTACAACAACAACTAAGCAAACGAGGATGGTCGCTCATGTGCGGCAACCACTCTTTGTGCAAACCCTAATCTTTTGCAATATGATAAAGAACTCATTCACCATGTTGAAGGAAATGGGCAGTAATACTTGTTGATGGTCATCTTCATCCAGACAACGTCAGCAATCACGTCCAACGGAAAATATTTGGCACTTCCATGATGAATTGAACGCTGGCTGATGACTTTTCTCAAAATGTGTTTGATACGAGAAGCTATAATGTTTTTTCAATATTTCATTTTGGGACCCAACATGAGCTGTCTGGTATGTGATCTTCACAACGTCGAAACACGTGGCATTTAAATGAAACATCTAAAAACAACATCTTTGTTACCATATACATATCTAAGGCCATGATGATTAGTGGACGTCGTTACCCGTCATGTCACCTGATTCCTCAGCAGACCGTTGTGATTGAGCTCGATTAGCGTCCCGATCACCTTCAACATCACTGCTTCCACTCGCGCTCGTTTGTGGAGTCAACTGTTCTGGTTGACCTGAAATCATTTCAATCAATCTCAGACCCTGCAACTCTCTTTGTCGATCTTCCTGCACTATTGGACAGGAATAATTTGTTGCCTCAAACTCCAGTTCTCTAATAGTATCTCCAGCGTCTTCTAACCCAAAATTTGATCTAAACTCCCTCATTTGCCTTGACCTCTTCAACTGTTTCGAGTTAGTGAAATACAAACCCTTTCTCTTACGCCTCCTTGGCATACTATCAAATCAAGCTGACCCTAGACAATGTCTACAATGCAACCCTCTAGAAGTTGAAGCCTTATATGATCCATGTGTATCATTTATATCATATCTAGAAGGTGCTTAAAATTGACGCATAAAAAGAGATTGATTATTCGTATTTGTTAGCATGTCTACAAGGAAGTAGGGCTGACAATATTTATTGCACATTTTTGGGCCCTTCCCGACTGACGATTTGATTTGAATCGGATCTCAATCTAATAATTAAGAGCCGCCCTTTTGTATTAACAGCCGTGAAGCACCACCAAATTTTATCATCAACTAAATCTTTTGCTTAATTATGTAGAAAGTGTTCCAGCCATGTATTGCTCTGTTTATATCAACGTTCAAAATGTCGATATAAAAGTCGACATGGCGGCATATTTAATGTTTGCAGGCCATTTCAAATCCATCCTCCAACCGCCTATTTATCAGTGACTTCATTTATTCAAATTTGTTGTTCAGCAAGTTGACTACCTACCTAAATTTGAGGCGGCGGCAATTCTACATCATTGCACTCTTAATTTGACAAAAACTACTTCTCTATTATTAACTACTTCTCCATCATTAACGCATCTTCACTACAGAATTCTTAAGTCCATCTCTATCAACCTTCCCTTTCGATGCAGTCTCTGCAAAATGCATCATAGGCCACAGGAGACAGTCATATTCTGCAGCACTTCTCCAATTCTCTAGAATCACATGGCTCTCTCAGAGGATTTGATTTCTGGATCTACAGTAATTCATGGTGCTGGTGATAACTTACCTATTTCTTTTCCTGTTCTTGAGGATGGTCTCGCAATAGTTTCTGGGAATTGCTTAGCTTGTCGGTTCCACTTCGTAGAAGAGAGTCTCCATGTTGACCTTGATGTGGTGGACCCGCTCACAAGCAATGTCACTCATACTATTGCTCAGATGCCCTGCTCTTCTCACGGATCGAAGACTTGGTTATTAGCGCCTAGAACCTATAGAGTCTACGGGACTGTGGACAGTGGTTCAAGCAGTGCTTCGTCCAAATTAAATCCTGCTCCTTGCTGTGCTCATAATGATGTGACTCCTCTACGTAGCAAGGTAAAACTTGAGCCGCCTGACAACCCAGTTCTCCTTCTAAGTGATGATTCAGACAGCGATGGCATCACCCCTGGTTCCGTGCCTAGCGTTCTAAATCCGAAAGATCCAGTAACTATTCCTCAATCTCCTCCGTCTGAGCCTACAGGTCCCGCCATTTACAAACCTCCTCTCGCCCCTACGGAAAGTGTGGTGGACTGTCTCCGACTTCTTAGCACCCGACGTGGTTCAAAGTCAGTTTTGTCAAAACTAGATTACAATGCCATTCCAATTCGCAAGGTTGATTTCTTCCCTCCCCAGTTCGATGGAGATGTCATCTTCGAACTTCCTTCTTTGAGAAAGTACCTTTCATCTTCAAAGGCTGGGCAGCTATACGGAATGGATAAGCGGGATGACGGCCACGCATGGACTCGGACTTCCACTTCTCACATTAAATACGAGTTTCACCTCACCTTTCGAATGTCTCACTGTCTGGGCGAGCTGAAGTGTGCTAATGAATCATGTGATTATCTCAATCGTCCGAATAGGTTGTCCCCTGTTAATGAAACTGAGTGGGAGGGCAATTCTGCTTCTCCATTTATGCCTGGATGTGATCCTCCTTGTCATTCCACCATTGTTTGTGTTGTGTGTCAAGTTCCGCCCGCATGTTCTAGGTCTTGCGAAGCGAAGATATATTACGTCCTTGGAGAAAACCATATGACTCGTGCTTGCATCCATTTGGGGTCGCATGGTCATGCTGTGAAGAAAGGAAACTACAGGGACTCGTCATTGAAGCTTCGTTCCCTCATCAGCGACCAGGTGGAGCGAACTCCCGCAGGAACAAATTCCTCTATTGTGCTTGAAGCTAGTAAAGAGTACCTTGGGGAGTTATTGTTACGCCGTGATGGTGTTCCAATGAAGACTTTGGCATTTGAAGAGCTTGTCCCTGTCTTGGACAAGTTCAAATTGATGCTTCTCCTAGCATTCGGAACGAGGTGACAACGTTCCGTTACCTTCGCCGTTTTGGTGTAATGGATAGCATAACCAAACTTCGGGGGTCCAGCAACTGGGCCTTCATCCAAGAGAATCGCTTTCCTGGCCAAGGTACTGCCTCTGATAAAGTCTTCATATTTAAGATGGCTGAGGTTGGTCCGGGGTGTGGAGTTGATTTAGTTAAACGAATGCAACGTGGAGGTGATTTAGAGGACTCTTGGATGATGTTTGACCATGTCAAGCGGGTGAAATCTTGGACCACTATGGCTCGCCATGCGTACGACTCCAGTTTCTGTCGAATCATGACCATTGCAGTCTGCGATATGCAGTCCGAAGATGTGGCAGCGCAATTAGTGTTCTGGAAGAATCTCAACGCAGTTTGTAGCAGACATGACCTTCCCAGTCCAAATTTCAAGGGATTTATGGCGGATAGCGCTCAGGCAAACTGGAATGCTGTTCGAATTTGCTACGGAAGTGGCGACCCAGCCGTCCCCATGGAGTCCAGAGAGAGAACTTGTCTTTTTCACTGGGTTCAGTCTCTCGAAAAGCATACAAAGGCTGATATTTGAGCTGACCTTCATGATCAGCACCGAAGGCTTTGTAAGCAATACAAGAATTCCATTTCTTTGGAGGTGGCTCAGAGTAGGTATTTGGCGATAAAGGCATGGTGGTTGTCGTCGGGCGCAACAACTGATGAAGGTCTTCCAAGACTAGACCTGTGGCTAGCTTTTTGGCATTTTCGATATCGACAGTGGGGAGGATTCATGGAGCTGGTAAGTTTCTTAATCCACTCTTTTTGAATAGTGCTTTTATATCTGTCATCAGAGACCACAAAAATAGACGCCTTAGTCGGCAACCTACCCCGTCACTCTACAATTACATAGATTATCATAATTTCAATTTCATTTCTTTATCATAGCCGATGTCGGCAACTCCTTCTTGGTAGACCAGCCTACATACAATGGTCTGGCCATGTCAGTCACTGGACCAATTCTGACATTGCCGATGTCTCTGTTTACAGAACAATGTATTAATCTTATGAATGTGCATGCCATGACTTTAGTCTTCCGCTTTTTGGGCAGTCGTTCCTTCTGTGACATATTAACGTCTTCAATGACTTCCTGCTTTTGTATCTAACGCCATACTGTTCTTACGATTTATTCTAACTCCTGATCTATGATTCTTTCGATTTCTCTGCAGAACCTCACTGAAGCCGAACTTGCTGAGATGCCATCGTGTAATTTGGCCGAATTAGTTCATAACAAATGGTTGCAGCAATCGGGGAAGAGAGGAAATGATTTGTACGTTGCTGCAGTCGACGACATGGTTTGTGCTTTTATGCAGGTTGTAGCTTACTACCAATTCTTGAAAGGGGAGAAGCCAGGTACGGGTCCCGGAAAGGAAGAACTTCGGCTCCGTACTGCACATTGCACCGCCCAACGTTCAGGAAATGCCAAGGTCCTTCATGCCGCCCTCGCCAACATGCATGGTGCTGAAGAATTCTGTACTCGCAATCCTCACCTTGAAGGAGAAGAAGAATTTGTATCCTTGAAGAGAAAAGCTGATCTTCCTCCTGGATCTGAGTTTGATTCGCATCGCCCGGATAAGATCAGCATCTCCCGCCTTCGGGGTAAAGCAATTCGCATTGATCAAGTGATTGTCGACCTTACTGCTGAAGATCCTCTGCCGTCCTTGCATCACTCTCCGGAGTCCCGTGCAGGACTTCATTCATCTCCACCTACAACTTCAGCTTGCTTTCCACACGTGAAGAGTGTAGAAGAGACAGTCTGTGATGAGAATGAATGGCATATTGCAAGGCTTCCGAAGACATCTGCTAGGAAATGTTTTGCTCCACAAGCCGGTACAAGGAAGAAGTGTGTTGCCACGATTGTGCGCAACAATCGACCTACAGCTACCCCTACATACACTGGTCTTATGGACAATTACAAGAAGACTAGGTTGGAGAGACATCAGTTCTTCCTCAGCGACGACATTCACCGTTGTGTTATGGGCACAAGGCGCAAATGGGTTAAAAGTATGCCACCTCCTCCAGAGTTCTGGCCTGTTCAGATGGGCACTAACCTTAGCAGAACGGAGATACTTCTCCTTGAAAATGCCAGATTCCGTCTTGTTGAGCGTCAGGTTTTATCTCCTCGACAGCTGTTTGGTGAAGGCATCTCTGTGAACCTAGACGATTACCCTACTCCTTCTAAACCTAATGAGCATCCAACCAAGCGATATGGGAAAAACATTCGAAGGAACGAAGCTGCTCCAACTACTCGACACCATAACAGCTGCGCTTCTGCTCTCTCTGTAGTGGGAAAACTCTGCGCAATTCTGATGGTCCTGCCTCCAGCATTGGGTTGCATTCTCACTCTAGAGTCTCGAAATATTTCCTTAGTTTCACGGTATTTTGTTATAGTCGGCCAGTTTCCAAGCTGCGACTGCCTATCGTTTACAGAGATGTCCAAGAAATCACTCGGCAAACGCGGTTCATGGACTTATTGTAAGCACTTGTATTACGTATTCAATATTGTATGTGGTTTGGATCCAGAGGTAGATGTGTTCATTCATGCACCTAGTTTCAGTTGGATTGAGATCAAACGAATTCTTCAAATTCTGGTGCTTAAATTTTACAGTGCATAGCTACCGTTTCCTGTCGCAAAACCTTGTACTGAGACTCTCCTTCCATTGAGAAGGCGGTGAGACTAAAAGGGCCACCTCCACACTTTGTACTACATCTTGTCAATCTCCAATTCTACTCTTGCAAAAAAGTGTGAATACAGGTGATTCACAGCGTCTGATTATCTTCCCTCTAAACTCTAAACCAAGTTGAACCTCTCATTAAACCTAGGTCCGCTAGTGATTTTATTTCTTTATCCTCTCTCGCAGTTGCCCTAAACTTCTCAAACTCCCTAACTCTCTTAAATTTGCAGTATTTGCTATCTATCACCCTTAACGATCTTAAAATGTTTATCTCCTAATTGAACCATTTCCTATTGGTATCCCATGAGACGTGGGGGCCTTTTACTCTAACCCCAATTCTATCGTTATCCATAACTATCGCCAAAACCTACCTTCTGATCTCTAGCTCTAGTTACTCTACCCTAAACCCTAAATATCAGTACCGGTACTCTGAATTTCTAAACCCTAAATCGTATCCAAAACCTCTACTACAACCTCCTTGTCCTCCACTCTTACACAACAATTTAATTTATACTGAGCCCCGCTTTAGAGCTTCATGTTCTCAATAATCTTCTCTGCTCTTTATTCGTAGAGCCAAAAATCCACGGTCATAGGTTCATTCTTAGAATAATATCACCCAAATTGTCAATTTTACAACCTCTTCCGTTCAATTTCTACACCATCATCCACGGTAATAGGTCCACTGATTTTTAGCTATCCACCATTTCCACAAAAAAAAATCCCATTAAACTTTCGCTTTTTTTTTGCCTTTTTCAAATTTAGAACAATGTATTTGTCCAAAGGCTCGCAACCGTAGGCTCGCGGCTCGCGGCTCGCGGCTCGCAAAGTTGGGCACGCAAAATAGCTTGGTCCGGTGAAGAAGATAGTAAAGCACGCATCCCATTTTTTCTTGGACAGGTGACCCAAATGAGAGCGCTTTCGAAGGAGACCAAGTCAATGCTAGTAACTTGGTATTGGCCAAAGCCCACTCGTTTGCAAGATGTGCCTGGCATGTGGCATTGGAGGTACAAAAATTGCATACAACGAAGGTGGGAACCTTCTTCAGAGCCGGCAGATTGGTTTGATGTAGACACAACCATCACATCATGGATAAATAAAAGCAAGTCCAAGAGTGAAACCATGGTCGTTGGTAGTACAGAAACAAAGAAGGAAATTATATCTATTCCAAAGGCACAAGTACATCATTTGCTTGAACACATGGCAAATTTGACGGAAGATATTGACGAAGACAAACTTGAGAATGAATTGCAAGATGCAGAGTAGAACAATGGTTAGCAGAATCCCTAAATCAAAGTATACATTAGTTTTTTTGTATTTTGGAAAACGTGTTGATTTTAGAGTATGATAGTATTAGTAAAAGTATGTAAATACTATGTTTTGATATTTACAATGGAAATGATGTCAACTTAGAAGTTGACAAACCTACTAGTATGTATTTTTTATGATTTTACATGCGTTCATTACAAAGTGTTTGAGACATCCTCATTCTCTACAAATTGAAAGTGCAAGAACCAATGTATGCATTTTAAACACAAAAGAAGACGCAATGACTACCTATAAGATTTTCTTAAATTCTTAATTTTAAAAGAGTTTCTAGAATTTTCCAAATTTGGAGCTAAAGAAGAATAAAGTCCGCTTTTCAATATTCAAGTCCGCTTTTTGCAAATATGATGTTCAAGGTGGTCGTTTTTTAGTCGATTATGGTGCTTTCCGGGATATAGCTCCTTCTATGTAAGTTAGATGCATTTTTTTCACAGGGTACTTGTTTAGCACCAGTTCATATGCTTCATTGGAACAATTCCCGAGCGCATTGGTACAAGCATTGGAGAGCTACAATGATTTTTATGAAGTGTGGTAGACGTGACATGTATCTTTTGTGTAGATATTGTAGTGCATTATCTGCTAATTGTTGTGCATGATGTAGTATACTCGTGGATTCTCTTGTGCCTTGTAAAGACCTCCAACATTCAAGGATTGAAATCATTAAAGTTTTTCAATTACTTTGCTATTGATATGACTCTCTTATGAACAATGCATATTATTATGATTGTTTTAGATTTTTACTACAATACGATTACATTTTATAACACATAATAAACACCTATTTTTCATCACACAATAGACACCTATTTCTTAGCTTACAATAGATACCTTGATCTATTGAAGTCATCAATTTTAATATTTGTCCAATTTCAAGAAAAATTCAAATTCAAATAGAAATGTATAACTTTGATAAATACTTACTAGAGACCTAATGTCATGTTTGATGAAGTTCTTACAAAAACATTAATATGTCAAAGTATTAATAACATTAGGTTTATCCTTGAAGTTCATAAATTTTGTGATGTACATTGCAATCTATGGTTCAACATTTGATTGCATAAAACCTATGAATTGCACTGAATTATTAAGAGGATATTGTTTACATACTATTAATAGGATCATATCATATACTGCTAAAATAATGTAAAAATTCTATTTAGAATTTGTGATGTAGAAATGATAACATCTGAACATAATAATATGGTTTCGAACATCAGAACATTAATTTTTATTATATTCCAAACACCATACTTTACATGATCGTCATGTTTATTAATATCCTCATAAAGTAAGTTATTTGCACCATGCAAAGTAATAATCCATTCTAATCATATTTCACATAATGTTAGGTATTAAAGTACTGAGTTTTAGATGAAGCAAAGGTGTAGCTTATTAAAAAAAATCTAGCAAAAGGAGGTTTATGTGTAGTGTGTATGTATTTATATGTATATGGACAAAAAGCTTGGTGCTTTTTAAATTCAAGTTAGAAGTAGTAGTACTTGCCTTTGAAAACAAAGAAGAGGTTATATTTTACAAATTCTAGCCAAGTCTTTCATCTTTGAGCTAATGTAGAATTTTGAGCTTTTCAGAACTATTTTTTTGTGATTTAACTTCTAAAATAGTAGATGCGCCAATTCATTGCAGCGTGATCCGTTCACTAAGATGACTTGTGTGGATTTGTGCTTCCATCGAATGCAGTGAAAATGTGCGCCCGAGTTTAACGAGCAAACTAAAGTAATTCCCATGAAGTGGAGTAGTAATGAAATGTACCCTTTGTGTACTGTACATGATGTTCCACATGATATGTTACACTTGTGGATTCTTCAAGGTCTTGAAAGTTGATATGCCTTAAAAGGTAACATGAATTGGATCAAGACCAGGTCCAAAATTGGATAAAAGATCACCCATCAATAATGCAACAAAACAATGTATATAATTTGAAATTTTTCCAAAGGAATTTCTTCCAACTCCACATTATTAGACATGAATGTAGATATTCTTAAATTTTTATTAAAAAATCCTCCACTTTAGCAAAACCCTTGAATAATATCTTCTTGCTTACAATCCCACAATAGAGTTTTTCACAAAAATAAAGGGAGGTGACCCCAAATCTTACGGTCTTATGTTAGTAACTTGGACCACATACACAAGGTGACAAAGGTGTGGGGGAACCACAAGTCAATACTTTGAGAACTTAGGGTACTCCAAGGTACCCATTTAGATTGCATTGGGTAGGGCCCAAGAGCATTGATTGCCATCATCACTCAAGCAATTCATTGGTGCAGAAGAAAGGAAGTATGAAATTTCTAACAATTTATTGTTTGGTGCATAAAAAAATCTCACCCTGCCTATCTCCTCTCTTTCCTCTTTGAGAAGCACTTTCATCAAACAACAGCCAGCTCTCACATGATACCTATGTAATACTCATGTCCAATAACGTCGTAGTCCACATACCCTTGCGAAACACAGGTAATACTCATCTAATACCCGTTCAACATCCTACGATACGATAACCAGGTAATAACCATGCAATACCCGCTCGACATTCTACTTCCACGATACCCATGCATTAACCATGTGATACCCGCCCAATTCTGTACACGCTCAGCGGCGCTCACCACAAGAAAACACAGCTGCAGAGTTGCTTGTCAAGGATCAGCTTCGCCGCATTCACGGATCGCTACTAGTTTCTGATGTCGCAGATGGAGATGGAGTCGTGAAGCCAAAGGATTCCGTGAAAAACAACTAGGGTGATAGCTTAAAAAATTAGGGTTTGGGGGATAGCACTCGTTGGCTATGTCACTCCTCGCAGCAAACATGGGACAACAAGCGGGTCACCAACAACCCAAATGGTTCACTCCTCACAGGTGGTTTTCCACATTCCACTCGTCAATCAGACCATGTTTTTTCCCGACTCTTTTTATGATTAATCAGGGTTTTTTCTGTTGTATCCTCTCAGGGTTTTGGTGCTGTTCTGTTGTATCAATCTTCTGAACTACCTCGACCGGGGGACGATTGCGAGTAACGGCGTGAACGGAGTCCCGGGCGATGCAGGTTGCAAGAAGGACGAAGCCTGCTTCCACGGATCCGGAATTCAGTAAGTGCTCCCTGTCTTTCTTTTTCTTCTTCATTGTATTTCCAGAGAAGACTCTAATTGTTTGTGTGGTTTTGCAGGGGTGAATTTGGGTTGACGTACTTCCAGGATGGGATTCTGTCGTCGGCGTTCATGGTGGGGCTGTTGGCGGCGTCGCCTGTGTTTGCTCATTTATCCAAAACGTAAGCGTTACTTGGCAAAAAAGAAAAAAGAAACGTTTGTTGGATTGTTTGTTTGTTTGTCTGTCTGTGTGCAAATTAAACCCTAATTTCTTGGATTGTTTGTCTGTTTGTGTGCAGATTAAACCCTTTTCGTTTGATTGGAGTGGGGCTCTCGGTGTGGGTGTTTGCTACAGCTGGATGTGGATTCTCGGTAGGGTTTTGGTCGATTACAACTTTCCGCATGTGAGTGTACAGATCCATGTCTCAGCTTTCTTTCTTGCATTGATCTAAATTCCTTTGACCTAATAGAGCTCAATTTGTGAAGTCACCGGAGTTTCAGTATGGTGCCCCTCTTTTTATTACTTTAACCCCTAAGCAGGCACGTATTTTACTCTGTAGAATACAATTTTTTTTATTAAAAATTAGCAAGACTTGCACCTTTGGATTGAAGAATTTTTCAAGTAACATCTTTTGGAGGTGATTTCAATATTTGAACCTTATCATGTTGAAATACGACACCATACATGTAGAATACTGTGGCCACCAGTGCCACCTTCTGACGTTTAAGGGTTAAATAGATCAAATAGAAGAGCTTGGTAGTCTGATCCTTCAATTCAGTCAATGGAAGAGCTTGGTGGTCTCTAACCTTAGTTCTAGCCATCTTTCAGAGAGTTTGCATGAGATCAACCCTGATGATAATTAGTTGTCTTTCCCTTCTTTGAGCTGATTTTGGATTAGAGGTGGATTCCATTTAATTTCAAAAAGAGGGGACATTTTCTGCATATTTTAGGTGAACTCTATACTCACTGGAGATGTCCGGAATCTATGATGTTTAGGGTTTAAGCAAAGGTCCGTTTGTTTGCACTGGAAGATCCTTCTTATGTGGAAATTTTGGTGGCAGGTTGGTGGGAGTGGGCGAGGCATCCTTTGTGAGCTTAGCTGCACCGTTTATTCTTGACGTTGCACCGCCCTCGCAGGTGTGAAATTAATCGACAAGTTCTGTTTGTCAAGTAGCTGATTATGTTTGGTTCATGTTTCTCTCTAGGTTATGTGATTCTTCTAAAGATAAAGCTGCTGTGTTTGCAGAGTTCTTCATGGATGTCCATTTTCTACATGTTCATACCTGTGGGAGTTGCCATGGGCTACGTTTATGGAGGAGTGGTATGTGTCACATGTTTCTACTCAATTCTTTTGTTCTCAGCTCAGTTTATAAGGCGTGTAGTATTTTTTTGTCTTCAATTTCCTTGAATTTTGTGGTCTTAATGTTTTGGCAGGTCGGTGGAGCACTTGGCTGGCGAGCTGCATTTTGGATTGAGAGTGTACTCATGCTTCCTTTTGCAATCTTTGGTTTTGTGTCGGACCGGATCTACCTCAAAGGTAAGCAGTGTTTCTGAGTGGATATGTTATATTTTTACCTATCTATGCTTTTGTACGGAGATACATTTACATGAATTTTCTTTTCAGGTAGCCTGGACAACCTTCAAGCAATCCCTCAGTCCGACGTAGAAGCTACCGATGCACCCGCAGGAGGTTTGTCTTCATACTGATGATCTTATGATTTCGCTCAATTTTTGCGGTTATATCAGCTTCACAAGTTAGATCATTACTGGAGTTTACATATCAGAAGTTTTCTCTGTAATGTGGACTGTTAGCCCGGATTTTTAATCGTCCTTTGCCTTCATAATGACAATCTTATGATGCACACACTTTGGGACGATTTTGCACAATGTCTGGGATTTCATCAGCTTAACTAGAGTTTACATGTAAGGTGTTTGGAAGTCTCCCTTTGTAATGTCGACTGTTAGCCCTGACTTTTAGTCTTGTTTACATCTTGTATGTGTAGATGATGTGGCTTCTGGTCTGCACGAACCACTCGCAGGCGATGATGTCAACAACAAGTAAGAGGGATTCCTTGACCGTACTTCGAGCTTTCTTTCAGAACATGGTCCTTTCGTATTTGCTGATACATATCCTCCTTCGTTATTTAAATTTGCAGGACTTCAGCACTTGTGCCAGGCGGTCTACTGAGCGACATCAAGGAGCTGGCACTGTGCAAGGTTTACACTACAAATGTTCTAGGTACATGTGACCTGGTTTCATTCTAATTTGTGGTTCTTGTATATCCAAAATCCTCTGTGTTTTTTAGTCATGGGCACTCATCCTGATGTCTTTTGCAGGTTACATTGTTTATAACTTTGTGCTGGGTGCGTATTCGTATTGGGGCCCAAAGGCAGGGCAAGCAATCTTCAATATGGTAAGCTCCTGGCTCATTAGATACAACTGGGGTTGGGAGGGAACTATATTTTGGGAGGCAAATCTAAAGGTGACAAGCTTTGGTGATTGAGCAGGGCAACGCGGATGAGGTGTTTGGAGGGGTGACAATACTGGCAGGAATTGTAGGGACGTATTGTGGCGGTCGCTTCTTGGACTACATAGGATCAAGTCTTCGAAACTCGTTCAAGGTATTATGACATGTGCCATAGTTTTCTGGCTTTTGGTACCATCATTAAATTTCAAATCAAACACTAGAAACGATTTGGAGGAAAGGGCCAAATCGTGTACCAGTGGAAAGAAGAGAATTATTTTGGAACATAGGGTAGTTTGAATACACAGAAATACTTCTAGCTTTATCTTGAGGATTTTGAAATGCCTTTTAGCTTGGGGTTACTGACGGATCATTGTTCACAATTCACGGTTATGCTTTACTGATTTATTATGTTCTCATGTCTTTCGTTTTCTTATAAGATGATAAATATAGGATGCATTCTAATTGATCTTTGTTTGGTTTTTGGCTGTAGTTGCTTGGAGTGGCGACAGCCGTGGGTGCAACAGGTTGCTTTATTGCATTTATGTCACAAAGCTTGGTAGTGTTTATCATTCTCTTGGCGGTTGGCGAGTTTTTCCTCTTTGCAACACAGGTATGTACATGTTGAAGTTATTTGTGAAGTGAGGCAAAAATACCATGAGTTTTGACCTCTTTTCTCATTTTAAACAAACAAAAGTAGTTCTGAATTCCTCAAAATAGCTCAAACAGGAAAAAAGTGGCCGAGATTCCCGGCAACAAAGGTTTTCAAACGAATTTTAACTTGAGTTTGGGTGTGTGTTTGCAGGGACCTGTGAACTTTGTATCTCTTCGGAGCGTTAACCCCAATTTACAGGCATTGGCCATGGCCATGTCTACGGTTTGCATTCATATTTTTGGAGACGTGCCTTCAGCTCCTCTTGTGGGCCTCTTCCAGGTATTTTCTAAAAGCTTTTCCGCATCTTGAGTGAAATGAGTTGCTTTGAATATTTGTAAAGTCACTCAAAGTTTCGATACAACACCTCCTCTTTTTCATGGTTGATCTCATGAAACTCGTTTTAGCTCTCAAAGATGGCTAAGAAACTAGTTTGACTTGAGTTTAGAGACCACGAAGCTCTTCCAATGTTGAAGAATAAGACCACGAAACTCTTCTTTTGATCCTAGTGAGGAAAGAGTAGTCCAAAGAGGGGTATTTTATTGAAACTTTGGGTGACTATTCAATTAACACTTCTAGTTTTTCTTTGAAGTCTTAGAGGTGTGTGCATCTACTTATCCAGTGTTTTAAAATTACAGGATTGGGTTCAGAATTGGCGTGTGACCACCCTCATTTTAACCTCCATATTTTACCTTGCTGCTGCCATTTGGGGAGCTGGTAAGTGCATTTGTAGGCTTATCAACCTTCCCTTTTCTTTTCTCAAATACAAGTATAATTTTGTCCAATTTTTTCTAGAAAACTGTTTGATTTGAACGCTTCCTTTGATGCATATTTCCTTTTGTGCGACGAGGCTCTAGAGGTGCAGCACATGGAATAATCATCAAAAGATATTCATTCTGATGCGGTCTCCAGAGCTTCTAAGTTCCTTAAAAAAACTGTGGTTCGTCTCTGATAAATATATTGATATTTATATATAAATATTTAAATTCAAATAAACATATAAAAATATAATCAGTGTAGATATTCTTAATGACGATTTGTTTGTTCGTTTTTTTGGTGTTTTCAGGTGTATTTTTCTTGGGGTTAGACAAGGAGACTGGTGAAGCCAAGGAGTCGCCAGAGTCACCTTTGCTGACAGAGGAATGAATGATGGAGTTGCTGTAATATAGTGTAGGTACATGTTTATACACAGTTGATTATAATTCTTCTCCGAAGGAGGGTATCATTAAGAACATATAAGATTTTTCCTTAGACCAGGACGTGAGCAACCTCCAGAGCTGGGTAGAGCTTCACCTTTTATTTATGTACTGTTTTAAAAAAAGCTTATGTTGCACTAGATCATGCTTTTGAGGCTCTCAGAAACTCGTTTTTTACATTAAATGCATCCGGAGATTCTCCCCTCAATTGTGGAATGTATTTGTAGTTGGCGCTTGTGAAGTTTCCAGTTTTAACAGCAGATTAATTAATGCTGTATGTAATGTCCTTGTAAGTAATGAACCACTGCACATTAGAAACCTATAGTGATTGGGATTACAAGCACAAATAATGTGAGCTCTCCAAATTGACTAAGTCAGCAAAAGTGTACTTCAAAGGATTGTCTCCGGTCTCCAACATGACATATAACACTACATTCAGAGACCACATAGAATTGTGGATGTACAAGAGAAACCAAGATTTGGTTTGAATACACAAATAAATTCTTTTACAAAAGCTGGCAGCGACTGCCTTAGGTTTGTGAAACTCTAGAGGTTCTATTTTGTACACGAAACGAATTTGTCCAACAGGCCAGCAAAACGCCGGAATCATGAAAAACATAACCAGAGGTCCTTGATAGGTCCAACAAGTGGAGAAACGTTATTACAGATGGAGGCTACCTCAGTAATCCGACGATGTTCTTGAAGTCCAGTACATCAAGCCACTGCAAGACAGAATGCAAGTGAGTATGTGCAACAAACATACTGTGAGAAAGGTTATTGGTTGAAGTTTCAATAAGATACCCCTCTCTTGATTTAGTTTAGTAATACTTGTTCACTCTTATGGATAGTTCCGTGCTATTTCATCCAGATTTTCCGCACAATATAGTTCTTTCTGAACTCACTAAGATACCCGTCTTTAGACTACTCTTTCCTCCCTCTAAGTAGATCAGTAGAAGACCTTGGTAGTCTCTAAACTGAAGTCGAAGTAGTTTTAGGTGTCTTTAAGAGTGAAGGAAAAGATTCAACCAGGAATGTTAGCCGCCTTTTTATCCCTTGAGCTGGTTTTAGAGATTCTTTAAAAACGAAAAAGACGGGGAATCTTATCAAAACTTCAGGTGACTTTGCAAAACAATCTAATTTGTATTGATTCAATTTGCAACTGGAACCAATTCAGAGTGCCTTCCGTACCTGGCAAGGCAAAAGAAGCATTGTAGGACACCAGCAATGCCCGTCCACGTATCAGGAGTGGTCGGCAGCAGAGCGTCTTGCACAAGCATGCCCACAGAACCTGCCAACGAGGTGAACGCTATGACATACGCAAGGAAAAGCCACGTTCTTGACCTGAAGGCAAACAAACAACCACCATTAGGAAACACTCCCAGAAGATCACACCCTAAACATCATCATCCTCAAATTGACCCTGACCATGTCAAATTGGGCTTCAAATATCAAAGAGAAAAAAAGAAACCCTTGCCCTACGACGATGTTGACTATCATTCTTTTCTTTAAACCCGTGTTAGAGCAGAAATCCAGATGATAGGCGTGGTTTGTAGGCTAGTTTAAGAAAAACATGTTATGTTCATTGAAAAGTTAAAACAAAAACATTCCCTGAACCCAAATTTCCTCCTTCATGTCTGATTTATTTTCTGGTCAATAACATGTCACGTTCTATACGTTGTAGCCTATGATGAATACAAACACCATGTCACGTTCTATATGTTATAGCCTACGTTCTTAGTTGCTGCTCCCTTAACATTGCTATGTTGAATATCCAACCTGATTTTCAATGTATACATACACAGTAGCATTTAAAAAGACCACTGCGGTAAAACCACCACTACTAAATGAATTGCTTACCGGCAGCCTTCATTGTCGTCAAACGGCGAATAATCCGTGAGCTCATCCCTCCGCACTCCATTGAACATCAACGCGGCAATTGTTGCAAAAATTCCTGGGAAAAAAACACTCTTCTATTTCAAAACCCTAAGAATACCAAAACTTTCTGCCAACACAACACCCAATTCCCAGACACCATCCCTTCGCCTCTAATCGCTTTCTACAGGAATTTGAGGTGAATTCGAAAAACCTAAGAAACTGATCAGACGGCACAGCAAACGAAACCTATCATAACTAAAGCTACAAAAAATGCCTAATTCACCATCGCTCTCACAAACACAGTCTGTAAGAATTCAACGATCATCATCTCCATCCGAATTCGATCTAAACCTATCGTGACCAATCCTCGAATCCATCCATGGAAAACCCTCGGAAGAGAAGCTGTAGTCGAATCCAAGGATCGGCGCCTCCATCCAGGGCGAGGAGACGCACCAGGGAGGTAGTGGAGGAAGGGCACTTTGATGTCGCTGCACACCACGGCGTCCACCCAGAACCACCAGCCGCCCCCGAACACGGCTCCGGCGAGACCGGGGCCCAGCATCGTCCAAAGCTCCGGCAGCCCCATCGCGCGCTCGTGGTCGTGAAGCTGACGGTGGCGATGGCGATGGCGA
Source organism: Bryoerythrophyllum caledonicum (assembly GCA_963971425.1). Classification (NCBI taxonomy): domain Eukaryota; kingdom Viridiplantae; phylum Streptophyta; class Bryopsida; order Pottiales; family Pottiaceae; genus Bryoerythrophyllum; species Bryoerythrophyllum caledonicum. The sequence continues at coordinate 7,813,465 of OZ020526.1, read as the reverse complement.
TGCGCGACGGCTTCGGAGACGAGGCGATCGCAGCATCGAGTGCTCGGCCTTGTTAGGGTCCAGGAATTGACTCAGGAAGAGACGATGGATGAATGAAGCCTAGATGGATGTGTTAACTAGATGAAACTCAAGAAAGTCCGTCTCTAACGGATGGAATAAATGGATGTCGATGGATGAACTAAAGTAACCCCTAAAGCCGTTACGGATCCAAAGCCGAAACTATCTACGAGTGAGAATGTACGCAGTTCGTAGACATCGGTGGATATAAATACTCTGACGGGTTTGGGGGATTCATTTTGAGCTTGTGGAGTTGTCGGAGCGTCGCCACTTCGTCTTTGCGTGCTCTCTTCGTCGTGTGTTTGGTGCGTCGAAGCCCGCAGATGTTTTGTATTCGAAGTTGTGAGTCGGAGGGCGTTTGTTTTCTGAGCGTGTACGTGAGTGGCTTTTCTGGGTTTCAGACGGGATCCGGTGTAGTTCTGGTGCGGAGTGTGGGTGGAAGAGACGGTGAGTTTCTGATGGGGCGGCGATCGCTGTAGGTTTTATCTGGGAGTGTAACAGGTTTGGGGTTCATTACGTTGCTCTAGTTTCCGTGGCGTTTGGGATTCATTAAGCTGGCCTAGTTTGTGTGGTGGTTTTGGAACATGTTTGGGATCCATTGGATGTCTTCCGGCGCTCCAGTTTCTGAAATAGTGTAACGAATTTGGGGTCCATCAGATGTCGTGAGTTGAGCTGCGGAGTGTGTGACCTAGCTCAGTTTGATCTACCGGATATTCGTTCTCGTAGGTGACTGAAAGTTGTGTCTCGATGGAGTTTACCACTTTTAAGTATAGTTTGAGCGCATGGATCGTAAGATACAGCGACTTCAAGAAATGAGTCTATGAGGGTATTTGATTTAGAAAAGTAATAAATTTTGAACATGAAAGTTTGAGAGCATGAAGTAACTGTCAACCTCAAGAAAATTGAAAAAAATTTGCCACTAGATAAAAAAAATACATAGTGCCAAAGTTAACTATGTACATAGACTCATTTACTGAGGCGTTATACATGGAGTGGTCAAAATCTTGTCCACTTTCCACGAGCAGCCAAAACAATTGCAATTCGATCTGGCATGCTAGCATACAATCTCTCACATTGCTCTATAGTGATCGTCTTATAACTCTCCTCCACTCGCTCCCATAATTGCAAAAGACCTACATGATGAGTCGGATAGGAATTCAAACGATGTTTGAGGATTGCCCAAACATGTTCTATGGGATTTAGGTCTGGGGATTGAGCTGGCCACTCTAAAACAGAGAGTGGTTGCTCTAAGAACCATTTCTGAACAATCTTTGTTTTATGTATGGGAGCATTATCATGCTGGAAAATGATGTTATCGAGGTTCAAGTATCCTAATCTCTCTAAACTCAAGTACAAATCTCCATGTAAGATTGAAATATAGTCCTTCGTATTTAAACGCCCATCCACCTTTTGTAAATCACCTAGACCTCTTGCTGTCATACAACTCCATAGTATCAAAGACCCTCCACCATGCTTCACTGTTTGCTTCACCGCACGATCAGGCAAGCTTTTTTTTGTCATTAACCCAACACCAAGTCCTCCCATCTGAATTGAAACGATTTATCTTCGTTTCATCACTGAATACAACTCTCTTGCAATCCTCTACTATCCACTCTTTAAGAATTCTTGCAAATTGTAGCCTCTCTCGTACATTTTTTTGTGACAAACAATGCTTAGGAATCTTCTCACAAGCACTCAATCTAGCATCTCTCAAAGCAGACCGCAAAGTATTATCACAAAAATCCACTTCTCTACCGTCTCTCAACACTTTTGCTGCCTGTACTCCCGTTTCTAATCCTCCAACTGTAACCAAACGCACTGCACGTCGTCTCTCTGAAGTGGTAAGAATCTTTGGAGCACCTCGTTTTGGCAATTCTAAATTTCTACAATGTATCTTCCTCACTCTATTCACCGTACTTTGTGAGAAACCCAAAGACTTTGCAACCACTCTTGTATTTTGACCTTTCATCAAAAGAGCAACAATATCTCTCACTTTGTCTCCTGAAATTGGCTTCATTATACCAATCTTAATTCCTATTCTCCACAATATGTTCTACAAGAAGGAAGAGAAGAGAAATCACAAAAAATTTCATCAAAAAACACAAGTTTCTATCTCTTCTACAGTCATCTGAAGTTGCTCCAGAAGCCACCTCAAAAAATGAGTCTATGAGGGTACATGCACATTTGTGATCATAACTCACGATGTAGATATTATTTAGGCAAACCGCGATGTGGTATGTGTTAAGAGTGCATTAGACAACAACAGAATTATTTTTAAGGCTTCAGCCGCCTTAAGGTTTATGAGTTGGCCCTCATTAATGCTCCCTGACAGGGGCATTGACTCATTTGTTGAGGTCGCTGTACATGCATTTGAAGAGTGCTATATGGTTTTTTCTTCCCTATGCACATAGGGTCGACGTACTTTGATTCAAGATAATGCCTTATTTTCCTACTTCACATTACATAAATTTTATAGATCTATGTCTACCTTCCGTTAGGTCATTGTACGCCAAAAATCACAAGTAATGGATGTGTTTAGGATAAGGGAAATGAACTTGCGATGACTAGGGGCATAGGAAGCAAGACATTTACTTTGGAAAGCAATTTTATTTTTTCTTAATGAAGAAACATTTTTAGGATGTAAAATCCAAACAATGGATGGAATTCTTATGCCTTCTTCTATTAGAAAAGTAGTTATTTGAAAAAAACGGAAGTCCTTGATTTCTACGCATTTTTAAACAAAGACAATGAGGGTTGCAAGAACTTTCCTTCACTGCTACCTACTTCCAAAAATTGCACTATTTAGCTTTGAAGTAGTATTCAAAAATTTGCAAAAATTGTATTCAATTGTTAGTACTGTGGCCACCCTGTGCATTAATCAATAAGAAAAATGTATTCCCTTGTCTTATTGATCAATGCGCTTGCATTACAAAAGTTAATAATTGTAATGTAATGTAGTGGATTTTCAATTCAGCAAGAGTTGAACGATTTTTTAGGTTTATAATATGTACACTTGCTAATGGGCATATGAGTTTTAGAACTATGATGTTTTCATTAGTCATTGAGGCCCTGATACAAAGCCTACGTGTGTAGGTTATTTATATGACAACTTGAAAGATGTTGGATTGCGGCAGTTTTTAGATTGCAAGGTAATTGACAAAGGCCAAGATGCATGGGCGTGCATTGAACATGCCATTAGGACAACATCAATAGCCTTGGTCATATTTTCAGAGGACTTTGCACAATCTAAGTGGTATTTGGATGAGCTACAATGTGTCATGTTGAACATTCCAAGAATGAAGGTTTTGCCAATATTCTACAAAGTGCAACCATGTGACGTGAGATGTCATGAGGAGGATCCATTTGGAGCAACATTTGACAAGCTGAAGCAAAGGAATAGTGAGAATCAAATTAAACAATGGAAGGAGGATTTAGAAAGAGCTTCCAAGTTGATTGGATGGGAGCGTAGAGCAGTTGATCAAAGGTACACTTTTGATATAATTGTGGCTTGTTTCAAATGAAGGGTTTCTGGATTTGATGTGAAATGATTCCAAATTAACACGTTTGTCTTATTTTGTAAAGGACATTGTCAAAAAGGTGTTTGAGCTAGCAAATAAGGCACTTCCATTAAATGTGGGTGATTACGTCTTTGGTATCAAAGAAGTAGGCCAAAATTCACCCAAAAACTTGACGTCAACAAGAAGGTTGTGATGCTCGCACTATGGGAAATGGGTGGAATTGAAAAGTTGACTCTTGCAAAAGAGTTATAAAATGTCTTGAGAACAAGGTTTGCAACATAATTACCTCCCGTGACAAGCGTGTATTTAATGCCTTGATGGATGATGAAGTTCTTATTCATGACGTCTGAGGACTAAGTATATGACATTCTATTGAAGTACTTACATCTTATGCATTTGGAGGTCATAAAGTCAATCATGGTTTTGAAGATTTGGTAGAAATCATCAACCAAGCATGTGGAGGTGTTTTGTTGATGCTAAAGGTTTTTGCATCTCTTCATTCAATTTTTGGATGTTTGGGCTAATGTATTGAAGAAGCTAAGAAATGGCACCATAATAGATGAAGCAAAAATCTTTAGGTGTCTTTGGATAAGTTATGATGCTTTTCAAGAAAAATATCAAGAAATGTTCTTAGATATCACATGTGCTTTACTAGGAAAGCCACAAGATTTTGCTGTGAGAGCTTGTAGTTCTCATGCATGGTGTGGTGTAGTGGGTATGCAAACCCTTGTGGAAAAAGCGCTCGTGATAGTGGATAAGAATGGTTGTTTATTGATGCATGACCACTTGAGGGATATGGGATGTGAAATTGTATGGAAGAGAAGAGAGAGTGATGGAATTGTAAGGTGTTTGTGGATGCTGGAATCGGCAACATTTTTGGAGGAATGATGTGGTACAATGTTACATTGTGCTTTCAATTTTGACTAGGGTGTTATTGCTTTTATTTTGGCGGATAAGAAAATAATCAACAAGAAGAGTTCTAAATGGCAACGTTATAGTTGGTTGAATAAATTCTCATAATGTCTTTATATGACTGTAAGATTTTAGGGGCAACAATTTGTGGATCAAATTATTGATAATTGCCTTTACTATCATTATGCAAATGATTATTATCTCAAAATCTATTAAATTTCTAACTATGAATAACTTAGGTGTGAATGTGTAGGGATTACTAGAGTCTCTTGAGACTTTGATCGCCTTCCACAAGTCTCCATCTCTTAATAACGATCTCGATATTTCTCAAATGAAAAAGTTGCAAATTTTAATGTGTGACAACTCTGTTAACTTCGTGATGTTGTCTGTTCCAAAAGGTTTATGTTGGTGGGATTGGTATGGACCATGGTTTTGTGGTCATCAAATGGAGAGGATATACCCAACTATATTACTTCCAAAGAATAATTTCAAGAGTTGAAAAACTAGTAATCTTGAATTTGCAACGCTCTATATACACTGTGCTTCCAAAGACATTTCAAGAGTTGAAAAACTTGGAGGTGCTAAATTTAAAAGGATGTGAAAAGCTCTCTATGCTTCCAAATTCGCTTGGCAGTCTCAAAAAGCTTCAAGACTTGAATTTGGAATTATCTAGAATCACTAGCTTACCCAAGACATTTTGAGAATTGATCAATTTGGAAGTGCTCAATCTAAGTAAATGTTCAAATCTATATCTGCTACCAGAATTCTTGGGAGACTTAAAATGCTTCGAGATTTAAACTTGGAAAGTTCTCAAATAACAGGGTTACTTGAGTCATTTGGAGGGTTGAGCAATTTGGAAATTCTTAATCTATCAGAGTGCAAGGAGCTTCGTGACTTGAATTTGGAACCAAAGTCAATTGGAGGCCTAAGAAAGCTTCATGAATTGAATTTGGAAAGCTCTAGCATTACAAAGTTGCCCGGGTCATTTGGAGGATTGAGCAACTTAGATATGTTGAATTTAAGAAGATGTTGGGAACTTCTTTTGCTACCAGAGCCGTTTGGCAATCTCAGGAAGCTTTGAGATTTGAATATGGAATGTTCTAGAATCTCAGGCTTTGGACTCCAAGTTTCAAGTCCAAGCTTGAGATTCCAGAACTTCCATATTCAAATTGGAAACTTTCCATATTCAAATTGAAATCTGGAATCTCAAGCCTGGAATCTCAAGACCCGGGACTTGAAACTTGATGAGTATGGAGTTAGTTTACTTGACTCATTTGGAGATCTCGGCAACTTGGAAGTGGAAGTGCTGAGACTATCACGGTGCAGAAATCTGAAGTTGCTTCCAAAGCCATTTGGTGCTCTAAGTAAGCTTCATGATTTGACTCTTGAGTGATTCTACTTGAGTAGTTTACTTGACTCATTTGGAGATCTTAGCAACTTAGAAGTGTTGAGACTGTTGCGGTGCAAAAATCTGTTGGAAGTGACTTTAGAAGAAACTTAAGGGCAAATTTCACAACTTGGAAGTGCTATTTCTCAGACTTTCATGTTAAATCTGGACTTCGGACTGTGCGTATCATCTCGACATCTCTAGATAAATTCCACTACATTGAACTTAAATCATCGGGAGATTTTAACAACAATCTTTACTTCTACACTTTGCAGTGCAGATTTAGTTAAATATGGCATCTTGGCAATGAAATTTTATTTGCTTATCTTAATAAAAAATCTGAAATGTTGAACTCTGACTGAAGAGTTTTGTAGCAGTCTTATCATCCTTCTCTATTGATTGCAGCGGTGGCTAGAAATGGATCACCCATGCACGTGATACGAGATACGATTTGTCAAGTTAACTCGATTTGTCATGAAATATGAAGTTCGTGGCTGTAACAGCTTGAATCATCTCTATCTCAAGATCAAGTTCATGATGCTTCTGAAGCTGAAGTTGTACATAAGGCAAAAAACCGAGTTGACTAGAATCTAAGGTAAGAATTTCGTATCACAGTTGATGCCAAACTTTTTCTCTGGTGCAAAATATGAGGTTGGAATATTTCAGCCTTCACTAAATTTGAAATGCTGCAAAATACTGTGCTAAGTGAATCAATGCTACTTTCAATACTTAGTTTAACAATTTATCTGCACAATGTTGAGATTCGAGGAACTTCAAGTTAAGGATTTCTTTCTTCTGAGGTCGCATGCTAATTCCGTGTCCTTTGCAATGAGGCTTATTCACATTTTGCAGGATGGATGGAGCTGGTTGGACCTCAGATGACAAGTTTCAAAATTCAGAAAATAGGTTGTTATTGGAGCATTTTTCAAGAGACATTATTTGGTCTAGATGAAACAGATTCGTATTTTCTGAAAGAGTCTCGAATCGTCTGAGTCTGATAATTGTTGTTGCAGAAGAGAAACTATTGATGCCGTTACCTCATTCAAAGAGACGCCAGATGGATGGTGTCTTTACATATTTTCCAGAAGCACGTTCCGAAAACAAAATGCTCATGTTGTCTCTTTCCCTGCAGCTTCCCCTCGATACACTGTAATCAGAACACATTCAGTTGAGGTGAGTCTGTCACAATTATCAAATTTTCACATTGCGCAATCAGAGCTTATGGTCCCTTCCATCTGGTAATCCTGTCCTCTCGTTTCTTTTTCATCAGACTTCGGCAAGAAACACAACTCGTACTCGAACAGGATTCACTTAAGAAAATCACAGGCATGCGAGGAATTGGACATGAAGCTTTATACACAAAAAAATCTACATAATGCTTTGGCTTTCTTAAAACTGCTCATGGCAAATCTTGAATTGCAATGCAGATAAGAAATAACCGATCGATGCTCTCTACTTGAAAAGATATACTGAAGCTACTTGAACAATGTCAGCAAAAACCAAGAAAGCCGAATACATTCATGCAAACAACACAAACTCACCAGGCTTCTGCTGCGCGCCATCGACATATGGCGCATACTTGTAATGCACTTTCTCACGGCTCAACGACTGCGACTTGAAAGGCTCCTTCTGGCACTTGCGCAGGACAACGGCGCACAAATTGGCGTAGCCGATGTACGTCATCCCTGCAGCTCGCCAGTAGGCCGACCCTGTCTGAACGGCTGGCGCCGCCGCTTGTGCCGTCGCCATGGCCGCCTCCTCTCTCTTTCAATCGTCAATCAATTTCAGGCGCCAAATCCTGCAAACTAGAGCAGCAACTCAATAATCTTCTTGATCTTTCTACTTCGCCATGTCCTACAAAGAAGAAAGCCACAAGAAGAGAACAATTTATAGAATCCTATTATCTCGCAAAGACAGCGCGAGTTGCTGAGCAGGGAGGAATATGGCACAAAATTTAATGAAGGAGAGAGTCCCGCACAAAAAATTTCACTGGCGATCACCTCGTCTCTCGCTTCCACAAACTCCACGGTCAGCTCATCAATCCTGCAGAACTAGAGCAAAAACTTAATCATCAGTCTTCTTGATCTTTCATATCCGTGGACATCTGATTACTTCCCTGAAACTGAAAAGCCACAAGCAGAGGAGGAAAAACTCCTTTGTTCGTTACCAAACATCAGGAAATGCTGAGCAAAGAGGAACAAATTTACGCAAAATGCTACTCTCACAGTAGCAACGAACACTAAATAACGCCTCAGTCATTCTCGGCCTCCACAAATTTCCAACGCGCAGAAACGGAGCACAATTACTTCGCAGACAGCTCCACTTCCAACGAACTCTTATAAGCACGCAACTGAGAAGACGACCCCATCAGCATGAGGCTAACAACCTCCCCGACCAGGAGGACGGTCATAGGTGCACTCGGTGTGCGCCCAATCTGCGAGGCTGAGATTCACGATTATTCGATGAGGGATGAATTGTTACAAACATTGTCATTCATCCACATAACCGGAATTCATATTAGGGTAAGCCCCCCTAAAACCGACAAGTTAAGGAATATGGTGAGAGGAGATAATTATACTTTTTTTTTTCAGTGACAGCCTATAGAATTACAATTCCAACCCAAGTGATTTCATATTTTTCTGATGAAAACTGAATTAGTTATGAATTTTCAAACTGTGCTCCCATGTTTAGTGGGTGGCGAGCAGTAGGTACCCCCATAACCAACGACCAAAAGTAAGGGTCTTGACTAATAGCAAACCTCCATTTGGGGCTCAGTTGGTGGTAATGGGATGGAGAGGGTTGGATATATCCCAATTTTACTGGCGTTGGCTATGGGTTTTTGTTGGTTATGGGGAGGCTTACCTTATGTCAACATGTTTTTGTTTCTCTCGATGGTTCCCAATCTCTTTATTTGCTTTATTTAAAAATGTATTATTTTTGTCTACACTGAAGCCTTAAATGTCAGAAGGTGGCGACAATATTCTACATGTATGGTGTCGTATTTGATCATGATAAGGTTCATATATTGAAATGACCTCCAAATGAAAGATTATATTTGAAGGACCTTCTATCCAAAGTGTGAGGTGCTTGTTTAACTTTGATACATTTTTTGTATTCTACAGAGTAAAGTATGTGCATGTACATATGGTTCCCGATTGAAGTTTAAGGATTAAACATTAGAAGGTATCATTGGTGGCTATAATATTCAACAATTATGCTATCGTGTTTGAACATAACAAGGTTCAAATACTGAAATTACCTCCAAATGAAAGGTGATGGTTGAAGATTTTTTTAATCCAAAGGTCTATGTCTTGCAAAATTTGTATCCATTTTTTCGTATCACTCAGCCTAGTAAGAATAACCACATACACATCACTCAATAGGCATAAGCAAGCATGACTAAATCACACATGCAAGACATCACTCCATGTCTCACACATATCACACTCTTTGGCTCTACTTTCACCATTACTCCAACATTCAATGATTACAAATCACACACAACATTTCCTTAAGTTTACATAATAGTGCTCAATTGATATTTAGAGGGGGAAACTTTGTCAAACGTGTATGATGCAAGTGGTTTCTTCTTGATGTGACAACTCCACACTTTTACATTCGGATGATATTGATTTTTTTATAGATGAATTTATGATTAGGCGTTGTGTCACATGGATAAGTTCAATGAGGAAGCATGAGGTGTCAAAGATATTTCAACATTTTCACCATGTCCTTGAATTGGTTATTGAAGTTACACATGTTGGTAGATTTTGAATAACTATTTTTGTGTGTATCTATTGGCCTTAAAATTTTTCACACATGTTATCAACACAACACTGATCTTGTTGAAAAATTTCATGTTGAAATAACAAATTCTTAGCCCTAGAGAGGCTATCAAAGTTGGCAAATTGTGAAACAAATCTCCCCTTTGTTTCTCACAACTATAATTCTCCCCTTTGTTATTCACAACTACACGTGTTGGTAGATTTTAAAGATCATTTTTTTGAGGGTCTTTTGAATTTAGAAAATTTTCACATGTATAATTAACATGAAGGTGTTCCCACTCCAAAGATTCCATGGGAAAAAAAATTCTTCAATCTTTGGGAGGGTGTTAAAGTTGGCAGCTGTAAAACTTTTCTTACAACTTATTTTATAGGTACCCCTTGTTGGTAAATCTAAGAAATTTGTTTTTTGTATAAATCTCCTCTTTGTTGGTAAATCTAAAATATTCGTTTTTAGCATAAATCTCCTGGCCTTGAAATTTGGTACACATGTTCTCAACATAAAGATGATTTTGTGTCTAAGATTTCATGTTAAAATAAAAAAAATTCCAACTCTTGTGAGAGTGTCAAAGTCCGCAGGAGTGTGGACACTATCCCTGGAATTGCACAAGGCGCCAATTTGGGTGTCACCCCAGTGTACAGTCCCCTTCAATAAGGTTACGTACTTTTTGCATTCCTAGGGATAGTAACTTTCAATGCTACCAACTTTGACACCCTCTTGAGGGTGAGAAATTGTTATTTTACCATGAAATTTTTGGCACAAGATCATTTCTATGTTGACAACACGTGTGCAAAATTTCAAGGTCGAAAGTCAAATAAAAAAAAGATATTTAAGATCTACCCACATGGGTAGCACTAAGAAAAGTTTCATAGCTACGAACTTTGACACCCTCCCAAGGATTGAATTTTTTGTTTTTGCCCATGTAATTTTTGGCATGGGACCTTCTCTGTGTTTATTACATGTTTAAAGTCCAAAACATCCACACTAAGAAACATATTTAAAATCTAGCAACATGTGTAGTTGTGAGTGTAGTTGTAAGAAACATTTCACTCCTCGCCAACTTTGACACACTCCCAAGGATTAAATCTTTTGTTTTTGCACATGAAATTTTTGGCATGAAACCATGTCTGTATTGAATACATGTGTACCAAGTTTTAAGGCTAGAATACCTACATAGCAAAAGATTTTTGAAATCTACCAACATGTGTAGTTGTGAGAAACATTTCACTCTTGCCAAATTTGACACCCTCCCATGGATTGAATTTTATATTTTTTCCCATGAGATTTTGGACATGAGACCATCTCTACGTTGATTATATGTGTGCTTAATTTCAAGTCTAAAATATCCACGATAGAAAAGAAAAAAATCAAAATCTACCAACGTGCTAATTGTGAGAAACAACCGGGTACCATTTCAACTTTGGCACCTTCCCTAGGTTTGAAAGATTGTTATTTTACAATGAAATTTTTAACACATGATCACCTCTATGTTTATAACAGGTGTGCCAAATTTCAAGGCCAGAAGATGAATAAAAAAACCCATATTCAAAATTTACCAACATGTGAAACTATGAGAAACAATCTTGTGTATCTATTATTGTATTCATCACATGGCTTTGAAATTTAACACACATGTTATCAGCATAGAGATGATCTTGTGATAAAACTTTCATGGTAAAATATCAAATTTTCAGCCCTCACGAGGGTGTCAAAATTGGCAGTAGTGAATGGCTTACAACTACACATGTTGGTAAATTTGGAATATCTTTTTCTATGTTCATCTTCTGGCCTTGAAATTTGGCACACATGTTGTCAACATAGAAATGATCTTGTGCCAAAAACTTCATGGTAAAATAACAATTTTCTAGACCTCAAGAGGGTGTCAAAGTTGGCGGCACTGAAAGTTACTATCCCTAGGAATGCAAAAAGTACGTAACCTTATTGAAGGGGACTGTACAATACCCTCAGACAAGTATATGTACTTTTTGCTTTTGTACGTTTCCACACTACACTACTGCCAACTTTGGCACCGCCCTGAGGGCTAAAAATTTGTCAATTTACCATGAAAATTTTGGCACAAGATCAATTCTATGTTGAAAACATGTGAGCCAAATTTCAAGGCCAGAAGATTTATACAAAAAAAGATATCCAAGATTTACCAAAATGGGGTAGTTGTAAGAAAAGTTTCACAATTGCCAACTTTCACATCCTTCCAAGGATTGAAAGAATTTTTTTGCCCATGTAATTATTAGCATGAGACGACCTCTATGTTGATTGCATGTCTGAAAAATTTCAAGTCCAAAAGATCCACACAATTAAAACTACATCAAAAGCTAGCAACATGTGTAGTTGTGAGAAACATTTCACTCCTAGCCGACTTTGACACACTCACAAGGATTGGATTTTTTGATATTTTCCCATGAAATTTTTGACATGAGACTATCTCTATGTTAATCACATGCGTGCAAAATTTGAAGGCCACAATATCTACATATCAAAAGATTTTTGAAATCTACCAACATGTATAGTTGTGAGAAACATTTCACTGCTGCCAACTTTGACACCGTCCTAAGGATTCAATTTTTTATTTTTCCCCATGATACTCTGGACATAAGACCACATCTATGTTGGTTATACATGCGCTTAATTTCAAGTCCAAAAGACCCACAAAAGAAAAGAAACAAATCTAAATGTGTAGTTGTGAGAAACAATCAGCGAAACCATTTCACAATTTTCACTATTGTCAACTTTGGCACCCTCCCTAGGTCGGAAAAATTGTTAATTGACCATGAAATTTTTGCCACAAGATCACCTTCATGTTGATAACATGTGTGCCAAAATTCAAGGCCAGAAGATGAATACAAAAAACCATCTTCAAAATCTACCACAATATGTAGCTATGAGAAACAATTTTGAATATCCTTTTTCTATTCATCATGTGGCCTTGGAATTTGGCACACTTATTATAAACATAGAGGTGGTCTCATGCTAAAAATTCCATGGGCAAAAATAATTCTTTCAATCCTTGGGAGGGTGCCAAAGTTGGGAGCAGTGTAGTGTGGAAACGTACAAAATAAAAAAAGTACGTGTGTGAGGGTACTGTACATGAAAATACAATTTTGAACCAAAATTACAAAAGACGCTTCGTGACAACACAAAGCGGAAACTTAACGTATACTAACAGAAGCTAACAGATAACTCGCACGGGTCTTTACACTTGGCAGCTAATAGATAACTAGCATGAGTCTTCATCAGCTTGACGTCTTCACAAATAAAAACCTAATTATGGAATAAGGAAAGAAAGCGGAAAACTCACCCGCTCTAACGCTTCAAGCCTTATGACGAAGCTGGCGCCGATGAAGAGACTGGAAGTGTGTTACAATTGGACTACGGAAGAAAAGGCTCAGTTTGGAGTGTAAGGAACATTCCTGCACATAGCTAGACCCATGAGTATTACCACCCTCCTCATATGAAATTCAACCGCACTTGTAGAAGATAGCGCATCCGAATTTGAGCCGGATTGTACACGACGTACTCATTGTACTCCAACTTAGGCTGCAAAGCCACAACGGCAAACCAGAATAGTCAGTTTGAGGTGATGATCTTTACGTGAAAGAGTTATTGGATAAGCCACCCAAACTCTTCAGAAGTAGATATCCCTCTCCTGTTAAAAATTTTGAATATGGAGGAGCTAATGGTTTCTAGATTATAATGCTCCTCTAAGTGTAATAACTATTTAGTGAAGTTCATATGATAAATCAAAAAAGGGGGAACTTATTAAAACTTTGGGTGACTTTACGAACTCGAATATCACAACCATGACCCTTATCACATACTATTATGTATGCTCCTTACCCAAATTGCTACGTCGATTGCCGTAGGTTTCCCTACAGGCACCACCACTCCATCTTCAAGAGTCTTGTATTCTTTGGGGTCGGGAATCGTCATACCACTAACTTTTGTGCTGCAACCAAGCCCCAACTGAAAATGATAAAGCAACACAAACCAGAAGATGAAACGATGATAGCTTTAACACCAAAAGGGCGTCTAACAAGCATGTCAGGGATCATAATGGAAAGAGAATAAATAAATACCTGAGCTTCCCACTTGGCAGATTATTCGCATTATAGTCTATATGTTGCAACACATTCATATCCCCCAAAGCCACCTACAATGATCGAAATGCAATGTCAGAACATGGATATACAGCATCTACATAGCAATTTCTGATTCTTTCAGAACACATAGAAAAATCACATGAAATCACCTCCGACAAAAGAAGCACGCCAACTGGAGCTCCAGGATGAATGCGACAAAAATTTACGCTCTTCGTCACCATATCAGCAAAATACACTCCTTTGCCAAAGGCGTATCCGCTGGGAGGGGTTTCTGGAGGCGGTATTCGAAGTCCTGCACAACAAGGCAAACGTGATAAATAGATTTAATTCACTACTTTCCCTCAAAAGAGCAGCAACTCACCTCATCAAACCTCGTCTTCAAATAAGCCTTCCAAACATGACGGAAGAACTCACTAACTTAGCCTACAAGCGGAGAAGGATGTCATGCGCTAAGGCTCCTGGAGTAGAAAGTAAATGAGATCAAGAAAAAAGAAACAAACCTTGGGATAGGATACCCGTCCAGTTCGTTAACGGTGACCCATGCCATAACAACATGCGGTTTGGGGTCTTCTCAAACTGGTAACATGACAAAGAAAGCACAGTAAGATTACAAAGCCTGCACTTGCATGTGCATAAGATCAATCATCTTCCAAAACACTGACAATTTTCCAAAGAGCCTTAGAATCCGAATGAAACTTTTAGGGAGGTGTGCACACCGGCTTAAAGCGCTCTGATTCACCGTCTCTCTCTAATTTGAATGCGTTCAAGAGGTCAAGCGTATACTTGGCATACGTCCAGACATGCGTCTTTTCCATGTATTGCTTGACCTGCACAAACAATAAACCTGAGGGCCAAACCTACTGCTGGACTGAATTGTGATCGTCTAAAAATCTATTGAACTGTAAGCCTAGATAGTCACAATATTCTCTCTTGAAGCTGATCTTAGATCCCTACACTTCACTGAATGAAACAAATATCTGATAGCTCACCAGTTCAAACTCCGCACTTGTGGTGTCCAAGGGCTCAAGTCCACAATTTAGACGCTTGTAATGAGTGTATGCTAGATCCTGTTCTTGGCATAATCACATCAGAAGTTACTGCATATGGGGAAAAAAAGGGCCGCTAAAGTGACCAGAAAAAACAATTCTAGGACTTGAAACGTGATAACTGAAGGAACATAGATAAGAGATGAAGTTGAACATACGTCATCTTCGGTCACGTGGTCGTTTCTTAGAAGCTTAGTGGCCAACTCAATCTCGCCCAATGCTTCCACCTGCAAGACACAGATGCAACTCAATTACTTACGCTTGAAAGCTGCGCTCATACCAGTATGATCGATAGAAGAGTCTTCATGAATAATATGGTAATGTTGGAGGAGAAGCAAGTAGTACCATTTGGATTTTCTCCTTCAGCTTTTGTGGAGTATCGATGACGAAGTTTACTGTGGACAGGATCACAAAAATCAGTCAAGGTATGGCTTTGCAGAGATGAATGATCACCACGCAATCGCCTTCACTGAGTAAGCAAATTGAGTCGAGTACTTACTCATTTTTTTGAAACCGAAGTCATGAGGAATTACTGTGTAAAATTCACTGCAACATCGTGAAACATGGAATCAACATCATGAAATGAACATAACTAATCTCGAGACAAAGATCTGCCCAACTCAAGAGGCATAATTAACATGATTCATTTAGGTGATTGTCGTGAATATGAACCTGCTCAATTGTTTGATATCATCCTTCTTCTTTGAGGACGAAGCTGTGTTGTCATCCAAAACCTCAGCTAGTCTCTTCAGAACCTCATACCCCTGATCACCACCATGTTTCAGATTTTAAGCTTAAGGAAAACCAATCATCCATCATGAGAACTAGTGCTTCTTCTCCAATTCAGGTTGTCAAGTTCATGCTAAACATCTAACCAGTTTCTCACCTTCGAAATTGTTGATTTGCTCAACTTTCCAAGAGGCATCTTCCGTGCATCATAACCTGAAATTAGAGAAGATTTTGTCATACGTCAGTCCACTATTTTCTGCAGCTGAGTATCACAGAAGAGTTTGGAATAACATTGACAGTGCTGAAGAAAACAAAATCTAGGCTTTTTTTGTTATCAAGGATACTTATCATGGAAATCAAGGAAGAAGATGGAAACGCACCAATTTCCATCATCATTTGGTGCATCATTTTTAAGTCGCAGATAAGATCTATGAACTGCTTCACCCGGGGCTCAAGTTTGCTTGGTCTCACATCAACTGGTTCCTTTGAGCCTGGTTCCGTTTCATTGCCATCCTCGTCCTGAGACACATCAGAAATCCTGATGAAACCAGGAAAAAAACAAAAATGGCCCAAGTCCTATAATATCCAAAAGAAAGAATTACACGATGAAGCGATAGGACTTGGATATTTACCGTGGGCTTATCCTCCTCATAATCCATCTCAATCCAAGTGTAGTGTTTCGGATTCGGCAAATAATACCTGCGGCCCCCCGCAAAAAAGTTTTTTGTCTTACTGAAAAACTTCTTGGAGAAAGCCCGCGTTGCTGGCATTTCACTTGTATATGGTCCATGAAGGCTCTGTTGGCCCTGCACGCCCACTCTTCCCCACCGACTAAAGAAATAGTAGGCTCTTGGCGGGGAATCAGATTCTGTGACATGACACACCAAACATTCATAAACACAGGAACAACACACGTAGTCATAAGTACATCAAAACATTGATGAACACACCCAAAGATGTGCATCTACACTTACCAAGAACCTGAATAATATAGAACTTGTTATTGTTATCACCCAGGTTTGTTTGATTGAGCATAGCATCATACACCACCACTTCCTGCACCCACCAAGTGCCAGGACCATGTCAAAAGACACAGCAACGACAATGGGATGCCTTTCTGGATACAATCGATCTAAAATAGGAGATTCTAGAGCTAGTTTCTAAGAGAAATTCAACCAAAAAATAATACAAACAAGTGCAAGAACAGTATCGTACATTTCCAGATGACTTGATCTCATAAACATGGCATGTTTTCTTCAAACTATCATCAATGTACGGATCAAGCACAGCACGTCCCTTCTTCAAGCCCACCACAACCTTCGACTCTGCAAACAAAAACAAATTCCGACTCATGAGAAAACCTGATAAAAATCCTGAGAAAAACCTGAGAGAAATCTGACGTTGCCCACCTTCCTCATCTTGAGCCTTGCCATCAGCTTTGCCGACCAAAGAATCTTTCAACCGCGCAAGGAGCTCGCTCTTTTTGCCATTGGTAGATAATCCTCGAGAGGAAAGAGCATCTTTCAGCTCCTTGACGTTCATGTCACCGATGTCTTCAACCTTAAGACTACCATCAGCATCAGCGCTTTTGTTCTCCTCTTCTTCATTGACAGCTTCAGTGAGGCGCTCCACGAGGTCTGCTTTTTTGCCGGCTGTGGACAAGCCTCTGGACGAGAGAGCTTCTTTGAGCTCCTTCGCGTTCAATCCACTTATGTCGTCCGCCTTGACACGTTTGGTGGCATCCGCCTGGTCTGGAGAATCACCATCCGAGGATCGTTTCCGCTTCTCCACCTTGACGATTAACTTTTTGTCTTCCTCCTCTGCAATCGCTGCATCAAGCCGATTGACCTGCAACCAAACCACATGGACAAGCAATCACATGCCTGTTTCTTTTGCAAAGCCTATGAAGGTGAAGCGATATCTCTTTTGCAAAAGTTATGAAGGTTGAGCGATGTCTCTGTTACAATGCCAAAGATGAGCAACTTGAGCAACTTGTGAGGGTTTTAAGCTTACCAGAGTTGGCTTGAGCCCAGTTGTGTCCAAGCCCCGCTTCTGAAGCTCCTCTCGAAGAGCGCCCACAGTCAGTTTGTTGGACATGGCTGCTGCTTCAAATCTAGTCCAAACCAGACACCACAACATCAGACCACATTCATATCCCCAACAATAAATTTGGGTCACGGTAACCAGTTGCATCATCTTCTTCACCATTTAACGCACTCATATGCACCGATCCACCCTCAAACTCCAAGCACCTCCAAACAAAACACTCCAGGAAAAGGAACAAGAACCTACAGAATCCCCCCAAAAAAACACAGGAATCGCTCTCATCAGAAGAAAAAGTACACACCTGAATACCAAGATATCCAAACTAAAAAATCACCAAGAAATCTCGCTAGACACTTCCAATTCCGTAGACTACTCACGACGTGGTTGTTATCATGGTTTTAGAAGGAGAAGCGTCTTTATGATCTGTAGATTATATCTACCCCTCACACCACTTGAAGCAACTGAGATGGAATTGTTGAGGTGGGATGAGCATGGATTATGTAGTGGTGTGGGAATGAGTCGTGAGCTTGAAGACAGTCGTGATATTCCACTTGAAACAACGCGTTTTGATGTTGTTGGTGTTGTTGTTGTTGTTTGTTTTTTTTGTTTTATGTGAGATGGAGCAAAGTGAGTGGCTTCTGTGAAGTTGAAGGTGGGAATGAGGAACTGATGGAGCTTGGAGGTGAAGCTGAGGTTGTGGTGGAGCCGCCGGACTCTCGGGAAATTCAGACACTTAACTTGTTGACTGGTGCGCCTTCACGTGAGTGTCATGCAATTTCGTAACATGAAATCTCTGGAGTCTGGACGACGAAGTCTCCGAAGGGGACCGGCGTGAATAAGGTAGAGGCACCCAATTCCGATCAGTAGAGTATGCATGGCATGGTGCATGAAAATGGCAAATGCTTGTAGTGGTGCATGAAGTGACCCTAACCCGGTAACTCAAAATCTGAAAACACCAGTCATTATCAGCATTGGGTCATTATGTGTGCAATTTAGGGTTGTTCCACCTCAATTGAGCTCTCCTTGGTGGCATTGCCTCAAAAGTTGAACAAGGCCAATCGGTATTGGGTACCTTTTATGAGTTGGTTATCCATGGCATGTCTTCTCTCTTTTACTCACTCTCAATTGTTGGCATTGGGTGAAGAAGGGCACCAAATCTCACCTACTCTAGAGTTTGATTATGGGCTCTGGTGGTTTTTGGGCTTTTAAATTCTATATCAGTTCCAAAGCTTTGAGATTAAATTTGAAAAAATATTTGTTGAGTTTCATTCCTAATTCTGCATCTTTCTACATAATTTTTTTTGACATACAATGTCATTTGAGTCCCCAACTGGCTTAAGTGATCAGAATTGGGTGCCTCTACCTTATATTGTTTGTTCATTCTCTTTACTCAGCCAATGGCCATGGGACATAGGTTAGTGTAATAGAACTACACTAAAGATGGCTTTTAGTGTAGTGGACACTAAATACAAACCCATACACTAATTGTAAAGTTTACAGTTAGTGTAGTGATAGAACTATACACTAAATGTCAACTACTACACTAAATGTCAATTCTAGTAAAAGTGGAATATAAGGTTTTTTACTTGTGGACATTCAGTGTATGAAACCTAGAAAATGATTATGTGTACATTTTAAGCATCAAAGTAAAGAAGATTTTGAGTGCATGTAGAAAAACAAGAATTTGCAAGAGAAATATTGGGAAAAATAGAACGTAGATATGGACAAAAGGAACATCCCAAAAATTGGACAGAAGAATATACATATGGAGGAAAAATGAAATTGCAAGTTCAAGATTGGAAAAATAAGAACTTTGAATGTCAGAAAAGAAAGGAATGTTGGAAAAGGAAAAAAAACATAAATATACAAGAAATACACAATAAATATGCAATAAATATACAATAAATATAGAAATGTACATCAAATGCTCATTTGATATTCATTAAATATGCATTAAACACTCATTAAAAATTCATTAAGTATTCAAATATGCATCAAAATATAGTATAAATTTTCTGACTATTTATTAAATATTCATTAAATATGCAAATATACATTAAATTGTCCTAAAATATACATTTAAAACTCATTAAATATTCATTAAATATTCATTAAATATACAAACACACATTCAATATTCTTTAAATAAAAAAATATCCTTTAAGTATAAAAATATTTTTTAAACATACAAATATACTTTAAATATTCATTAGATATTCACTAAAAATTTCAAGGAATGCAAGAGATGTGGATGGGAATAGATGGAAATGGGAGGATAAAGAGATGAGGTTGAGGATGACACGGGAAGAATAAATGCATGGCGGCCATTAGGCGGTTGATTGGGGGCTAACACTATTTATCAATTTGTTAACAATTTTTTGTGCTAGGGTAGGTGGTTGATTGAGGGCTAATACTAAGGATACTAGGGTAGGTGGACAATTCAGGGATAATATTCATGACAATGGCGGCTAACACTAATTGCCAACTAGTTAACAAATAAGTAACTACACTATTCGTACCATTACACTAAAAGCCATCTTTAGTGTACTTCCAGCTTTTGAGGGTAAATATTTTTTTAAGAAGAAGAAGAAGAACTCCACTCCCTAAAAAAGGAGGGGCTCGAATGAATACACTAAATGTTTGTTCGTCCACCAAATCCATGTCCACCGGACATAAGATTATTAGTTTAGAACTACTCCCTCTACACTTTTCTACATAAAGTAGATGTTTGGAATTTTTGCCTCAAGGTAGATTATTCATATGGACATTGAAATCAAAATAGATGCGCGGACATTGAAATAGCATGATCTTCCGTGGGAGGTTATTTACACTATCTACGAAAAAGTTAGATTTCAGACAGTTTGCAGTGATACAATCAAGAACTTGACATGCATAGAGATTTGTAACTTGGAGTTGGTGGCCGTGGATCTCTGTTGGGGACAACAAAGAGTCAACTACTCTCTCTATAATAAAAAGAGAAAGAAGGCATATCTGATGGTAAACATAGGCAATATCCAGTGTTGTCTATTGTGTCGTGACGGCGACCAAATCCGTCACGATGTCACGATGTCACGACACAATGACGGCATGACGTTGTGACGGATCGTGACGTTACCGTGACGGGACTATTTTTACATCCAAATATTCAATATTTACATTTACCTCCATAGAGACACGTCGGATACACAAAGAAATCCACATGCGACGTATGCAGACATGTCATCAACTAGGGTAATTACATGGGTGGTAATTTACAACATTAACAACCATCCCATCTGTGCCCAGTCCGCGCCCCGTCCGCGGGCAATCCGCGCCCTGTCCGTGGATTGCCCGCGCCCTATCCGGCTCAGAATTTGTATGATACAATCAAGAATAGAACCCATTTTTTTGGTAATGTAACGGTGGTGAGCAGCTGGTCCTACAAGACCCTTTCAGAACAAAATCGATGGCGAAACTTGCACCTTCACGTTTGATGCTGAATTGAATTTATTGTTTTGACATGCAGATGCCTGTACCATTTTTGTTCTTACTGGTTTATTAAATTCTGACTTTTTTTTAGTGGTACGTCTTGAGTTTCTCACCAACTTGAGGGTGTATATATGTTCCAGGAGTCTCTATTTTGATGTAAAGTCTTTAAGAGCAGTTGTTGAAAATCATCATTCTGGCAGTTTCTAGAGCAATCTTAAAGCCTTACTGAAGGAGTATGACTCGTAATTTGGTGTCCTCCAAACTGTTGAAAAGGAAAGAGATGTTTTTTCTGAGATCTTGAAACAAGCCCAAGCTGGGTTAAAATCACTCGAAGAAGAGATCAGAGGGTTGACTTTCCCATAAGGTAAAAAATAGGCGACGTGGCAGCCATGTTGGCACCACATCGCTGCCACGCAGGACAAGGACATGTTTGAGTAGGGGCGGGGACTAATGTCAAGAGGGAGGTGGGGCGGGGACATCTCTGCCCCACCCGGGCAGAGGCGGAGACGTCTTCGCCCCTGCCCATGAAGGGGTGAGGACGTCTCCGCTTCTACTAGTGTAGAGGCGGGGACGTCCCCGCCCCATCATGGGTTAGATTATAGTGTTCAAAGTTACAGTATATTGGTAGTGAAAACTGTGGAATTTGGAGGGTGTACTACTTTAACTATCAATAGAGTCTTGCAAGAATTTTTTTACTTTGAATTAGAGTGGTTCACATGTGCACTAGGTTGATAGCTTTGCATTGACATATTATATGTAAAGAAATTATTTATACCCAATTATTTGTGCTTGAAGAAATGCAAATCTCAGACTGAAAATTTAAGATTTGGACGTATACAAAATTGATTAAATGAGACATATGGCAATTGCCAAGTACACATACTCTTCCACAAAGATGCCGTACTGCCTACTTAACCACCACATGCAAAATTAATGCAACTAATTAACAAAAAACTATTGTCGGTAACAACATAGAGGCATAGTCCAACCATGGGGGGGTTTCATTAATGTGTCTATAACATCTGGCATAGAAGACCGTTCTCTCACATCTTTTTGCAACCCTACGAAGTGTACCTTCAGGTGTACATATTTCTCCGTGTTTTTGGCGGTGAAATACGAAGTGTCCCATTCTTCTTTCCAAATGCGAGAACAAATCCAACCCACCGTAAATGCATCTGCTGCCTTGGAGTAGAGGTGTGACCGTTGGATGACTTCTAGCGAGTTGGTGGAGTCCTGCGGCCCAAAAACATAGAATAGTTCTGGTGCCACAAACCGTCACCGCTCTCTCTCAAGTGGAAGCTGCTCCTTGAATTCAAAACCATACCTTGATGGCTCATTCTCTACAACCCGACTAGAAAGCCCCCAATCGCAAATCCTACATACACCGTATCGGGTTTCCACTCATCAAAGTGGAGCAAAACATTCGATGGAGAGATGTCATTGTGTAAATAATTCGCGTCGTGGCATTTTTCCACAACGACAAGCAACGATAGCGCAAGGTTCAGTCGATTTTTGCGGTAAGTTTTTACCCACCAAAGCTCTTGGATATTTGGATGCATCTCGATCTTATCAAACAACAATGATTTGTCGACTTTCGAGTTCAACTTGGATTTAAAAAAGCTAGAGATTCCCCATTCCACTTGAGCGTGTACCCTTCCATAGTTTTCGGGTGGATGTACGCAGGTCTAGTGATCCCTGGATGCACCACTGGACACCCTCCAACCTCGTTGATGATGTCTCGGCGCTTCTCCCTCTCGTTGGTGTTGGTCAGAGTCTTTCCGACGAAGTAAATCCAACTTAGAATGTTTTCCAATTTGGTTATCATCACCTTCCGTACAGCCCCATAGCCACCCACCGCTTTCTGTCCTAGCATTGGAATCACCATAGCGCAACTTTCAAGCCACTTAAAAGTTCCACCGACGTAGTGAGCCAAAATTTGCTCCTCGGTAGTCGCTTTCCAAGGAGCCAGTTTCTTCTTACGGAAAGAAGAGTACTATTGAACAAAGCTCTGGACCATCCTCATCTTCCCCACCAGTGCGTTCTCCTCCATGTTCCAGTTGCTTCCATCCTCCTTCTTCCCCGTGACGTAACACCAGTTCGCAACAATATTGGTGGTTAGTGCGGTCACTTGTGTGTCCAACCACTCCGAATGCAACCAATAATCAGAGAAATTATTAAATTTCTCAGATTTATCAAGGTTTGACATTATTTCGTGTCGCATGTCAACAGTCAACTTGTGGTATCCCTCTTCGTTGTTTGACAAATAGCTCCTCATCAATGGTCCTCTCGTTCGGCGGTTGAAAAACTCGACGGCAATCTCTCTACATTCAACCATGTATTCGTGTGGGGGCATGTCCAGATTTGGTGACTTCTTCCGCCTCTTCCTACTCGATGATGACGGATTCAATGATCCCGACGTCAACTCCGTGTTGGTGGACGGAAGCACCGTCTTACCAACATCATCCAAATCCATAAATTGGGGGCACTTCTCCATCAACCAACTTCCTTCTCCCGCCATACGTGATAGTCAACTCCCCTACCGTGGTCGAAATTCCAAAATGATGGATTTAAAAAAAACCGCGAAGAGTCTAGGTGCAATAAATGGGCCAAGCCCGACCACCCACCGAACTCACTTTCAGGCCACAAAGCAAACTGACACTTGAGGCCTAGGGAGTGGACTTGGCAGAGAATAAGGACAAAATTTCCCTATTTATGTGGTTTCCTAATCTTTTCGCGAAGACATCTCCGCACCTACCCTGGTGGGGCGGGCATGTCCTCGCCCTACCTAGGCAGGGGTGGGGACGTCTTCGCCCCTAAACGGAGGGGGGCAAGACGTCCCCGCCCCTCCCGCGAAGATGTCCCTGCTCCAGCCCGGGGGCCCTAGACCATTGCTTCGTCTATCGGCTATATAATATTGTGCACGCCCCTAGTTGTCCCCGCCTCACATACTTCCTCTTCATCCACCTCTTAATTGAGTTGGTTGTGGGCGTCGTGTGAGGACTTCATCCATTCGCATCCCATATGTTATTCAGATTTTCCCCACCCATAGCTACGCCGGTAAAAATGAGTAAAGAAGAACAAGACAAGAGTCGACTACGATCGGGAAACAAACAACGGAAGAGGTTGCATGTGCTTCGAAATTCTGTTAAACTTGCTTTTAAATGTTGGGAAGAAGTTCCGGAGCCATGGAGTTTTGAGGATTGCGCAAACTTCATCGAGTGGTGCCATATTGACAAGGCTTTCCCAGAGGAGCGACACAATTATCACCGACGCTTTTGCAAGGCAAATTTATAGAAGTGCACCGACGGGGCGTACAAAAATCGGTGCATTGAAGTATACCAGGTCTTGTACGACATCCCTTATATCAAACGCAATGAAGTAAATCTCTTCCTTGCGCGAGGTATCCACGCGGAGGTAAAGTTGGACAAGAGGGTGGATTGGTCCACCTTGAAAGCCATTGGAGATAGCATAAAAGCTCCTTCTCCGGCAAATGGATTGATTCCAATGGGGACACGGAGGTATCCAGAAGGCGGATTGGGCAAATTGATGGCGAAGCCTGAACCGGTCGCCACGTACGAGATCGATCCCACAAACACGGATACAGACTCTGACGAATCCCACGTTTCCATCACAACGAGCCAAAGGACACAAGCACGCACCAAACAAAGGAGGGCGGAACAGACAGTTAACGTAGTCGTTAACGATACCATTAATGAAGTTGTAGCTCAGGTGCAATCCCCCCCGGTTGTTGATCGAATGTTCGAAGCCTCTATTAATGCTATTTTTGCCAGCACTATCCAAACCTTGTTGAACCAATTGGAAGGGAAGAGGACAGAACTATTGTCATTGCACGATGAGGTTCGCAAGTTGAGAGTTGAACTCAATGACAAAAACATTGTTATTGTTAAGCGGAGAACCAAGATTAGCAAACCAGGGTAGTAATTTTCATTTTTGGACTCCGGATGAGTTTTTTAGCTCTCCAGTGGATGAACATGGCCAAATGGATGATTTCCGTCCTGGACAGTATTTCATCCACTGGACTAACCGGATGAAACCTGGCTAGGCGGATGATTTCCGTCCTAACCAGTTTCATCTTCCAATTGGATGAACCTGGATAGCTGGATGACTTCCATCCAGCCCAATGTTCATCCGCCGGATGACTTCTATTTGGGTTTGGTGCACATGGAGGGGGAGCTTAGAGCTCTCTCTCGCAGCCTCGCTCTCACACTCTTGCAACTTAGAGCTAGAGCTTAGAAGGATTAGGGTTAGAGGAGTTGTAGAGGTTTTGAGGTCACATTGAGTTAGAGAGACTTTGCCATGTAGAAACTATAAGCTAGCCAATAAAATCCAAAGTGATTTGAGGTTTTAGAAGGAGTTTTGAGCAAATCAGGGTTTCATTAGGGTTTCTAGGGTTTATGTGAAAGTGAGTTTGTAGGTCAATCTCCCTTTAACATTGGCGACCATGCACAAGTTCGAATGATGTGGCTCTTGGTACAAGGAGGCAACTAGGGTTTGAAGCTTGGAGATCTAGATCTAGGGTTTTGAGGCTTGTTTCTTGACATTTTTGAAGGTTTTTGAGTTGCATCTTAAGATTAGAGTCCTTCTCTACACAATGCACTACTAGGTTTTGAGGGTTTTTGCAAAAACCCCAACATTTGTATTTTTTGAGAAAATGCAAAATTAGGGTTTCTGGACGTCTTGGAGCTAGCAGCCAGCAGTCCCAGACCAGTCCCGGCAGCAGTCCAGCCCGTCCACAGTGCCCAGGAGCAGGAAGCGGCCGTCACCAGGAGTTAGAGCAAGCCGGGCAGTAGCTCATCAAGAGCCGGCCAGGGTCGGCGGCAAACAACACATATGACATCTCCGGGAAAGTTTTCCCCCTTCCCATCTCGAATTTATGATTTAAAATTTTTTTTTGATCCCGGTTACACCTTCACAATTTGTGTTGACATTTAGCGGAACTTTATTGACGTTTAGCAAACTTTTCTAGACGTTTAGCAAACTTTTCTAGAAGTTTAGCGGCACTCTTAGAGGAAGTTTTAGCGGCAGTTCTCCCGGCCGCTGTAAAGGTAGTTTTAGAGGCAGTTTTAGAGGCAGTTTTAGAGACGGTTTTAGAGACAGTTTTAGAGTAGTTTTCGAGGTAGTTTTGGCTCCAGCCAACCCGGAGTCCCAACCCGGACATCCGATCATTTCTAGCAACACCTCGAGACTCGGAGGCTTCCAAGTGCAGCCAACCCGGAGTCCCAACCCGGCCATCCGACCACTTCCAGTGACACCCGGAGACCCCGAGGCCTTTAAGCTAAAATCAACCCGGAGTTCCAACCCGGACATCCAAGCACATCTAGTCACACCCGGAGACCCAGAGACTTCCAACTGCAGCCAGCCCAGAATCCCAATCCGGCCATCTGATCACTTCCAGCAACACCCGGGGACCCGAAAGCTTCTAGCTGCAGCCAACCCGGAGTTCCAAACCGGCCATCTGATCACTTCCAGTGACACCTGGAGACCCAGAGGCTTCCAGCTACAGCCAACCCGAAGTCCCAACATGGCCATCTGATCACTTCCAGTGACACCCAAGGACCCGGAGGCTTCGAGCTGCAGCCAGCCCGGAGTTTTAACCCGTCCATCTGATCACTTCTAGTGACACCTAAAGACCCGGATGTTTCCAGCTGCAGCCAGCCCGGAGTTCCAACCCGGCCATCTGATCACTTCGAGTGACACTTGGAGACCCGGAGGCTTCCAGCTGCAGCCAGCCCGGAGTTCCAAACCGACCATCTGATCATTTCTAATGACACCTAGAGACCCGGAGGTTCCTAGCTGAAATCAACCTGGAGTTCCAACCCGACCATCTGATCATTTCTAGTAACACCCGGAGACCCGGAGGTTCCTAGCTGAAATCAACCCGAAGTCCCAACCCGGCCATCAGCTCACTTTCGGTGATACTCGGAGACCCAGAGGCCTTCCAGCTGAAGCAAACCCGGAGTTCTGACCCGGATATTGGGCTACTTTTAGTGACACCCGTAGGCTTCCAGGTGCAGCCAGCCCGGAGTTCCAACCCGGCCATCTGATTATTTCTAGTGACACCATGCGACTCGGAGGCTTCTAGCTGCAGCCAGCCCGGAGTCTCAATCCGGCCATCCGATTATTTCTAGTAACACCCGGAGACTCGGAGGCCTCTCACCTGAAGTCAACCCGGAGTCCCAACCCGGACATCCGATCATTTCTAGCAACACCTCGAGACTCGGAGGCTTCCAAGTGCAGCCAACCCGGAGTCCCAACCCGGCCATCCGACCACTTCTAGTGACACCCGGAGACCCCGAGGCCTTTAAGCTAAAATCAACCCAGAGTCCCAATCCAGACATCCAAGCACTTCTAGTGACACCCGGAGACCCGGAGACTTCCAACTGCAGCCAGCTCGGAATCCCAATCCGGCCATCTGATCACTTCCAGCAACACCCGGGGACCCGGAGGCTTCTAGCTGCAGCCAACCCGGAGTTCCAACCCGGCCATCTGATCACTTCCAAAGACACCTGGAGACCCGGAGGCTTCCAGCTGCAGCCAGCCCGGAGTCCCAACATGGCCATCTGACCACTTCCAGTGACACCCAAGGATTCGGAGGCTTCGAGCTACAGCCAGCCCGGAGTTCCAACCCGGCCATCTGATCACTTCTAGTGACACCTAAAGACCCGGAGGCTTCCAGCTGCAGCCAGCCCGGAGTTCCAACCCGGCCATCTGATCACTTCTAGTGACACCTAAAGACCCCGATGTTTCCAACTGCAGCCAGCCTGGACTTCCAACCCGGCCATCAGATCACTTCGAATGACACTTGGAGACCTTGAGGCTTCCAGCTGCAGCCAGCCTGGAGTTCCAACCCGACCATCTGATCATTTCTAGTGACACCCAAGACCCGGAGGTTTCCAGCTGAAATCAACCCGGAGTCCCAACCCGAATATCCGAGTACTTCCGGTGAGACCCGGAGACTGGGAGACCTTCTAGTTGACGTCAACCAGAAGTCCCAACCCGGCCATCAGCTCACTTTCGGTGATACTCGGAGACCTTGAGGCCTTCTAGCTGAAGCCAACCCGGAGTTCTAACCCGGACATTGGGCTACTTTTAGTGACACCCGTAGGCTTCCAGGTGCAGCCAGCCCGGAGTTCCAACCCGGCCATCTGATTATTTCTAGTGACACCATGCGACTCGGAGGCTTCTAGCTGCAGCCAGCCCGGAGTCTCAACCCGGCCATCCGATTATTTCTAGTAACACCCGGAGACCCGGAGGCCTCTCAGCTAAAGTCAACCCGGAGTCCCAACCCGGACATCTGATCATTTCTAGCAACACCTCGAGACTCGGAGGCTTCCAAGTGCAGCCAACCCGGAGTCCCAACCCGGCCATCCGACCACTTCTAGTAACACCCGGAGACCCCGAGGCCTTTAAGCTAAAATCAACCAGGAATCCCAACCCGGACATTCAAGCACTTCTACTGACACCCGGAGACCCAGAGACTTCCAACTGGAGCCAAACCGGAATTCCAATCCGGCCATCTGATCACTTCCAGCAACACCGAGGGACCCGGAGGCTTCTAGCTGCAGCCAACTCGAAGTTCCAACCCGGCCATCTGATCACTTCCAGTGACACCTGGAGACCGAGAGGCTTCTAGCTGCAGCCAACCCGGAGTCCCAACATGGCCATCTGATCACTTCTAGTGACACCTAAAGACCCGGAGGCTTCCAGCTGCAGCCAGCCCGGAGTTCCAACCCGGCCATCTCATCACTTCTAGTCATACCTAAAGACCCGGATGTTTCCAGCTGCAGCCAGCCCGGAGTTCCAACCCGGCCATCTGATCACTTCTAGTGACACCTAAAGACCCGGAGGCTTCCAGCTGCAGCCAGCCCGGAGTTCCAACCCGGCCATCTCATCACTTCTAATCATACCTAAAGACCCGGATGTTTCCAGCTGCAGCCAGCCCGGAGTTCCAACCCGGCCATCTGATCATTTCTAGTGACACCCGGAGACCCGGAGGTTCCTAGCTGAAATCGACCTGGAGTCCCAACCCGAATATCTGAGCACTTCCGGTGAGACTAGGAGACTAGGAGACCTTCCAGTTGACGTCAACCCGAAGTCCCAACCCGGCCATCAGCTCACTTTCGGTGATACTCGGAGACCCAGAGGCCTTCCAGCTGAAGCTAACCCGGAGTTCCAACCCGGACATTGGGCTACTTTTAGTGACACCCGGAGGCTTCCAGTTGCAGCCAACCCGGAGTTCCAACCCGGCCATCTGATTATTTCTAGTGACACCATGCGACTTGGAGGCTTCTAGCTACAGCCAGCCCGGAGTCTCAACCCGGCCATCCGATTATTTCTAGTAACACCCGGAGACTCAGAGGCCTCTCAACTGAAGTCAACCCAGAGTCCCAACCCGGACATCCGATCATTTCTAGCAACACCTCGAGACTCGGAGGCTTCCAAGTGCAGCCAACCCGGAGTCCCAACCCAGCCATCCGACCACTTTTAGTGACACCCAGAGACCCCGAGGCCTTTAAGCTAAAATCAACCCAGAGTCCCAACCCTGACATCCAAGCACTTCTAGTGACACCCGGAGACCCAGAGACTTCCAACTGCAGCCAGCCCGGAATCCCAATCCGGCCATCTGATCACTTCCAGCAACACCCGGGGACCCGGAGGCTTCTAGCTGCAGCCAACCCGGAGTTCCAACCCGGCCATCTCATCACTTCCAATGACACCTGGAGACCCGGAGGCTTCCAGCTGCAGCGAGCCTGGAGTCTCAACATGGCCATCTGATCACTTCCAGTGGCACCCAAGGACCCGGAGGCTTCTTGCTGCAGCCAGCCCGGAGTTCCAACCCGGCCATCTGATCACTTCTAGTGACACCTAAAGACCCGGAGGCTTCCAGCTGCAGCCAGCCCGGAGTTCCAACCCGGCCATCTGATCACTTCTAGTGACACCTAAAGACCCGGATGTTTCCAGCTGCAGCCTGCCCGGAGTTCCAATCCGGCCATCTGATCACTTCGAGTGACACTTGGAGAACCGGAGGCTTCCAGCTGCAGCCAGCCCGGTGTTCCAACCCGACCATCTGATTATTTCTAGTGACACCCGGCAACTCGAAGGCTTCTAGCTGCAGCCAGCCTGGAGTCTCAACCCGGCCATCTGATCATTTCTACTAACACCCGGAGACCCGGAGGCCTTTCAGCTAAAGTCAACCCGGAGTCCCAACCTGGCCATCCAACCACTTCCAGTGACACGGGAGACCCCGAGGCCTTTGAGCTAAAATCAACCCGGAGTCCCAACCCAGACATCCAAGCACTTCTAGTGAGACCCGGTGACCCAGAGGTTTCTAACTGTAGCCAGCCCAGAATCCCAATCCGGCCATCTGATCACTTCCAGCAACACCCGGGGACCCGAAAGCTTCTAGCTGCAGCCAACCCGGAGTTCCAATCTGGCCATCTGATCACTTCCTATGACACCTGGAGACCCGGAGGCTTCCAGCTGCAGCCAACCCGGAGTCTCAACATGGCCATCTGATCATTTCTAGTGACACCCGAGGACCCGGAGGCTTCTTGCTGGAGCCAGCCTGGAGTTCCAACCCGGCCATCTGATCACTTCTAGTGACACCTAAAGACCCGAATGTTTCCAGCTGCAGCCAGCTCGGAGTTCCAACCCGGCCATCTGATCATTTCTAGTGACACCTAAGGACCTGGAGGCTTCCAGCTGCAGCCAGCCTGGAGTTCCAATCCGGCCATCTGATCACTTCTAGTGACACCTTAAGACCCAGATGTCTCCAGCTGCAGCTAGCCCGGAGTTCCAACTTGGCCATCTGATCACTTCGAGTGACACTTGGAGACCCGGAGGCTTCCAGCTGCAGCTAGCCCGGAGTTCCAACCCGGCCATCTGATCATTTCTAGTGACACCCAGAGACCCGGAGGTTTCTAGCTGAAATCAACCCCGAGTCCCAACCCGAATATTCGAGCACTTCCGGTGACACCGGGAGACTAGGAGACCTTCCAGTTGACGTCAACCCGAAGTCCCAACCCGGCCATCAGCTCACTTTCGGTGATACTCGGAGACCCTGAGGCCTTCTAGCTGAAGCCAACCCGGGGTTCCAACCCCGATATTGGGCTACTTTTAGTGACACCCGAAGGCTTCTAGCTGCAGCCAGCCCGGAGTTCCAACCCGGCCATCTGATTATTTCTAGTGACACCCTGCGACTCGGAGGCTTCTAGCTTCAGCCAGCCCGGAGTCTCAACCCGGCCATCCGATTATTTCTACTACCACCCGGAGACCCGGAGGCCTCTCAGCTGAAGTCAACCCGGAGTCCCAACCCGGACATCCGATCATTTCTAGCGACACCTCGAGACTCGGAGGCTTCCAAGTGCAGCCAACCCGAAGTCCCAACCCAGCCATCCGACCACTTCTAGTGACACCCGGAGACCCCGAGGCCTTTAAGCTAAAATCAACCCGGAGTCCCAACCCGGACATCGAAGCACTTCTAGTGACACCCGGAGACCCAGAGACTTCCAACTGCAGCCAGCCCGGAATCCCAATCCGGCCATCTGATCACTTCCAGCAACACCCGGGGACCCGGAGGCTTCTAGCTGCAGCCAACCCGGAGTTCCAACCCGGCCATCTGATCACTTCCAGTGTCACCTGGAGACCCGGAGGCTTCCAGCTGCAGCCAACCCGGAGTCCCAACATGGCCATCTGATCACTTCCAGTGACACCCAAGGACCCGGAGGCTTCTTGCTGCAGCCAGCCCGGAGTTCCAACCCGGCCATCTGATCACTTCTAGTGACACCTAAAGACCCGGAGGCTTCCAGCTGCAGCCAGCCCGGAGTTCCAACCCGGCCATCTGATCATTTCTAGTGACACCTAAGGACCCGGAGGCTTCCAACTGCAGCCAGCCTGGAGTTCCAACCCGGCCATCTGATCATTTCTAGTGACACCTTAAGACCCAGATGTTTCCAGCTGCAGCCAGCCCGGAGTTCCGACTTGGCCATTTGATCACTTCGAGTGACACTTGGAGACCCGGAAGCTTCCAGCTGCAGCCAGCCTGGAGTTCCAACCCGGCCATCTGATTATTTCTAGTGACACTCGGCGACTCGGAGGCTTCTAGCTGCAGCCAGCCCGGAGTCTCAACCCGGCCATTCGATTATTTCTAGTAACACCCGGAGACCCGGAGGCCTCCTTGTTGAAGTCACTCCGGAGTCCCAACCTGGCCATCACCTCACTTCCGGTGATACGTGGAGACCTAGAGGCCTTCCAGCCGAAGCTAATCCGGAGTCTCAACCCGGACATTGGGCCACTTCCAGTGACATCCGGAGACTCGGAGGCTTCCAGCTGTCGCCAACGCGAAGTCCCAACCCGGACATCCGATCATTTGCAATGACACTCGGAGACCCGGCGGCTTTCCAACTGCAGACAACCGGGAGTCCCAATCCGGACTTCCAATCGGTTCCGGCGACACTCGGAGGCCGGAGGCCTTCCAGCTCCAACTCAACTTGGAGGTTCCTCACCGAAAACCCGAACATGTTCAGTGAACACTGGAGACCCGGCAGTCTTCCAGCTGCAGTCAACTCCGACGTACAACCTGGACCAGGGGACTGTTTCGCTACAAAAGGGAGATGGTGCACCCGGACCAGGTAAGTTTCCGGAGACACTTCTTTCAAGTTAATAAAAAATAAAAATAAAAATACAAAGGGGAAGAAAAAAATGAAAAAGATGTTATGTTTGTAGGTAAAAATTGCAAAGGAAAATTCCAGCTACAGTATGCGGACACTACTCACTAGGCAGCACCTAGACTAGAGGAATGCACTACTAGCCGGAAAGGAGGAAAGATAGTGGATGGTTGGGGGGATTGCATGACCACGGCAGTATATCGGCACCCGGAAAGGGAGGACCACAGGAAGGACAGAGGACAAAGGAGATCCCCGATCACTACCCGGGCACCCAGGAAAGACCGGATACTGAAGTGCTGGCAAGACAACTCAACCAGGCCAACACTGGAAGTCAGTCACCGGAAGCAGAAGACAATTCACTCAGCATGGATGGTGACTAGGGAGGAGGAGGTCTAGGAGATGTAGGGAGTCAATTCCAGCAACCGCGCACAATCCGGCTAGTACTACGGCCGGACAAAGTGGAGGTTAATACGGTCATGGGCGGACCACATAATACCTTGGAGGTTACTTAAAGGATATTTAGGTTAGAAATATACAATAATGGTTGCCCAAGTGAAGCTTGGAAGTTGGTGTCAAGGCGAAGATTTTGAGACTTGGATAGGGTATCAACACCCGGATGGACTGAGGAGAGACGGAGGACAAGGAGATCCACGATCTTTACCTAGCCACGGAGATGGCGTGATAATTGGAGCAGCTAGTGAGAAATCACGCTCGAGGCATACTCGAAGGCAACACCAGAAGGAGTCATAGATGACCTTCAACCCAAAAAAAAAAAAAAAAAACATTGGAAGACCGATGTAGTTTAGAAGGGAGATAATGTTAAGCGGAAAACCAGGATTAGAGGACCAGGGTAGTAATTTTCATTTTTGGACTCCGGATGAGTTTTTTAGCTCTCTAGTGGATGAATCTCGCCAGACGGATAATTTCCGTCCTGGACAGTGTTTCATCCACTGGACTCGCCGGATGATTTCCGTTCTAACCAGTTTCATCCGCCAGTTGGATGAACCTAGGCAGCCGGATGACTTCCATCCAGCCCAATGTTCATCCACTGGATGACTTCTATCCAACCCAATGTTCATTCGCCGGATGACTTCCATTAGGGTTTGGTGCACATGGAGGGGGAGCTTAGTGCTCTCTCTCGCTCTCACACTCTTGCAACTTAGAGCTAGAGCTTAGAAGGATTAGGGTTAGAGGAGTTGTAGAGGTTTTGAGGTCACATTGAGTTGGAGAGACTTTGCCATGTAGAAACTATAAGCTAGCCAATAAAATCCAAAGTGATTTGAGGTTTTAGAAGGAGTTTTGAGCAAATCAGGGTTTCATTAGGGTTTCTAGGGTTTATGTGAAAGTGAGTTCGTAGGTCAATCTCCGTTTAACAGTTATTGACCAGCAACGACGTGATATGGAGGAGCTCCGACTTGCCCTACAAGCTAGCACAATGACCACAGAAGATCGGAATCCACGACGGGAGGAGGAAGGGCTTGTACACGTGTCAACCCAAGACGATTCATTGTCGTTTGACCAGGCCCCTACCAACGCAGACAAAGCTATGGTCAACAAAGAAGAGGGTGCGGCGGGTGACGGCGGCAAAGAGCTCACTAAAGCACTTGAAGAAAATTCAAGACTCGAAAGTCGCTTGGATGTGTTGGTAGAACATTACTATCAATGGAAGTTGGTCTGCGTCTTCACGGCCGATCGGTCCCGACAATTGGTCCCTCACCTCTATCACCTCCCAGCTATCGCGCCAAATGTGGTCCTTCTCAATGACAAATAGTTGCTCGATCCTCCCCGTTTCCTCGTTGTAGGTGGGTGGAATCCCTTTCCTGTTCTCCACTGGGATCTCATCAAATAGTGCCTTGCAGAAACACCCTGTCCGCTTCGGCATTTTTACGGTCCCGCAAGGGAGGACATTGCCGAACATGAAACCTTATCGCCCGAAACGATTATCCGGAACCCTAAAACTCTGAAACCCTAAACTTGGACGCTTGGCAAAATTTCCTACATCTTTGCAAAGAGCTTACTTTCCAACGCCCCACATTTGAAATGGAATGAAAGAAGGACAGGGAACTTACCGAATAGAAATGGAAAGAAAGAATGATAGAGAACATACCGAAATGGAATGAAATAGAAAGAGAGAGGGCCAGGGAACTTACCGAAAAGATCAGTCGGCGATTTCAAGGGTTTGAAGCAGCGATCGCTGATGCAGAGCTTGAACTTCCTGGATATATCGTTAGACGGCAAAAAACACAATTCGAAAGTGCGGGAAATGGTGCTGCCACAGAAAACTTTGCCATGACTGTATTAGGGTTTCACGTTGATGGTGATGATGAACGCCTAACCTACCCTAAACCGAGTAGCCGCCTCCTTCTATCCCTGAGAATGTAGGCGATAAGCTTGGATTGCTTCCTCTTCGAATCGCGCATCCGAAGAACCTTGTGACTGTATTTCTTCAGGTAGTTTGCATGCGGGTCAATCCTAAACGCGGCATCAAGGTCCTCCACCCCCTTCTCATGCACGCCAGCCGGTTTCTTTCTCTCTTGACGCCTCCATGTTTTCCCTGCTGCCCCGTTATCAACAACGGTTGGTGGCACCGTCTCGCTAGAATTCCCATCAGACCTGTCATGTATGGGGAGATTGAGATCAAAGAACTCCATTCACGTGCAGACAAGCACTCCCCTTCTCGCACAATGATCGTGCGAAAGACGGCGCCGTACGAAACGATGTGGATGGCACTTCGCAGCCGTCGAGAAGGACGGATCATTCTGGAGTACACGTGTCGGGGCGAGAAGGGGCTTTCGGTGATCCGAAGAAGGCGGGGGGAGAAGGGGCTTTCGGCGAGAATGCCGATAAGAGATACGGGCAGCGCGAAAAAAATTTGGGCGAAAGTGGATGTTGAAATGTGTCCAAATCAATTGTGTTCCACAACTAGAATTGATGTTGTCCACATCATTTTTCACCCACATTACCGATAAATCCACACTATATTCAATGCTTGGTATACTGTGACACAATAGAGGATACAGAAGTCTGATGAAATTGCAAGACACTCAAGTGAAGGGACACAAGTCAACAGAGTTTTCCTGAAAGTGCTTCCCAAATGGGCAAGTCAGGAGGAATATGGTGCCAGAGAGTATGAGATGTAAAAACGGGAAAAAAAATAGTATGGGGATATTTCATATTGCCTCTCTGCACCAATGAAATGCTTTGCAATCAATGTTCTTGGGCCCTACCCCATACAAGCTAAAGCTCCCCATAGTACCCTAAGTTCTCACAGGGTTGACCAGTAGTTCCCCCAAACCTTTCCCAAGGCAAGACACCATGTGCATGTGGTCCCGGTTACTAACATAAGACCTTAAGATTCGGGGTACCTGTCCAGTGTATTTTGGTGACTTTCAGGAAAACTCAAGTGAGTCAAGTGTCGGTGAATTGCCGGAGTTTCGGCGGATTTCCCGAGTTTTGGCGGATGTCCCGAGTTTCGGCAACTCCACCTCAATCTCAGCTTCGACGCCAAGCTCCATCCGATCCTCATTCCAGCCTTCAACTTCTTCTTTTTTTTCTTTTTGACACAAGTAATTCCAGCCTTCAACTTCACAGAAGCACTCACTCGCTCCAACTCACACAAAACGACAACAACAACAACAACAACAGCAACTACAACAAAACGCGTTGTTTCAAGTGGGATATCACGACTGTCTTCAAGCTCACGACTCATTCCCACACCACTACAAAATCCATGCTCATCCCCCCTCAACAATTCCATCTCAGCTGCTTTAAGTGGTGTGAGCAATCTAGAGAGTGCGTATCACTATCTTAAGACGCTTCTCCTTCTAAAACCATGGCAACTTGATGTATAACAACGACGTCGTGGGTTGTCTACGGATGTGAAGAATACTGAGTTTTTTTGTGAAATTTCGGTCTCCGAGAGTAGATTCAGGTGTGTACTCTTTTCTTCTGATGAGAGCGATTCCTGTGGTTTTTTTGGGGGGGTTATGTAGGTTCATGTTCCTTTTCCTGGAGTGTATGGTTTGGAGGTGCTTGGAGTTTGAGGGTGGATCGGTGAATGTGAGTGCGTTTGATGATCATGTGCATCATTTGCAGCAGATGACATGGTGAAGAAGATGATGCACCTGGTTACCGTAACCCTAATTTATTGTTGGGGATATGAATGTGGTCTGATGTTGTGGTGTCTGGTTTGGACTAGATTTGAAGCAGCAGCCATGTCCAACAAACTGACTGTGGGTGCTCTTCGAGAGGAGCTTCAGAAGCGGGGCTTGGACACAACTGGGCTTAAGCCAACTCTGGTAAGCTTAAAACCCTCACAAGTTGCTCAAGTTGCTCATCTTTGGCATTGTAACAGAGACATCGCTCAACCTTCATAGCTTTTGCACAAGAAATATCGCTTCACCTTCATAGGCTTTGCAAAAGAAACAGGCATGTGATTGCTTGTCCATGTGGTTTGGTTGCAGGTCAATCGCCTTGATGCAGCGAT
Source organism: Bryoerythrophyllum caledonicum (assembly GCA_963971425.1). Lineage (NCBI taxonomy): Eukaryota > Viridiplantae > Streptophyta > Bryopsida > Pottiales > Pottiaceae > Bryoerythrophyllum > Bryoerythrophyllum caledonicum. The sequence goes on along the minus strand of OZ020526.1, from coordinate 7,776,228 downwards.
TGCAGAGGAGGAAGCCAAGAAGTCCATCGTCAAGGTGGAGAAGCGGAAACGATCCTCGGATGGTGATTCTCCAGACGAGGAGGATGCCGCCAAACGTGTCAAGGTGGACGACATAAGTGGATTGAACGCGAAGGAGCTCAAAGAAGCTCTCTCTTCCAGAGGCTTGTCCACAGCCGGCAAAAAAGCAGACCTCGTGGAGCGTCTCACTGAAGCTGTCAATGAAGAAGAGGAGAACAAAAGCGCTGATGCTGATGGTAGTATTAAGGTTGAAGACATCGGTGACATGAACGTCAAGGAGCTGAAAGATGCTCTTTCCTCTAGAGGATTATCTACCAATGGCAAAAAGAGCGAGCTCCTTGCGCGGTTGAAAGATTCCTTGGACGGCAAGGCTGATGGCAATGCTGAAGATGAGGAAGGTGGGCAACATCAGATTTTTCTGAGGTTTTTATCAGGTTTTCTTAGGTTTTTCTCTGGTTTTTCTCAGGTTTTCTCATGAGTTGGAATTTGTTTTTGTTTGCAGAGTCGAAGGTTGTGGTGGGCTTGAAGAAGGGACGTGCTTTGCTTGATCAGTACATTGATGATAGTTTGAAGAAAACATGCCATGTTTACGAGTACAAGGGATCTAATGATGTAAGTTGCTGTTCTTGCACTTGTTTGTATTATTTTCTGTTGAGTTTCTCTTAGAAACTTGCTCTGGAATCTCATGTTTAAGATGGAGTTCTATCTAGAAGGAGCATTCCATTGTCCTTGCTGTGTCTTTTGATATGGTCATGGCTCTTGGTTATTCAGCAGGTTCAATATTATTACATGTTGGTGTGGGTGCAGGAAGTGGAGGTGTATGATGCTATGCTCAATCAAACAAACTTGGGTGATAACAATAACAAGTTCTATGTTATTCAGGTTCTTGGTAAGTGTAGTTGCACATCTTTGGGTGTGTTGTTCAATATTTTATGTACTTATGACTACGTGTGTTGTTCCTGTGTTTATGAATGTTTGGTGTGTCATGTCACAGAATCTGATTCCGCGCCAAGATCCTACTATTGCTTTAGTCGGTGGGGGAGAGTGGGCGTGAAGGGCCAACAGAGCCTTGCTGGTCCATATAATTCTTTTTCAACTCCAGTGTCGGATTTCGAGAGCAAGTTTTACAGTAAGACGAAAAATCATTGGAGTAGCCGTCGCAATTTTGTGGCGCATCCGAAATGCTACACTTGGATTGAGATGGATTATGAAGAGGATAAGCCCACGGTACATATCCAAGTCTTATCCCTTCATCATTGAACATTTTCTTTTGGATATTGTAGGACATGGGGTTCTTTTTGGGTTTCATCAGGATTTCTAATGTGTATCAGGACGAGGATGGTAAGCAAACGGAACCAGTCGCAGAGGAACCAGTCGAAGTGAAACCAAGCAAACTTGAGCCCCGGGTGAAGCAGTTTATAGATCTCATCTGCGACTTTAACATGATGAACCAAATGATGATGGAAATTGGTGAGTTTCCATCTTCTTCCTTGTTAACTAACCTTGATAAAAATGCATAGATAATTTTTCCCTTCTGCACTGTCAATGTTATTCCAAACTGTTGAATTTGTCTCTCTGTGATGGTAAGCTGCAAGAAATAGTGCACTGACGTATGGCAATATCTACTCTTTTGTCAGGTTATGATGCACGGAAGATGCCTCTTGGAAAGTTGAGCAAATCAACAATTTCGAAGGTGAGTAATCGGTTAGATATTGAGCAATGGCTTGACAATCTCAATTAGAGAAGAAGCACTAGTTCTGATGATGGATGATTGGTTTATAATCTGGAACATGGTGGTGATCAGGGGTATGAGGTTCTGAAGAGACTAGCCGAGGTTTTGGATGACAACACAGCTTCGTCCTCAAAGAAGAAGGATGATATCAAACAATTGAGCAGGTTCATATTCACGACAATCACCTAAATGAATCATGTTAATTATGCCTCTTGAGTTGGGCAGATCTTTGTCTCGAGATTAGTTATGTTCATTTCATGATGTTGATTCCATGTTTCATGATGTTGCAGTGAATTTTACACAGTAATTCCTCATGACTTCGGTTTCAAAAAAATGAGTAAGTACTCGACTCAATTTGCTTACTCAAGGCGATTGCGTGGTGATCATTCATCTCTGCAAAGCCATACCTTGACTGATTTTTTGTGATCCTGTCAACAGTAAATTTCATCATCGATACTCCACAAAAGCTGAAGGAGAAAATCCAAATGGTACTACTTGCTTCTCCTCCAACATTACCATATTATTCATGAGGCTCTTCTATCGATCATACTGGCATGAGCGCAGCTTTCAAGCGTAAGTGATTGAGTTGCATCTGTGTCTTGCAGGTGGAAGCATTGGGCGAGATTGAGTTGGCCACTAAGCTTCTAAGCAACGACGTGCCCAAAGATGACGTATGTTCAACTTCACCTATTATCTATGTTTCTTTAGTTATCACGTTTCAAGTCCTAGAACTTTTTTTCTGGTTACTTTAGCGGCCTTTTTTTTTCTTCCCATATGCACTTACTTCTGATGTGATTATGCCAAGAACAGGATCCAGCATACACTCATTACAAGCGTCTAAATTGTGGATTTGAGCCCTTGGACACCACAAGTGCGGAGTTTGAACTGGTGAGCTATCAGATATTTGTTTCACTCGGTTAAGTGTAGGGATGTAAGATCAGAAGATTATGGAAACTATCTAGGCTTACAGTTCAATAGATTTTTAGACGATCACAATTCAGTCCAGCAGTAGGTTTGGCTCTCAGGTTTATTGTTTGTGCAGGTCAAGCTATACATGGAAAAGACGCATGGCCGGACGCATGCCAACTACACGCTTGAACTCTTGAACGCATTCAAATTAGAGAGAGACGGTGAATCAGAGCGCTTTAAGCCGGTGTGCACACTTCCCTTAAAGTTTCATTCGGATTCTAAGGCTCTTTGGAAAATTGTCAGTGTTTTGGAAGATGATTGATCTTTTGCACATGCAAGTGCAGGCTTCGTAATCTTACCAGTGTGCTTTTCTTTGTTATGTTACCAGTTTGAGAAGACCCCAAACCGCATGTTGTTATGGCATGGGTCACGGTTAACGAACTGGACGGGTATTCTATCCCAAGGTTTGTTTCTTTTTTCTTGATCTCATTTACTTTCTACTCCAGGAGCCTTAGCGCATGACATCCTTCTCCGCTTGTAGGCTAAGTTAGTGAGTTCTTCCGTCTAGTTTGGAAGGCTTATTTGAAGACGAGATTGATGAGGTGAGTTGATGATCTTTTGAGGAACAGTAGTGTATTAAAGGTCATTGATTTGCCTTCTTGTGCAGGACTTCGAATTGCGCCTCCAGAAGCTCCTGTCACCGGATACATGTTTGGCAAAGGAGTGTATTTTGCTGATATGGTGTCAAAGAGCGCAAATTATTGTTGCTCTCATGCTGCAGATCCAGTTGGCGTGCTTCTTTTGTCGGAGGTGATTTCATGTGATTTTTCTATGTGTTCTGAAAGAATCAGAAATTGCTATGTAGATGCTGTATATCCATGTTCTGACATTGCATTTCGATCGTTGTAGGTGGCTTTGGGGGATATGAATGAGTTGCAACATGCAGACTACAATGCGAATAAGCTGCCACGTGGGAAGCTCAGGTATTTGTTTATTCTCTTTCCATCATGATCCCTGACATGCTTGTTAGACGCCCTTTTTGTGTAAAAGCTATCATCGTTTCATCTTCTGGTTTGTGTTGCTTTAACAAATTGCACTTGGGGCACGGTTGCAGCACAAAAGGTGTTGGTAGAACGATTCCCGACCCCAAAGAATACAAGACTCTTGAAGATGGAATGGTGGTGCCTGTAGGGAAACCTAAGTCCATCGACACAAGCAGTTGGGTAAGGAACATACATAATAGTATGTGATAGGGTCATGGTTGTGATATTAGAGTTTGTAAGGTCACCCAAAGTTCCGATAAGTTACCCCCTCTTTTGATTTATTATACTACTCTTTCCTCACGTTAAAGAGAAGAGCATGATGGTCTCTTGATTATAATCTAGAAAGCAGTAGCTCTTCCATATCCATAATTTTAAACAGGAGGGGTATATCTTCTGAAGAGTTAGGGTGGCTTATCAAATAGCTCTTTCACGTAGAGATTATCACCTCAAACTGACTATTTGGTTTGCCGTTGTGGCTTTGCAGGCTTCGTTGGAGTACAATGAGTACATCGTGTACAATCCGGCTCAAATTCGGATGCGCTATCTTCTACAAGTGCGGTTCAATTTCAAATGACGAGGCTGGTAATACTCATGATCACAATGGAGCTTTCACAAGCCGGAGGGCAGATAGGTCTAGATATGTTCAGGAATGTTCCTCACACTCCAAGTTGAGCCTTTTTCTTCCATAGTCCAATTGTAGCACACTTTGTACAGTTTTTTCATCAGTCATGCAGGTGAGGTGAAGTCATTTTTCTAGAAACGAATATCTGCGCTGGTGAAAGTCATCGACTGTCTGTATTTTTGGATGTATTTGCTACTCGAGGTGGTCCCATGCCGTTTTTAACTGAAATTAAGAACGGTATAGCAAATAGCATGATTGTTGTGGTTATTTTGGGCCACTATTTTGGGGCTACTGAAGAGATTCGGTTGTGCGGGGAGAAGGGAGTGAGATTGCTTCCTGTGTACTACCATATCAGCCGAGAAATATGTATAGGAAGACTTGAAGTTGCTGGTGACCCTAGAAAGAAGAATTTGAACTGGCTTTATCAGCAAACCGAGATCGAGCATTTCGGAAAGCAGCTACCTGAGGGCCAACTCAGAGACAGCATTGTTGAGGAATGGCTTCTGGAGGTGATGAGAGAGTGGAATTCAACAGCAGTCCTGGATGGTGTTTGTGTATACTCATAATATTCCTTGGCAGCCCTCTTTCCTCCTCAAGCTTTGGGACCCAGAAGTTTAATATTCTACGGATCCACTGACCTCAACCTTCAAGCAATAGTTTGCAAGGAATGTCAACATTTCTGTCAGAGGAGTGGCTCAATTGTTACATATTGGTAAGGACAAATTCCTTGTTGTAGATCCTCAATTTCCTTCCATTTGTATCACTTGTTAAGGAATGAGCAGAGGATATAATTATACTATTATTTTTCAGTGATAGCCAATAGAATTACAATTTCAACCCAAGTGATTTCATATTTTTCCGATGAAAACTGAATTAGTTATGAATTTTCAAAGTGTGCAGCCATGTTTAGTGGGTGGCCAGCAGTAGGTACCTCCATAACCAACGACCAAAAGTAAGGGTCTTGACTAATAGCAAACCTCCATTTGGAGCTGAGTTGGTGGTAATGGGATGGAAGAGGGTTGGATATACCCCAATTTGATAGGTGTTGGCTATGGGTTTTTGTTGGTTATGGGGAGCCTTACCTTATGCATTGTTAGACCCTTATATGGGCAGTGGGAGTGCGTGTTTTCTATTCGGTGTGAGGGATTACCGGATTACAAACATAATGAAGGTGGCCGAATTTAGCTTGTAGGATGATCTTCTTTTGGTTTATCGCTTCACCCTTAAAGGTGAGAGAAGCCACATTTGGGTTGGAACAATATGTTTTTTGTGTATTTGACATACAAGGTGTAAGAATTGATGTAAACGATAGTTACAAAAGTAAGGGGTACAGACCCTGCCCGAGTGCGCTTCATTTCCCAGCAAGCATGAGGGCAGGGTCTGTACCCGTCGTCAACAATTTCCCCCGATAAAGAATTCTTTCCCCGTTAAGCACTCTTAACGAGTTTTTGCACTATTAAGAGTGCTTAATGGAAAGATGTTATTATTGTACTCTTAAGGTGCATTCCAACTGCATGAATGCCCCTGAATTGTACGGGAAAATCGGGGGCAGTTGTTGGCATTTGTATTTGCGTTGAGCCCAATCCAATGACACATGACAATTTTAATTCATCTCATTATTGCACCTACTACAAACTTGAGAAGTTGTAGAATGGTCATGTATTCTACACGTATGGTGTCGTATTTGAGCATGATAAGGTTCAGATTGATTGAAATGACCTCCAAATGAAACGTGTCAGTTGAAGATTCTTCAATCCAAAGGTTTATGTCTTGCTAAATTTCAGTATATTTTTTGTATGTTAAGAGTAAAATACGTGACCGTATATATGGTCCTCCGCTAACCTTTAAGGGTTAAGTTCAATTTTTCTCACCCGGTCAGTGTTACTGTGACGTGTAGGTCAATGCCATTGCAAGTATTAGGTATGAGGTTGAGGTTGGCGGTACCTATTTGCATCTGATCTTAAGAGGATTATGTATATATATTCATTATGTATATGAATTCAGGATGAAATATGTCAGTAGAGTTATGTGAGGAGTAAATCCTTGCATTTATTGTCTTTAAGCGACCCACCCCAGATAAATTGAAGTTTTCTATTCATTGTTGTGGCACACTCTATGATTGAGACTTGCGGCTAATCTAAGGTAAGTCCCCGTAAAACCGAAAAGTTAAGGAATGTGCATGTATGGAGAGAGGAGATAATTACACAATATTTCTTAGTGATAGCCAATAGAATTACAATTCCAACCTAAGTGATTTCATATTTTTCCGATGAAAATTGAATTAGTTATGAATTTTCAAACTCTCCAGCCATGTTTAGTGGGTGGCCAACAATAGGTACTCCCTTTAATCAACGACCAAAAGTAAGGGTCTTGACTAATAGCAAACCTCCATTTGGAATTGAGTTGGTGGTAATGGGATGGAAGAGGGTTGGAGATATCCCAATTTTATAGGCGTTGGCTATGGATTTTGGTTGGTTATGGGGGGCTTACCTTATAACTTCAAACTCATAGGTGAAAAGTGTCATGCTCAGAGTAGATGCAACTTGACATTACTTGTGACTTTTCAAACCATGTTTTTAATCTTAAGCATGTGTGTTTAGCCCTTGAAGGCTTGAGAGCTCACGAAGCCTAAAAAGGATCTTTGAATGTAATATATCACAAAGAATATCATCTATGGAGGGGGCACATTTCATTGCAATCCCACTTCATAGAAATGAGGCTCACCACCAATTCCCGGCGCCGATTTGTATGGGAATGGTCTCATTAGAATCATTGTAACCTGTTGCACGTCTGTTGTGAAGACCATTGTGGATCATGTTTTTTCAATTCACTGCTACGGTGCAGCCCTTTTTTTTTGGCGAAAAATAGCAAAAATGGCAAATTTTTATCTTAAAATAGAATATTCCCGAAAAAAGTGTGATTTAACGTCGCCAAAATTCCATCAATGGTCGTTGCTATGTCGCCATATTGCCACTAGTGAACAACGGGGACTCCATCTTGTCGCCAAAAAGGATGTACAAATCTATGTTTATAGAGATGAAATCTTCGAAATGAATATTTTTGGAGAAAATTTAGTTTCGTTTGGATTGAGGAGAAAGCCAGAAGTGCTACAGCTCCCTAGCCTCTACAGCCACTGTGGCAATCCTACTAAAACGAAAAAAAAAAAAAAAAAAAAACTGCTACGGTGTGATTATACCCCCGTGGAGACCACAAGTGGGTGAAGATAATTCCTTACAAATTGTATTCTAATGAGATACAAAATGGGCAGGGTGAGTGGTTTGTATGGAGTGGGTGAATCATTTCTTGTGGTAATTCTTGTGAGAGTTGCTTTCATTTTCTTGTTCTTACAAGCATTTACACAACTTGCAGTGCAACAGCAGTCATGGTATGGAAACCGTGGAGGGTGATGTTAGGCCTACCAAAAGATGTGGTGATACATAAGGTATGACTTTTCAAAATACTAGTCTTTGTTAATAAAACATTGTCACTTTTTCATACTTTTCGATAGGATAATATTTTCTTATCAAAATGAAATACTATTGGTTTGCAACAAAATTATATTTTTGTTGAATTAGGAATATATCAAAAATTCTTTAAAATTGATTTAAATTTTAAAATGAATTTAATAAAACTAGGCATGCACAGTAGGTTTTTTTTCATTTTCTTATAGATTAATGCTCTTGCCTTACAAATGCATGGACTCTAGCATTGTGGATTTGCAATATAGCTACAATAGAATGAATTTAAAAGTTTGTTATATGTACACGTGCTGATTTACAGTTGAATTTTAGAAGTATGATGTTTTCATCAGTCTTCGAGGCCTTAATCAAAAATTGGGATTGTGGATTATTTTATGAGTACTTGAGAGATGCTGGGTTGTGGCCGTTTTTGGATTGCAAGGTAATTGACAAAGGCCAAGATGCATGGACATGTATCGAGCATGCCATTAAGACAACACTGAATAGCCTTGGTCTTATTTTTAGAGAATTTTGTAGATTCTAAGTGGTGTTTGGATGAGTTGCATGTCATGTTGAAGACTCTTAGCATGAAGGTTCTACCAATATTCTACAAAGTGCAACCATGCGACATGCGATTTCCAGAAAGAAGGTGAGGTTGCTTTGACTTAAAATAATGGCATATTTTTCTACTTCACCTTGTATAAATTCAATGGAACTATGTTCTAACTTAACTGAGATCATTGCAAGCCAAAAATCAAAAGTAATGGAGGATAAAAAAGGATATCACAATGACTAGTGGTACTTCCTTTAAAGTATGGCAATTTTATCTTCAATTTAATAAGTAATAGTTGGATATAAGATACAAATGGGTAGATGAAATCATCATGCCTTCTTCTATCAAAGAGGAATGAAAAGTTTAAAAAAACATGGAATTGTTACATGAAACCCACCTCAAACTTTGAATCTTTACTAGGGACTATGTAAAGCATAATAATTTGTCCCTCTTTCAAGTATGAAGAAACTTTGAGTTTCTATAGGTAGAAAACAGTAGATTATGCAAGCATCAAATTTCTAGTCTACACAAGATCCAAATGACATACCAATATGGTTAATTTGATGTTAACTCTTACTACATCAAAATTTGGAAATAAAAATGAATTTGACATATTAAAAAAAAAATCTTCTTAAGAATTGAGGTTCAAACTTGTAGATTTTTTTGGAAAGCAATAATATTCAATTTGTATATGAACATAGTTCAATTGTACAAACGCTCTTATGTCAACTTGTTCTAAACCCAAAACGATCATGTACTAGGAACAATCACATGCAAAAATATGAGAGTGAGCACATATCAGTATGGTATGAAGGTATATATATCAAATTCCAAATTAGATGTCATTATGTGTCAACCTGAATTGAAATGATGTTCTTGAAGCAAATGACAATATACTAAATCAACCACCTATGGAATATATGCAAGAACCCAACTTCAACCAAATATATATATAATAATAATATAAACATGAGGCAAATGTTTTACTATACAATGGATCTTGGTGTCATTTCAACAGATTCCAAATAGAATGCATGTTAACCCTTTAACCCCTAAAAGCCCGTGACAATTTCACACCAAAAACACTACAAAATTATTGATTCTAGTGCAATGAGTAAGGAAGGAAACAAAACCTTATATTTATCATTTTGACTGTAGGATCTCCATAAAGACTTACTAAGTAACATACTCACAAAATATCATACACTTTGACCGCACAAATTGAAAGATTATAGTGTTTGAAGTCAAGAAAATGAACCATTTTCTTCCCTACGTTCAGTGGATCAACAGACTTTGACTTTACTTGGTATTAAATTTTTGCACTACACAAGGTCTAAATCTTTTACCATTGTGTTGAGCATGATGTTAGTTCAGTATACAACAATTTTTGAGGTAAAGAAGGGGTATAGCATATTCAAAACAAGTGTGCAAGGAGTGGAGGTTCAAAAAATGTCAATTCACTATTTATTTTTTTGAGAATTTTATATGTTTTAGAATGATAATCTAACAAATCAATAAGAAGCTTTACACCACACATTGTTGTAGAAAAAATAAAAAGTGAAAAATATGAAGATCTCTAGGTTGAATGTAAAAAAGATTAAGTTTTTTCCCCACTTGCCCGAAATGCGTAAAAATGTGTTAAAATGTTTTTTTACACTAAAGACAAGAATTTTTTTTGACATCTTCAAAGAATGTAATATTTCTCTACATGTATGGAAAATCTCAATGTCAATAGAGACTTCTAGCAAATATTTGGAGTTTCCCCGAGTCCCCATTTCTAACTTTGAGTGGTACTAATTTTCAAACCATGAATCCAAAAATAATAATAAAAATATCTCCATGGAGCTTTTATAAGGGACAATATAGTATAAGAGTTTCAAAAAAGTTTTTTTTCGAATTTTAGGAACCTGCCCAAAATCCAAAACGTACGTCCCACGTACACTTGGGTTCTTAGGAGTTAAAGCCTATGAGCATCTGCACCCTCAATCCCTAAATTTCTTTGACAATTTCACACCAAAACCACTTCAAAGCTGCTTGTTTTAGTGCACTGAGTAAGGACGAAACAAACAGCTTGTACTTTTAGTTTTAACTATAGGATCTCAATTAAAACTTAATACGTAACTTACATTAAAAATTTCATATAGTTTGACCGCACCGATTGTAATATTTTAGTGTTTGAAGTAAAGAAAAGGGTCCTTTTTCTTCCTTGTGTTTTGTGGATCAGCAGACTTTGACTTCACTTGGTGCCAAATTTTTGCACTATACAAGGACTAAATTCATTACCATCATGTTAAGCATGATATAACTCCTTGTACTCCAATTTTTAGAGGTAGAAAAAGGATGTAGCAAATTAAAAAAAAATTGTCAAAAATTGTCAATTTGCGGTATAATTTTTTGTGAGCTTAGTATGTTTTAGAATGAGAATCCGAATGGTCAATAAGAAGGTTACACCACATAATGCTGCAAAAAATATGAGATCTCAAAGTCTTATGTGAAAAGAAAGAATTTTTTTGGTACCTTGCCCGACAATGTGGGATAATAGGTGAAATGGTTTCACTAAGATATATATGCCTTTTTTCACTAAAGACAAGAGATTTTTTTGACAATATGAAAGGAAATAATATTATTAGCTAGCATTGAAAATCTCACATTCAATAGAGTGTCCTAGCAAAAGTTTTTGGAGTTGCTCGATGTGCCCGCTCTCCCCAATTGAACTTCAAAACCCTATAACTTTTTTATTAAATGTTGGATTTAGGAAAAAAAATAGACCGACACAAAGCTTTTAGTGATGTCCATCTACATCAAAAATTTCAAAGAAAACTATTGTAAAATGACACCATAGGAATCTGCCCGAACCGTCCGAGCGTTACCCAGCTTGGCGTGGCCAAGTTGACATTAACCCCTAAATTTCCAAGAGTCCCTTCCAAGAGTGGAGATGCTCTAAGAGCACATCTTCCCGTGACTCCAACCCAGCCAATCGAGGCTAAGAGACGCGTGGATGGAGCGGGACGGTCTAAAGGCTGACGGAAATTATCTGCACCGGGGTTGGGTGCCACCGAGAAGCCGAGACGAGAAACTTAACCAAAATGATTCACCCTAAACCCTAAACCAAAGATTTTTCCACAATGCAAGATACTTAACCAAGATAATTCACAAAGAAACAGAGAGAAGCTTACCAGAGAAAATCACCTTCTCTGCAGCTTGAAGTATGAACTTGAGCGTGTATGTTTAGAAGTGCCTCAACGTTGGTGAAAACAAAGGTAGCAACCTAGGTAAAAACAACTGTGAAGTGAAGTTATCCAAAGTCAAAGCGACATACTTGCGGTTGTTTGAGCTGTAGCCATTTCCACGCTCCCACATGGCGGCACGGGAGTGGCTAGCCACGACAGGGAATTCTAGCATTGACCCGACATATAAATTTCAATTTTTGGCATTTGCGTCTCATGACAATACTAGCCCGGACGACTGGGACACCGCTCATAGTGGGGGCACTTTTCACAATTTCTCCACTATCACAACAAATTTGTCGAAGCCCCATGCCCTAGTGGAGATGCTCTAAATGGGTCACAAGACTTTGGAAGAATCTACAAGTGTAATAGATTACACATAACATCATATACACAACATATACATTTCATCACATCGCCACTTCACGGGAATCATTGTAGATTGCCAATGCCTACATTGATTGAAGATTAGGGAGATAGGTTGAAAAGCTCTTGTTGAGCTTGAAGTTTGTATTGAAGACTGGGACGACAATGGCCAATTGTGGAAAAAGTTACAACACCTAAAGCACAAAAATTGCCCCTCCTAGGCCCTTGTAGCCCTTAAAGAGTTAATACTTCAAGGTCTACAAAGCCAGATTTGGGTTGCAACATGATGTTTAATGTGTATTTGACATAAAAGGTGTAAGAATTGATGTATATAATAGATACATAAGTTTGTATTTGTGTTGAGCCCAATCCAATGATATATGACATTTCAAATTAAGGTCATTATTGCACCTACAAAATATTTGAGAAGTTGCAACATGGTCATGTATTCTACATGTATAATGTCATATTTGAACATGACAAGGATTAGAATTTGAAATGACTTCCAAATGAAAGACGTTAATTAAAGAATATTCAATTCAAAGGTGTATGTCTTGCTAAATTTTAATACATTTCTTGTATTTTTAGAGTAAAATATGCTACCATATATATGGTCCGCCATAGTCCTTTAATTCTTTGATGCCTGCATTATGTTTTTTCAAATCCAAGATTTGTGCTGATTTTTTTCTTTAAGCTAACTTTGATGGAAACATAATGCCTAATTTTAGTGTTTAACCTTACAAAATTGAACTCATTCCATGACCTGAAACTTAGAATTCTTTAGAGAACTTGCAACGGTTACTGGAATAGATTATAGTGCTTAAACTTACCATATATTGGTAGTGAAAATTGTGGATTTTGGAGGGTATACTACTTCACCCATCAATAGATTCTTGCAAGGATTTTTGTACTTTAAATGAAAGAGGTTTAAATGTGCAGTAGGTTGATAGCTTTGCATTGACATACCATATGTGAACTAAACATATACATATTATTATTGATGAGTTTTTTACTTTTGTTGACTTAATTGTATACAAAAATGTTCCAAACTTATACAAATGTAAACAAAATTTTTGTATGCGATGAGAGAGATCAACAATCACAAAACAATGAAGAGTCTTTTAAAGACAAATCTCAATCAAAATTTAAGACCATAATCATTTTGCATGTGTATGAAACACAACATAGTTTGTAACATGGTATTCAAGTGTGTATTTGACGTGTATTTTGCAATGTGTTCCTAGCTTCTACATGAGTTTTATAACTCCAAATTGTGATACAATTTTTGCATAGTGTACATGTAATGAGTGCACACCTCCGTTTTTAACCCTTTAACACCTATGAGGCTCTAGCAGGGTAGATTTTGGTGCTTTTCCTCTTCAAAATCTTTCTAGAATTGGCCATTGTCTCTCATGTCATTTGAACTCATTTCGAGCTCCTCGTTAGCTTTTTTAACAAATCTCTCCAATCTCCTATCCATGCACGCATTAGCAAACTACAATGATTTCCCTGAAGTGGGTCGTGCCGATATGTACCCATTGTGTAAATGATGTTCTCGCTCAATCTATTACGCTCGTAGATTCTTCCATGCTCTCATGGTCTACTTAGGCGCTAAAGAATTAAGATTTCACAACCAAATAAGGTAAGCCTCCCATAACCAACAAAAACCCATAGCCAACGCCTATAAAATTGGGGTATATCTAATCCTCTTTCATCCCATTACCACCAACTCAGCTCCAAATGGAGATTTGCTATTAGTCAAGACCCTTACTTTTGGTCGTTGGTTATGGGGGGTCCCTAGTGCTCGTCACCCACTAAACATGGCTGCACAGTTTGAAAATTCATAACTAATTCAGTTTTCATCGAAAAAATATGAAATCACTTGGGTTGGAATTGCAATTCTATTGGCTATCATTGAAAAATAACAGTGTAATTATCTCCTCTCTCCATATATGCACATTCCTTAACTTGTCGGTTTAAGGGGGCTTACCTTACTAGAGAGACCAAGCCTCTCAGGCACTAAAGGGTTAAGGGCTAAATTGGTACAATCACATCATCAAAATTTCCACATAAATCCTTCAAGAATGAGCAAAATAATCACATGATTTAATACCTTTTTCACCATTAATTCATTTCAAGAACTGGTGAGTGTGTGGGATCCGGGTATCAGAGTTACCGCGTATCTCACGGTTCCGGACACGCGAGGTATCCGGGTATCGGGTGAAACCAGTTATCAACCTCAGGGGAGCGGGCATCAGGAGACCTCTTCTTTTATTCGGTTTGCAAAATGCTTGTTTGCGAACTACTATCAGTTTGCGCAATTCTCATTTCTTCAACTGCAAGGTTTTCAAGTAGTTAAGGTTTTGAAGTGATTGTGCTGGATTAGGGTTTGGAGTGCAGCAGCAGTAGCAGCAGCAGCCATGAGCAGCGCGAAGGAGTTGCGGGAGGCTCGTCGTCGCAAGATCTTGGAGCGGGGAGGCGATCGCCTGGCGTACATCACCGGCCAGGTGAAGTCGCTGCCGCTGCCTGCGGACCAGCCTCAACTCGCCAGTCCTCCGGGTGAATCCGGTCTCAAGTCGCTCTCCATCGCCGCAGACGTCCGGCCTTCCCACGACGGTGAGTATTGCCGGAGGAAATTTCTTAAGACGTCGTGGTTTCATGCCTTGTTCTGAATTTAGGGTTCAGTGATCGTGTAAGCTGTTGTAGGTATTTAGCATAGCGTTGAATTTAGGGTTTTGCAATTGCATAGTGGTTAGTCACCTCCAATCAGCTTTTATCTTATTGCGCGCATTTTCTGTTCCGTACAAAATTGCAAAATCGTATAGAAACTGTGTCTGAGATTCTTGTTTTTTTAAAGGAAGTAGTTGGAGGAAGAGTTTTAAGACTTTGTGGTTTTTTGCCTTGTTCTGAATTTAGGGCATAGTGATCGTGTGAGGTGTTGTAGGTATTTAGCATAGCGTTGAATTTAGGGTTTAGCAATTCCATGTGGAGTGGATTATGGTTAGTCACCTCCAATCAGCTTTTATCCTATTGCGCACATTTTCTTTTAGGTACAAAATTGCATAAATCGGATAGAAACTGTGTCTGAGATTCTTTTTTTGAAGGGGGTAGATTTGGTACGAGTTGGTCAAATGTATTCTTTGTCTCTAAGAATATACCGATTTTTGGGAGGCTAAGGCGTGAATCAATAGTAAACCTTGCTGCTGTTTCCCGCGTACAGATCCTCTGCCAACCAGCGGCGCTTCATATGATGTGAACGACATCTCAGAGCAACCAAGGCAGCCGCTAATTTCAGCCTCAGAAGAGGAGACAACACCGCTGCTGCCGCCCTCGTCAGTTCCTGCACCTGCACCTTCACCTCCACCTTCACCTCCACCTTCACCTTCACCTGCACCTGCACCTGCACCTGCGCCTACTATCTCTCAGCAGCAGGGAGTTGCTAGAGTTTCCAAGCCCAGGCCGAGTTTGATCAACTTCGGCGCTTTGGTCAAGTCGATCGAGCGGAGTGTCGTGATGCGAGGCCTGCTGGCTGTCTTGATCGGGGTGTTCCTCGTCACTCAATGGACATTTTCAAAGTGTGGGAGTCAGAGCTACATTCTCGGTTGGCCCGTCTTGCTGGTGGTCATCAGTGATGTCACGGTGGTGCTAGCGGGCTTGGTGAAAGTTTCCCCTGCTCCTGCTTCTTCTTCCAAGGAGAATGATTTGGCCGTGTTCCGGGACGCCCGGGTGGAGCAGATGCTGGCGTTCACGTCGCAGCTGGAAGGTGCGTTGGACTTTGGTTTATTGGTCACAAAAGCTAGCAGAGGTCTCGCTTCGGACATCTCTCTCTACCTCATCACAGTCATTTGTACAGTGTCCATTGCACAGCACCATCAGCCTGCGCTTTGTACATACATAAGTAGATCTTAATTTTTGGTAGCAGGAATCTCACATGTACGCAGCTTACAGTTTTCAAAAGGATGCCTGTTGTATAGAACGTTACTAGGCAGATTGTCGATTGATCGATTCCTTGTTTTTTCCTGCTTTCTATGTGTCTTGTGAACTTGTTGGTACATGTAGCTCCGCATTTATGAAATAAGGAATAGCAACCTATGATGAATACAAGAAGAGATAGAATACCCATCGGTTAACCCTTTATGACCTAATGTCCATTCTTGGGTCGTTTTGGCACAATAACCTCAATAGCAAACATTACAGGCCACCTCCATGAAAAAAAATTACTGCAACATAAAGGTGGAGGAAGATGGGCATCTGTTGGGACCATTGTCACAAAAATTGATACAAGCATTGGCGAGCTACAGTGATTTCCGTGAAGTGGGGTCGCAATGAAATGTGTAAATGTTAATATGCATGATGTATTACACTCGTAGATTCTCGCTGGCCAGTAAAGCTCATAGACCTTAAAGGGCTCTTAACAAATTTGTGGTCTGATTGTGTTACAACCAAACGTGGACCAAAAGTACGATCGACGAGAAGTAAAATCCATGTTCATTTCATCAACATTCTAACAAAGACCAATTTCAGAGCAGTACGTAAAGCAGTAGGAAAGAGCACTAACAACCGAGTTTCAATGATCGGAACAGCAGGAAATTCAGGATCAAGGGTCCAAGAAAGAAAGTACGAACCGTGACACTAAATCAGTCTTGCTCCGAGGACCATAATTGATCAATGGTTTGCGATCCTTGATGAGCTGCAAATCAACTTTGGTTGATGGCCAATTCCACAACACTTGAAATCCTGTGTTCACTACAGTCTTGAAGTTCGCCCTACATGACTGGCCTCCATCGGTCTCCAGGCGATTAGAGCTTACAGTCTGATACAGCTAGAATAGCAACTGAAATAGATCACTGGATATACAGCTGGAAATGATGTAAGTGGTCTAATTATGAGGGAGTTGGGTTGGATAGCTCTGCCTGTAGTTGTTGATGGATGCGTGGCAGTTGTTCGCAGATAGAGGTGAAGTCCGGTCTCTGCTCCGGGTCTCCGAGCCAGCATCTCTCGATGAGCGTCTTCAGGTCGGGGCGCAGATCCGAAGGTAGGCTGGGTCTGTGCCCGGCCAACACGGGATCATAGTCTACTCGTTTGAGGTCACTGAACGGAACCCCGCCCGTCAGAACCTCGTAGGCGGTCATGGCGAAAGCATAGACGTCGATGGCCACGAGGTTGGGCGTTCTGGTCCTGTCCACGGTACTGCTCGGGAGGATTTCAGGCGCCCGCCAGAAGCCCGTGCCCACGCCTATGTAGCCCGGCGCGTTGGTCTGATCGCTGACGAAGAGTGACAACCCGAAGTCCACAATCTTGACGTCGATATGTCCGCCCGGGTGCTCCTGGACCAGCACGTTGAGGGACTTCAGGTCGCGGTGCATCACGCCCCTGGAGTGCAGAAATGCCATTCCCAGGGCGATCTTCTGTATGATGAGCACTGCTTCGTGGAGTTCAAACGGGCAGAAGGTGGATGTCGAGGTGACAAGCTTCCCCTTCCGCTGTCGAGACTCGATCAGCTCGCGCAGATTGCCATCCATTTTCTCCATTACAATCATGCACTCCTGCTCTGGGCCCACGGAGAGTCCCACCAGCTGCGCAATGTAGGGGTGGCGAAGCGAGATCAGAAACTCCAGTTCCCGCGTGAGCTCGCGGATTTTTTCTGTCTGGGACTTGAACCTCTTCACAGCAAATGTGCAGCCCAGCCAGGTTGCAGAGTACACTTTGGCGTTGGCCCCGTACCCAATTTTCTGCTGCTTCTTCAGGTCGCTCGGCTTGATCCGCAAATGCTCCGCGAATGCAATGGTACTGTCACTTCGCTGCATACTATTCTGGCACGGGGCTCCGTTGCCATCATCACCCCACGAGCTGGATTCGATAGTAGGTGCTTGCATGTGGTGATCTTTGCCTCGCACCCGCCCAAGCAGTCCCGTGAAGGCTCCCTGGACCTGTGGAATTCGCCTGAAAAGGCTCAGAACCACGTCCTTTCCGGAAGACTTGTGAGTGCCGATGGCGGACTGTTTCGACCTGATGTAGTCCAAGAGGTGACAGATGGTCTCAAAGTTGGGCCGATTGCTTGGGTCAGGATCCCAACACGACGTGATCACTCCCTTCAGATGGTCATCCAGCTCGCCAGGCAGCTCCGGCCTCACTCCTTTCTCTATTTGCTCAAGCAGTGCCTCATCTTTTATGCCATCGAAGGGATATTTACCAGTCACAACCTCGTAGCATGTCATTGCGAAGCTGTAGACGTCACTCTTCAGTAACGAGTCTTTAGAAGGCTTGACCCCACCGAAGTGCTTGATGGCCTCGGGAGCAGTCCATCGAGGCCGCCTCGTCTCGCACGCAGTTTCAAACGCTGCTTGGTCCCATTCTCCACCGAGCTTCATGGCGTTTCGGAGATCGGCAATCTTCACTTCCAGATAGGCGCCAGACTTCTTGACCAAAATATTGGTGCATTTGAGATCTCCGTGCACGTACTGCTGCGTGTGCAAGTAATACATGCCTTTCGCAATTTGGGTGATAATATCGAGTTCTTCGCTGCGCGTGAAGGGCCGAGGTTTCGGTCTTGAAGCAGGCTCCAGCTTCTTCTTCATGAAGTTCCGTAGATCCGCATCCATCTTTTCCATCAGGAAAACAGATCGCCCTGAATCTTGCCCAAAGCCAACGAGCCGGATGACGTGAGGATGACGCAGCTCCACCAAAGCACCAACCTCCTTCAACAACTGCTCCTTATTCCATTCAGACTGGTCACCAGACTTGAACACCTTGATAGCAAACTCGCACCCAAGCCAAGTGCCGTTACGGACAAGCGCCCAACCATGTTTGTCGGCTGGGCCTTGATTGCTCTGCCTCACAAGTTCACGGACAGGGGCATTAGTTTCTACGGTGGATAGATCAATACTGAGGTAAGATGGCAATTTTCCATCTTCTCCTACAGGCTTGCTCTTCTCCAATACCACTTGCTGCAACGTATCCAGATCCAAATCAGGTCTTTCCTGTGATGTATGCGCAGGGTGCTCCTCAAGACGGGCCAACTCTTCCAACTTCTTTGGCATCTCCTTCAAATCTTTTTCCGCGTCCTGCGTTAGCAAAGCGCTCCTCTCAACTCCTGACGCTAATCCAATGTAGTTTTCGTCCGAGGTCTCAAAATGAAACTGTGAATTTAAGGTGTCAAGCTCCTGATGAATCTCCAGGAATGCTTCTCGATTGTCAGTTCGACTGACAGCACTGATAATCCCTTTCCATACTGCATAGTACGACACCAAAGCTTCCCCTTTTCGTAACACAGTAAGAAGCTCATCAAAACCTGGGTAATCCTTGTCGCCATCCAAGACTTTGCCACCAGAAGAATCCTTATCCGATCCCATGACCCTCAATCCCTCAGCAATAACGCTGAAACGCTCTGCAATGCGCTTGCATTGATTCTTGTTCACCCACACCGTGCTGGAGAGTTTGCACACATTCTGGACGATATCTAAGGCCTGTGAGACTTGTGGAATTGGCTCCATGACCAGCTCCCGTGACCCAGAATCTGCATTCAAATCAAATCAAAACTGAAATTCGAATTCGCCAAAAACTGAAGAAATAGTCAATGTTTGAAATTTTGTGATTTAGCAGCCCACAAGTCCACTCTTCAGACCTGCTCCATGCTAGGCATCAGGTGTTGATTTCACTAACCACTCTCGTTAACCCTTTATCGCCCAGGAAGCCCGAAATGGGACGCCGGAGGTGCTAAAAATCCAGGAGGAATCACCAATAATTGTGTATAAATACTTTCTTCTCATAGGATATGTCAATGCCAAGCTATCAACCTAGTGCACATGTGAACCGCTCTTATTCAAAGTAAAAAAATTCTTGCAAGAATCTATTGATGGTTAAAGTAGTACACCCTCCAAAATCCAGTCTTCACTACCAATATACAGTAACTTTAAACACTATAAAATTAACTGTTGAATGTTGTGCAAAATTTCCCCAAAGTTCAGGTCATGGGTTAAGTTCAATTTTGTAAGGTTAGATATTAATATTAGGCATTGTATTTCCATCAAATCCAGTTCAAAGAAAAAAAATCAGCAGAAATCTTGGTTTTTCCAGAAACATACCTGGGCGGTAAAGGGATAAGTAAAACTCCTAATCGAAGCTAGGACGCGAAGGAGGATCGCACGATGCTAGGTACACTCGACTGCACAAAAACCCAACAAACATATACCCTAAAAGAGATGGGTTAATTCAAGGAATCTCACAACACAAATGTTACACCAATTGCAGATTCTATTACAATAACAATACAGAGATCACACCACTCTAGCAGTGTATTTAAAGCATTGTAATGCCATTGCAGCGGTGTCTCAAGGCGCTCCAAAAAAAGTTTGTTGAATGACAATCAAGTATATAACCAGATTATTTCGGTCAACTACAGCTGTAGTCCATAAAAAGCAAGCTTTCAGTGGCATCAGGTCACGAGCTACGACTGATCCGACAAAACAGAAATAGAAGGAAAAATAGGGTACTTAGAAATCGTACCCGGCATGGAGAATTTCGCACTCTAGACAATTTCCACTCTTCAAAAACACCCACAGCGTCAATGTATGTAGAACAAACTTTCATATACCTGCAACTGTGCGGGAGTTAGAAAAGGTGAGGTTTCTCGACCTGAAATAAGAATTTGGAACCTAGAAAGGAAAATGGCTGACAAGGCAAAATCACCTGCACCAACTGATGCAGGCGAGTGCGAACACCAGACTGCAGCCGTAAAACAAACGATAATTTTGACTCTACGAATGAACTTCTAGAAATGTCCAACTATTCTGCAAACCCCACATGTACAAAACTCTTACGCATTCAGAGAACGCACCTGACAAGGCCTGAACTTACACAAAAACGAGGGCATTAGAAAACTCCAAAGATTCTAACTCAGTACTTGGGTAAGCTACAGGAAATCCACAGAAGGGAATAACAAGAGACCCACAAACCTAGTAATCAAAGATTTCGACCTAACGACCACAACTTTGGACTCTGCTCAGGGTTGAAGGTCTGGGTTTCCGTGCGACTTACCATGCAGTTTGAAGAGCTCTCTCTCTCTCTCTCTCTCTCTCTCTCTCTCTCTCTCTCTCTCTCTCTCTCTCTCTCTCTCTGCACCGATAGCTTGCCCTTGAGACACCGAAAGCTCCAGACACTTACAAGCAGGTTGACATCGCAAGCTCCGGAACTCCATCTCGAGCAGGTTGGCGGTGGAATCTGGCTCCATTCTGGGAATCATTTACGAAATAGTTGCTTGGCCTTTGCAACAGCACAGTATGGGTCTGCGGCAGACCAGGATGATTATCTCCCTTACATGACATGACACGTACTGACTAATCCCTTTAAATAAACGAGATACTGTAGACCTTGCGTCTATCCTGTCCGTCAGCAACCTCTGAGATTCATGACTGGTTTCCGGACTTGAACTCAGAGCGATGAGCCATTTGATGCAAACGTTTGTTTGTATGGTACACATCCCTAAACCAGGTCCTACAATCTTCGAACGGCTTGGAGGTCATCGAGTCACTTCAAATGAATCTATGGTCTGGCGCTCTGAACCTCCTCAGACCACTTCGAGTCGCTGCAGTTCACAGGTCGAAAGAGCAAGAAACTACAAAGCTCGTTTTTCTCATATGTTCAAGAAATATACGGTCATTAACAGAAGTCCGCCATTGAAGTACGCCACCACCATTTGTTACGAGGCACGGTCAATTCTGACACCCCTTAACACTGAGTGCAATCTGATGATATCACGGAAATCTGCTGCTCGCTTTTACGTAATGGTTTCGAAAATATCCAAACCCACTCTGCGGGAGAAACCAGTGAGCTTGAACCACTGGAGAAGCCAACATCTTTACTTGAATCCAGACAATGATCGACACCGGAGTGGGGATTGAAACAGTTCACTCCTTGAGCCAAAACTTCCAATGAATTATCTATGTCTGCATACCCTGTACCAATTTGGTGTAATCACCATGGACATATGAAGCGGTACCAGCCTACGGTATGCCAAAACCAGCCGCTGTTGCTACCACCACCTTACAACCTTCAGGCTACGGACTAAATTCAGGAAATCTAAAAAACCACATATTACCTTGATCTCTTGCCTTTGCATTGCTTGAAATCCGAGTACCTTGTATCCTGGTGCAGTAAGAGACTCACTCCGAGCCTGTACTTTACCAACATGACAGTTCGTTACTGCTTCCACTCGTTCCAGGTGGATACCGAGCTCAGACAAGACTACCAGCTTCAAAATCTCGGGTGATAATTAAGCTTCTTCTATCCAGCTGGCTGCTCAAGTTAAAGACCTTGAAAGGCTTCAGGAGTGAGTCTTTCAGGAGTCCTTTGAGGATCTCGTGATGCCTGCGAAGGACCATCTGCCGCAGGAGAACCGGGGGGCCGTGAAGATTGTGTAGAGCCTCTTCCACTCTGATCATTTTTAGATGTAGAACCGCTTGGAGGTGCCAATCGGTCAGAGGAAGGGACTGAGGGAAGATAAGAATAGGACCTTGACGAGTGCATGGGCGTCCCTGTGCGGTTCAGAAACCGTGTAAGGAGACCCCTCAGAAAGGGTGACATCGTGTCAGGTTCGTACTCGTGGAAGTACATGATGAAACCCATGCAGATGCAGAACAACGCTATCTGTACCCAAATGTCCAAGCGAGAAAGAATTAGCATTTCGTAAGGGGCATGGAATTTTCTTGTCATTTATCTCCTAAACAAACAAAATCCTTAGACAAGATTGATAAACAGATGCAGCAAACCCTACATCTAGACGCTAGGCTAGGTAGCTCGCAATTTGCTTGTCATGTCGATGAAGGGCTGGAGGCAGTGCTTACCTCTGCATGCTTGATGTTCGGCAGGATATGACGATTCACCAAGATGTACCACAATGAGTCACCAGCCCGTGGAAGAGTATAAAGGGCAAGTTCTGAGCGACGACTTTTCTTTTCAATCAAAGCAGACAAAGCTGAAGCGGCTCCAGCAAAGAAGTACACCAGCTTGTGATCCTTTGTGGACACTTTCCGCTGGAGGCAAATTACTCCCTGCAGAAGGTCCCAAGTATTAACACCGTATCATAACAAAGCTTGAAAATACACGTAACAGCCCCATGAGATTACAGTGCGTGAATTTAGGAATTTAAGGGAATTAAGACCATCAAAACATGTCTATAGCAAAAGCGTACTCTTGGTGAGGTTTTGAACTCACATGAAATGTATTCTCTACAAACACTACTTTACATAAAGGGCGTTCTTTGCAGTCACAAGCTACTCAATATCTTTAAGTATCGCATCACTACTGCAGTGAGCGAATGAACTAACCTAGGATCAGAACTCAAACAACAAATATGTTACCTGATAAATTCCGACAAATGCTGAGATAAAACATGTGGAGCGTGTTGCACTCTTGAACGCATTCCAGAAGGTGTGAAGAGGAGCATGCATAAACTGCAAGCAATCAAAAACGTGAAGATGAGAAAGATACATTTGAGTTGATCAAATCTGAGGAGACAGCTCATTAGAATACATAGAGAATGGGTACCTTCTGAATGTTCAGAACCACAAACGGCACGAACGTAAGTGACAGATAGAGCGGGAAAGTCTTCCTGAACGTTGCACGAGCCGCTTTGCTGTTGTGTGCGAGACATGAAGCAGACTGAGGGTGCATCCCTGAGCATGGAATCATTGGTGAATCAGGTTTCAGACCTGGTGGCCCAGGCTTTCCTGATCGCTCAAGGACAAATGCCGATAAAGCTTGTAAGTCGATTGGAACACCTCGATTGCTTTCGCGTACGGCTTTCAATGTAGGCTTTGCAATAGGTCCAGTTTTCACAATAAATTCAAAGTAAGATTCTGGAAGAGTCTCTGGACGCATAACATAGGCGTACATAATCTGCACTCATAAACCAGGTCTGGATTCAGAAGAGCTGAGATAGGCAGCTGACAACACAATTGTACGGCGTGTCGCAAAATGCAAGGAACTGAGCTGTCAATTAAGAAAACCAATGCCACTCTCTCATTCCCACTGTGGTCCAAGAACAAACCTGAGCAGATGCTAAGCTAAATAGTAATGTATCGCCATGACCCCATTTGCTGCCCCAAAAATGAAACTTGTTTTTTGCCTTCGCTGAGTTGTATGCACACTGCACAAAGAATATTATAGTGAGCATAAATATACCGTTATTTTTTCTAGATGTAAGTTGCAAGGAAAAAGGAAAAGCTCGGCCACAAACGTTTCAGAAAAAGTTTACACTCATATTTCTGAACAGCTAGAGTTGCTTTCTACATACGCTTGTTAAAATTACTACTCATGTCACTCAAACACTTATAGCATACATACCTGTGCTACCCTGGCCAAAAGATACAGGGCAAAAGTTCGCCTTCTACTCGAATCATCCAATGCCAATACAGAGAGACCAGCTATGGAGCCAGCCACAAACCTGTACAAGCACACATACATTCCTCAATTGCTTTGAACAGAAAATGAGGCACTAAAAACATGAGCAGAGAAACCTAAAGATACGGCGTGTAGCACACGTTAATAAGCGAAATTACTCTTTACGACACTGTAACAAAAGTTTCAAGTTTCTGAAAATGGAATGCAACGACTGCTATGCAATTGGATTACATAATGCCAGAAAAATATGCTAGCAAGCAATCTACGTCATTTTAAGAAACAATTTTAAGTGTTCGTGTAGCATTTGTCTCCATATCTCCTACATACACCACGCACTCTTGCACGACTTAGCTTTTTAAGCTTTTCGTTTACTTCCAGAAAAGATGCAGAAGGCACTAGTTACATACCAAAATAAGTGAAGTATTAGAAGATTGCGTTCAAACCCACCCATTAATTGGAGTTTCTTTGTTGCGTGTCCTCCTAAGAAGGCATCGGATTGCGTGAAAAGCCCCTGTGAAACCTCCAAACAGAAAACCAGTTCGGCAAGCCTCCTCCCTAACGATAAGATCCTTTTCGGATAACAAAAGCTGCAACACAAGAAGAAGATCTACGTCGTCAACAAAAACGTCGTGTCTTTAATGACGCCTAAACTACTTCCTCGTTCTAGTCATCCCAGCAAGTACTCCAAACCAAGCCTACGGATTAGTATATAAACAAAAAAAAAAACAAAAAAAACGAAAAGAAAAACCTAATGAAGAGGTAAGAGGACCAGAATACAGTGCGGGTACCTTCAGGTCAAGGACAGCGTAATATGGTTTCTTTCTAACGAGCTTAAAGGCACGAAGAAGAACTCCTATTCCAACTCGAACACCATATGCAAGTAGGAAGCTCTGGCACAAGCTCCCCACGGCATTGGCCACACATGAATCCCCATGAGAGCAGAGTGGATGGCGACTAAACGCTTCTCCGAAACCCTCGCCAGCCTCACTTTGTTTGGCCTGAAGCTCCAGAATTGCTTCTCTCAGACGAGTTTCAGCTTCCCTTAACCGATTCTCTGCCTCCGTTCTCTCCATCATGAACCTCTGCGCCCGCTCCGCCGGAGAGACGGCAGACGATACCGATGGTGAGAGCGTGACCTTACTGAGTCCGTGCGACCGCGCTGCCATCTCGAACCAGGTTCTTGCTGGACTTCCACGTGACCAGCGAGGCCAAGGCCCCAGCAATTGAGTTTACAAGGCCATAAAATTTGTAAGGTATCGCCAAACCTCACATAAGCGCAGCTGCAATAGGGATAACGCTGTAATCAAGAGCCTGGACTCCTTATTCATCTTCCGACACTCGAAAAAGAATCGGCAATAAATCAGTACGAGGCATTGATACTTAGAACGAAGGGCATTCAGCGCTTAGGTTTACACGCCCCAACCTGCATACAATATACATGACATTCCATTAGCTGCTCCTCCAACATACGATTCAAGAGCAAAAGCTTTCACCAACTCCGTCATGTCTCTTAAAAGTCGTCACGCCAAAAACATTCCGTCAATTCCAACAAATCGGCATGGAGACAAATCCACTTATATACCACTTACGCGCCGACTACAGCAGTCCCGGTTACATAGCAAATACGTTCAGGCTTACGAACTCAATATCTAAGGAGTCAGACCTTCCACCATTTACTGTACAACTATTCCTAAACCGCTGACAACTTCTTGCAAACTTACATAACTCTAATAACTGCGGAAGCGACTTCACGAATTTCAATAAGAGGATATAGAAAAGGAAGCTGGTTCCAACTGCAACTGGCATCCAAAGCTAGAGAAACAACTCTGTACGCAACGCTTCCACACTAATCCCGGTTGAAAACCTAAGAGAAGGATAGTGTGACAAAGACGTAAGCTATTGTATAGCTCTCTATTTTAAAAGTAACGAATAACAATAATTTTGTAAAACATGCACTTCAATTCTCAATGTAAAACTCCACACCTAGGAACAAATTACGCAAATGTGACTCCCTGCTCGACACTCTATCGTAACCAAAAAAAAAAAAAAAAAACACAATCAACTGACCTTGCTCCACATTGCTTCAATCACAAAGAATCCTACGCCACTCCAATAAACGAAACAAGCATAAGAGAAGCGGAATCAACGCCAATGGCCTCAGCAACTGAATGCAACGAGCAGAAATGCAGAGGACGCTCTCTCATTGCGTCTTCTAAACCACACTACCGAAGAAACAAACTCAGCTCATCTCGAACTAAGCGGAAAAGATGATTGAGTGGAAAGAAACTGAAACGCACCGTAACCTAAGATGAATACCGATCAACCTCCATCGCCGAGTGGGAGCCAGTTAGGGCTTAGTGAAGCAGGCCCTACAGGCGGCCAAAACGGACGCGAGATGGCTTATTGGAAAGGGGAGAGCGAGGGGGAGAGAGTGACGGGGCGGGATAGGTAAGGAGGAGGCGGGCCGGAGCAGAATTGGAGTGTGGAAGTGGTGGTGCTGCTGCTCCGGGGGACTCGTCGCCTGCCTCAAGACGCAATCGATCCTTGCGCTATGATTCTCGCTACGAGAGAGACGAAGTTCCATTCATTCGATCACGTTCCCACCGTTAGCAGGATGCATGAACTAGTTGTTCCCATGTAGGTGTAGGGAACTATCGTGTTCTAGTGATTAGGACGCGCTCCCATTCAGTAAAATGCTAGAATTGTAAAGCTTAACCCGTCGGAAACCGTACATACAGGCACGTATTTTGCTCTTCAGAGTACAAAAAATGTATTAGTGTTTAGCAAGACTTACACCTTTGGATTGAAGATTCTTCAACTAACATCTTCCATTTGGAGATCATTTCAATATCTAAACCTTATCATGTTCAAATACGACACCATACATGTAGAATACGTTTAAGGGTTTTTAATTTTTTTGAAAGAGCACTAAATTAGGAATTACAAAGCTTTGTGGTTTTGTACATGGACTGTATGGATTGCAACTGTAATAGATTACATACAGTTGGAGGTGATCTGGAGCAGAAGGCTGGAAAGGCCTCATTCACAAATATAAGTACACAAGACGAGCTGCTAATCTTGAAGTTTCACTCCGGAGAATCCTTCAGACATCTCCTTGGCTGCTGCTGCTGCTGCTTGGGATGAATTCAAGTAGTAATGGATTCCAGCAAATTTTTCTTGAAGCCTCTCAACCTGTAGAACGACGAGAACAGTAAGATCAACAGACAACCGATTCCTGTCTAAGTGAATGAATGACAGAAAGAAGGAATCGATCGACGTACCCGACGGAGCTCGAGCTCCAAATCCACCTTCTGTTGACAGAGAGAGCGTCGTACTTGAGCTACGTCAAAGACGTGGTCGATGTCTTGCTCGAAGGCAGTCTCCAGATCTTCCCGGAGCAAGGATGGGAACGTGTCCACCACCGGCATCAAGAAAAAGCAGTTGAACTGAGAGACATGATTCCACATCAACCACGCTGGTCATCAAGTGGTGAAACAAACCTTAAACCCCTCCAACCCCTAGATTTCGGTGTGATAATAGTGAAGGAAACTAAGTGACCCACAGTTTCAAAAAATATACCCCTTCTTTTTTAAGACTAATCTTTCCTCACTCTGGAAGATCTTGGTGGTCTCAAACTCTAGTTTATCCATCTTTGAGAGAGTGAAGGAAGAGTTTCGAGCATGAGATCAACCCTGAATATTAGTAGCCACCTTTCTCTCCTTTCAGCTGGTTTTAGAGAATGATATTAACTATTTAGAGTTGATTTAGAGCTGGAGAAGGGGTAACTTCACAAGAATGAGAGAAAGAAGAGTATAACACTATACCTTCATTTCTGCAGAGGCAACGCAATGGTCGCGGATGCCCTCGAAGATCTGGGACACGAGCGCGTTGACGATCTCTTCGGACGTGGGCGCGAGGCGGCGGTTCCACAGCGTGCTCTCCAGCAGGTCCACCAGGCGCGCCTGCGGCGTCTGCCCGCCACCGCTCAGTGACTCGCCTCTCTCCAACCGCGTCTTGTTGTCCTGCTTGTTGCTGTTCCCTACTGTCGTTGGGGAAGGACCGTCACCGGACAGCAGAGGGGCGGCAGCGGCGGCTGCTGCTGCTGCGGGGACTATCGCTGGAATGGCTTGACTCAGCACGTCGTTCGTTGAGCTCAGCGAGCTCAGATATTGCCGCAGCCCGGATTGGTTCTGCGCAAAACTCTCAAAAAATGAGCCTTAAACCCTAAACCCTGAACCACATTGAACTCTCGGAACACGATGACCACCACTGAAGCGTAATTCTAACCCTATAACCCAAGCAAACCTTGGCAAAGAAGGCGTTTACCTTGCTATGCAGAGACCAAGTGACATACCGGGTGGTGCTCATTAAATCTTCCATACACCTGCCACAGATGGAAGTGTTAGAAAGCAGGAAACATCAAAGAAAACGAGGGTGGTTTCGAACCTAACGCTGAATTTTAGAGAGACTGCGACATTTGCTTACTTTTCTCGACAATTCCGTTCAGTGTTATCCACAAAGACATGGAATGCAGTGGCAACGTGCTTCAGAAACATGTCATGGCCACTCAAGTACTCTCGATCTTTCTGTAATGCAAACAACACATGACGAAACACGTTGTGAGTGTGAACTCTTGGCCTAACATCCGAGGTAAAAGTTTTGCAAGGCAAAAAAAAATAATGGATGTATAGGAGACCATGAAGTCAGAAAAACGGCAAACGTGATCTCCGAAAAAAGTTTACTAACTGAAAGTTAGTATTCCCAAAGTCAATTAGTGAGGCCAATTGGTGGCCCCTCAAATGAGCATGAGACTGACCTGGAGAAGGAAGTATGCAATTGGCAGAAGTCTTCGAATGATGTGCGAGAGCCTACTTCCCAACTAAGTCAAACACATGCAAGGAATCAGTTTGAACACACGCTTAAAAACGAATCAGATCCGCGACTTGAAACTTAGGAGCAAGGAGCTAGTAAAACCCTTGCAAAAAGGAAAATAAGAATTATGTCTAAGATCAGTGATCCATATCATGAGTATCGAATTATCTCACAAGTAAATGGAATGCAAAATATGGTGAGAGAGATGACTGATTAGAAAGCCTACTTGATGCAGAAACGGTTCAAAAACATCCCTTGCTTTTGCAACTGCTATCACACATGCCGTCCTGATCCAATCAGTGACACCTCCTTCTCAGAACTCTTTTAACAATGAAGTCACCCATTTCAAGCGATTAAGAAACGAATTACAGCAAGGCCCTGAGGATTGATAGCTGATTTCTACCGAAGTAGTACCACATTGAACATACAAAAGGACATACCTGAAGTAATTGGTGCCATCGTGGATATCTTCGACTCCACATGCGTTTACGATCTCTTCACGGCTTATTACCGGGCACTTGCAATTTCCAACAACAAACCGGAACTCCGCCATGGCACGGTGATATTGTGCCCCTCCATAAAGCCGCATGTTGGCATTCTGATCCGGGAAGAAATGTGTTCATCAGCAGTCCAAAATTTGCACGACTTGCACTTAGAAAGGAACAACAGAATCATGTGAATATCAT
This sequence comes from Bryoerythrophyllum caledonicum, assembly GCA_963971425.1. Lineage (NCBI taxonomy): Eukaryota > Viridiplantae > Streptophyta > Bryopsida > Pottiales > Pottiaceae > Bryoerythrophyllum > Bryoerythrophyllum caledonicum. The sequence goes on along the minus strand of OZ020526.1, from coordinate 7,746,343 downwards.
TTACCGGCATGTGCTTGTATGGCATTTGCACACCATCCATAGCCACAAATGCTCCTCCATGAACACGCTCATCTTGCAGTGTCTCTCCTGCGAATCTCACATTTTGAGGCATGTCAGAAACATGTCTTTGAAGCCGACTGACATCATTATAAACGTTCCGGACTCTTAGCAACAAAAGTGTAAGACAATATGACTCTAGGTATCATCTTTTCAATCCAAAGAGAACAAAGGTGAATTAGAATAGACCAAACTTACCAAACTTGTCCACTGGAGCAACAACTGTCCCCCGAAGCAACAGAGATAACTGAAAAAAATAAATGAAATGATAATTATGTCATCAAAACAAACTTACGAGGTGACAAAGCTTTGATCCACTTTACGCCAAAAGAATTCTCACATTATCCTTCTTATTAGGAGTAATCATTGCTCTTCATTTCTGCAGATGTTCACCATATTTTTATCTGCAGCTCAGACTTAACAACAAGCTCAATGGCATTCTTAAAACATACAGGAAAAGCGCATATAGAGGATGCAAGACCAGTTCAGAAAAGTGATACAAATTGAGATAGTTTAGATAGTTATTTAACAAGAATGAGGGCTTAGGTGAGACCTTGGAGAGGAAAGAATCTCGGAAAATGCGGCCTCTCTCTTTAAGCTTCGCAGCATCTAGATTACTGCAAGGAAAAACAACAATAAAAGCATCTTAACAGAAGTTTTCTGAAATGAACTCTACAACAGCACAAAAAGAAATGAAGAAAAAAAGCAGATAAGAGGTGATGTTAAAGGGAGAATACCCGAGCTCTTGTACAGTTTGATGCAGTTTAAGTGATGCCATCCGGTACTCCCTGTCCAGAAGTGGAACAATAGTGGGCACATTGTCCATGTACCTACAGCCCACCAACTAATTTCAACACCTCCCATCTGAACACAATAAACTCTCAGTTTATACAAGAATCTTGCGCTATTGTAAAGCCACCAAACTTTCAATCAGATACCCCTCCTTAGACTTTCAATAAGGCTACTCTTGATCTCTATTAGATCAATGGGAAGAGCTTGGTGGGCTCTCAACTAAAATGGTGGTCAAGTTAGAAGTAGTTTTAGCTGCCTCTGAGAATGAAGAAGGAGAGGCCTTGTTGTACTATGAATCTTAGCATCCTTTCTTCTCTTTGCTGATTGTAGTTATGAGAAAACAGATTGAAAATCATGGTATCTTCTGTATTCACATGCACTTACTGGCGCTGCAGCAATTGCTCAAGGAACAACCGCAATCTGCTGACACCAACATGAGCCAGCTCTTCCTTGGTCAGTTGACGGTCTAGCTTTTCCTCCAACACAGCAATATCTTGTGCCTCTCGTAGCGCTATAGCCTGGAATATATTCAATAATAATAATAATAAGTAAAAATAATAAGTAAAGAAACAAGCACACCCTCGGACCGGAAAACAATGTGTGCACACCATCCACACAGTGATTACCTCGCGGAAATGGTCATTTGAGCGGTAGAAGGAATCACGAGTGACACCGACTCGTCCTGAGGGAACAGAAGTGAAAAATGGGGATCCACTCAGTAAGTTGCCATCCAGTAACCGGGGCGAAGGGCGAAGGAAAAGCTCCACATCTGCCCGGCATGCGAACTGCGGAATGCGAGTGTCTAGCTTTGTTGAGACCACGACAGTGCGAGAGAGGTCTGGATCAATCTGCACACCAAAAATCATCACAAAACATCATAAAGCATGCATCAAACGGGTGCCAATCCAACATGGCTTTGTCTATGGCTGTAGAATCAAAGCTCGAGTCAAGAATGCTGTAACTAATACATAAGGACATGGAAAAATCTCCACCATGAACATGGTTACCAATGACCATACCCATACACATGGATCAGAATTAATAAAATCCTCCACAATTTACATACCTGCATAACGATGCTCCGTGTTGTAGCATTGCTCCAATCACTTGAATCTTCGAGACACAAAATAATGAACTCCTTGTGCTGCATCTTAGTCCGCACCAGTGCCTCCACAGACCGTGCTTGTGACTGTTCCAGGAAAGAAATCAGTCAGAAGTAGTAGTAAAAAAACAAGCGATAAAAGCCCCGAAGTACATTGCAAAGTGACGAAAACTCAGCAAACGACAAAATGCATTCCATGTGAATCACCTGAAGAGACTGATTCTTCCGGCCTGGGGCTGCTGAGATGAGACCCGGAGTGTCAATGATGGTCAAGTTGGGGCAAAACTTATACTCAATCTTGAGAATGATTTCCTTCTCCCAGAATTGACAGACTTCATGCTCAAGCCGCATATTCTCCGCTTCAATATACGCCTGAAATCACCTCTCTTAGTTTAATCAGTACATAAAAGAAGAGAACAGAAAGTAAATCCTTGGTTGCGTCTTTTATATGAAAACTGCAACTAGATAAATCAACATGTAGCGTATGCATGTTGACAGAGATGGATTCCTACCTGAAGCTCCTCCAAGCTCTTCTCTTCTTCACGTGGCGGTCTGTCTTCGGTGATCAAGTAGCACCGAGGCTCCGCGCACATGGCATTGTACTTCATGTGCAAGGTGATCGGGCGGCGCGTCTTGGTCCCTCCACCGACGTGGTTGAACTGGAACCCCATCAGAGCTTCCACCAACGCACTCTTCCCTGCAAAAACAAGTCTCTTCAGACTATTCACATGGAATTCTTGATTGAACTGAAGCTCTTCTATCGATCTGTTTAGAGTGAGAAAAGAGGAGTATCTTACCATCAGTTTGGTGTCCAACCACAACGATTGCAGGAGCGTCAAACGGCTTGTGAAAATCCTGAGCCAAGCCATGCAAGTCGTTGTACGCCTCATAAAGCTTCTCATTGCCGCTGGAAGGATACAGATTATTCTCCGACGCAAAATCCTTGACATTGACGCCATCTTTGCTCTTGGGAAGGCTCACATTCCCCGCAATCTTGGACTTGGTCGCCTTAGTCTGCTGAAAGGTGTACTCCGACGACAGAATCCGCGACAAAGGTACCGTGTTCGGATACGTCCCGAATCCCGAGCCAAAACCTGTGAAAAAACAACAAGTCAAACCCTGTCGAGGACGAGAGAGAGAGAGAGAGAGATTGCGAGGACTGACTTGGGGAAATGGAGCCGGAGTAGAGGTCGGAGGCGACATAAGGCGCGGCGAAGTTGGAGAGGGAGCCCATGGATTGAGAGGAGGGGTATAGGTACGGCGATTGGGGATCCAGGGACGTGGGCGGCGGGATTTTGTTGGGCGCCCACGACGAGGGCTGCTGCGTGGTCCGGGGCGAATTCTCCACGGACGACGACTTGGCGGAGCTGCTGTGGGAGACGCCCCCCGCGGTCGTGCTCGCCTGCGACGTGATCCACCGCTCCGCCACTCCGGCCCTCGTTTCCTTCGGAGGCGTCTGCGGCAAAGTGTCCGCTGCTGGAACGTCCATATCAAACTCCCGAAAATGCATCAAGCTAGGTCAAGCTCTCGCCCTGAAAAAAATCCATCGCATTCATCCGACATTGTCAAACGCCTAGAAAAGCTACAATTGAAACGGAAAGAACGAAGGTGACGAAAGGAAAGGGGTACTACGAGTGAGGTAAGAGAACGAGCAACTGCAACAAACCTCTTCTTCACAAAACCCAGATTTATCACAACCCACATTCAACTCACTCACCTTCAGTGCACACTCCGCCGCGACGAGGCGTCTCTCTCTCTCTCTCTCTCTCTCTCTCTCTGCACAAACCTCTTCAGCGCTTCGGAGGTGGGATTCGAGCGAGGCGCCTGATGGACCGACTCCGATCCGACCTAAACATGCCCACCACATGGGCGTCACGGTACAAACTCTCGCCAATCCCGCCAACCCATCCGAATGAAGAGACGCGCGCTTCATTCGGCGACGCTGCTGCAACAACAATAAATGTAGCCGCACATCTTCCGAGATTGTAGATTCAACCACATCTATGAAGACGACGGAGGTTAGTTGATGTCCGGTTTAGTGATCATTTCATGGAAGGTTTTGTGTTTGTCAGTTACATGAGAAGGTTTGGCTGAATCTGTTGGTGAAGCATAGGGGTTTTGGGTTTCTGGAAGGTCAGGTAGTGTTAATTTTAGTGAGTGTGTGTGTGTGTGAGAGAGAGAGAGAGAGAGAGAGAGAGAGAGACTTGTTTACCGTTGCAGAGATGTGGGCTGTCACGGTTGAAGCTCTAGGGTTTCCTGATTCGCTTGAGTAGGCTTTGAGGCTGGAATTTCGGTGTGATAGGATGGAGGATCAGCATTGTTATTCGTGAGAATATGATCTGCCATGGAATGACATAGGATAAGGTGAAGCTTTCGGGTTTCCTGATTCTTATTGTTCGAAATAAGAATCAGGAAACCGGAATTGTTCGGCAGCGAGTGAGGAAATGGGCGATAGGATGGAGATTCAGCATTGTTGTGCGCACAGTGCAGAAGTTGTTTCTCCTGGGAGGCTTGGAGAGAAGCGGCATGTGCTTCCGTGGTATTTGAACCCCAGGTACCGGATATGCCAAGGAGACGTAACAACTCACAAGAGGCACTTGAAGGTATGGCAATCTTCTGTGTTTTAAGAGCCATGCCAGATGCTCCGTCGCTTCTTCTGTTGCTCATTAGAATTCTCCTCGATTTCTGCAGCCTTTAGCCGGCGGCTCATCTTTCGAGTTTGGTGAATTCATGTCCGATGATGAAGCTGTCTCTCGTCTGAGACCGTAAGGAAATCAACTAAATTTTTGTTCAAAGATGTTGAAATTCTCTGTTATCCTTGAAAAGATTATGTTATCTTCTGTTGTTGGATGTTTGCAGGAGGCCAGGATCAAAACAAAAGAAGAGAGCTGTCAGGAAACGATATATTTGAAGGACCTTATCCATTGAGAGAAAATTGTGGTGACCTTGGGAGCGACATGACTGGCCGTTGTCCTCCGTAAAGTTCACGTCCGTTTTTATGCATTGATTTATCTCTGTTATGTCATCCTTGAGAAAATTCATGTTATCTCCTGTTGTTGGATGTTTGCAGGAAGCCAGGATCAATAGACAAGATGAAAGAGATGTTAGGAAACGATATATTTGAAGGACCTTATCCATTGGAGGAAAACTGTGGTGGCCTTGGGAGCGACAAAACTGGCCGTTGTCCTCCGGTAAAGTTGCATATATGTTCCTTCGTATTGCTCTGATACGAAATTCTGACGATGAATCAAGATTATCTGAATTTGGATACGTGCTAGTTTCAGAATCATGATCCTTGATGTTTGTGATGTTATGTTTGAGGAGAGAGAAGTTGTATCTTGACGACTGACATGAGTTTGGGGCAGGAGGTCTATTACAGCGGCCGGCTTCGAGCTCCAAGGCCAGTGAGCTGCAGGGCCACGACGTCTTTGAGGCGTTCAAGATGCCCTACTTTTGCCCTTCGCCGCCGGACAAGATCCACCGCAACGTAATCTCTCCTGCTTCTCTCTCTTGCTGTGGATAAAAAGAGTAAATAAACATCACAGGTTGCTTGGTTCGATGTCGTGCTTGTATCAACTGTTGTAGAAAGAGATGAGAACTAAGCCTGCATCTGTTGATATGACCTGTTTGGTTGTGATTGGTTGTGAGGTGAAAGCATTGTGTTGATGTCGTGATATTTATGCATGTATTCTCGGATAAACCTGATGTATATTAGTTATGTTCATACTGCTCTGATATGATGAAAAGGGTTAGAAACTATGACGATGAATCACGGTTATCTGAATTTGTGTAAAACTTGTATACATGCTAGTTTCAGAATCAGGAACCTTGATTTTCGTGATGTTCTGTTTGAGGAGAGAGAAGCTGTATCTTGAGGTGAGTGACATGAGTTTGGGGCAGGAGGTCTATTACAGCGGCCGTCTTCGAGCTCCAAGGTGAGTGAGCTGCAGGGCCACGACGTCTTTGAGGCGTTCTCGAACCCCTACCAATACCCTGACCCGCCGCCCATGCGCCCTTATGAGCCGGATGAGCTGCGCCTCCCGCCGGACAAGATCCACCGCAACGTAAGCTCCTTCTGCTTCTCTCTTCTGCTGTGGATAGAAAGAGTACAAAAACAACATCACAGGTTGCTTGGTTCGATGTGGTGCTTGTATCAACTGTTGTAGAAAGAGATGAGATCTAATCATGCATTTGTTGATATGAAAGTAGTGATGTTGCATTGACCTTTTTGGTTGTGAGGTGAAAGCATTGTGTTGATGTCGTGATTGATTGCAGCCAGAGAAGTTTTTGAGCCACTTTCGGATAGGGCCTCCAGCGTGCATAGACCCCACGCCGCCCAAGTCAGCGTCCGCCTGGGCAAAGCAGAAGATGCTGTATGGAAGCATGGACATAGACACAGGCTCGTACCCCAAACCTGTGGTGTCCGGCAGGAAAGCCAGAGAACTGGCCGGTCACACCAACCTCTTCGGCACGCCACCCGCCTCTCCACCCGCCACCCCAGTGCCGGTATTTCACGACTTAAAACACCTCGTTTAAGACATTTGAGTTACCTGTAAAGTCAACCAAAGTCGCAGGAAGACGTACCTCTCTTTTGATCTATCATTGTACTTTGTCTTTACCCATACCTGCTATTAGATCAATGGAAGGTCTTGGTAGTGTATTAACTCAAGTTCGAAGTATTTATAGCCGCCTTGAGTTGAGGTCAAAACTCATGCGATCTTCCCCTCTCTTCACAAGTAACTTCATTGATGATTTCATTTGCAGGAACGAACATGGGAAATAGTTTTTGAAGGATCCCCAGCGAACGCGGCGGACTCCGCTCGGCAGGTGCACAAGACGAAGATGCAAGCTCTGGACGGCCACAACGCGGTGTTCCTCAAGTACGACCCATGCTGCAAACAGGAGTTACAGTCGCAGCAACAACCCGGGGTGAGCGACGCTAAGGCCCAGGAGCTGCGTGGCAACGACATTTTCGCGGCCGCTAGTCCTGAAAGCACTGTCGGTTCTGTTTGTCGACAGAAGTGCTACGACTATGATTACCCTTACCTCAGAGGATAAAATATCTCAGCTAATCGCATGAGTACAACTTTTTACTCATCTTAACCAGAAAATGAAAATTCCCTCCAGACACACATTACGGCACTAAATTTTAAGTGTTTATCTTCAGCAAAGGAACCAGGAAATCGCTCTCAAACTGGTACCTGGAAGACAAGAATGTTCCGGTGGGGCACAGCAACAGTAATGGCATAAATTAAAGTACAGTTCACTTGTTCAGTCTTCAAGAGTACAAGAATGACACGCATCAGGCGGCTACTACTATAACTTTACAGTCGTCTAAAAATGATTCGTGAGCCAGATACTCACAAATATATCAGTATTTTACAACTGGGTATCCATCTTCTGCTCCCTGCAAAACAATCAGAAGTAAACATATGAATGACCAAAAAGAAACAGATAAAAAAGGGGGGAGAAGAGCAGATCTTACTACCGGAAGAGTGATGTAAATGCAAACACTACATGAAAAAAAAGGGCAAAATCATGCTAAGTAATTTACCTCAAGAATGATGGTGTTGATTTGGAGGTGGAGATGGTGTGGTCCAGCTTTGTTGTTGAGGTTACATTACATCTTCCTTTGTGCTCGTTCATGGTCGTTGGCTTGAGCGAGAAGGGCCTGAAACTGTTGCACTTCATCAAAGTCTGCCTCGCTTTCAGTACCGACGGAAAATCTACGCGTTTCGGTTGTGATCTGGGTGAGCTGCTGCTCCAAGAATTTGAGCTTCTTCTTCTTGCCACCATAGTCAGCCTGCACAAAAAACCACAGTTGATGTCATCTATCACTCATGATAGAGTCACCTTCGGATATGGTCTAGTAACTTGGGTTATGAAGTAGTAGTCTACCTTGAGTCTTTTGTATTCAGCAGCAAGGGTCTTGTTCTTCAACCTCATCTTCTCGGATAACACGCGGGCAACAACGATCTCAGCCTGTTTATGGTTCATCTCCACCATCCAACTGCAATAATTCAAGGTGTAATATTATGTGTCAGTAGGCAGATCAATGAGGCAAGTTTTTTCCTCTGAACAGGAAAGTACGTGCGGAGAGAAACACTCACTTCTGTCGCTCTTGGTTGAGCTGTGTCTGTAGATTCGAGAGCTCTTCGTCCTTCTCTCGCGCCTCATCCGTGTGCCGAGCTCTCTCCGCAATCAATTCCAGCTGCTGTTGGCTCACAAGAGACTGCAGCATACCATGCCAATCAATTCATGAGATTTTGAGAAAAACACCATATTGATTTCTTAACTGCAAAAGAAACTGCCTGGAAATCAAGAGTGAGTTTGATAATCGAAGGTCTCAACGTTGTGAGCTTCAGCAAAACGACCTCATTTGTTTTTACTTATGTTTTTCTCTACGACAAGATAAAATCATGATGATTTCTTACCGCGTAGTTGCTGATGTCCAACTTCACGTTATGAAGGTCGCGCATCACATCTTGAGTGAGAGTCTCAGCTTCCTTGAGCTGTCCATTGAGAGCACTCAACTGCAGTCAACACAGAAAGTAGGAATTAGAACAACCTCTGCAAGCAAGTTCAGAGTTGTTATGCTGGAAAAGGGACTGAAAATCTCTACACAAACCTGTGCATCTTTGTCTTCACACTGCGACTGCAATTCATCAAGCTCCTGGTGCACGTGTGCAAGCTCGGTTTCCATCTCTTCCAACCGACTTGCTTGCGCTTCATTCTGGTTGTGAAGAATCGTCATTCTTTTGTACATCTGAGCCACCTCAGTCTCTTTGTCCTCAAGGCGCCTACAGGTCAAATTTGAAATATTAGGTGTCAAGGATGGAAAGAGGTGAAGAAACGAATATGAGAATTGTAGTCTTTAGGGAGGTGAAGAATAGTTTTTTCTGTGGATCTAGTTCTTGCGCGCGTGTACAATTAGGTGGAAGTGATTAGTAGTATGCTTACTTTTGTAGATCAAGGCTTGCAGCTTGGGCGGCTTGGAATCCCTTGAAGTTCCGTGACCCTGTGCTATGTACAGCTTGTAACATGGTCATGCGGTTCTTCATTCCTTGGAGCTCCATCTCAAATTCCTCACATGATTGCCGTAGTTTCTCCGCTTCGTGCTTCGAGGCCTCCAACTGAAACAATTCACGTAGAACATTGATCTCGTCAGTCACTCACACATTTAATGCCTGTAATCCTTATTGATTGGCACGGTTTCTAGACGCAGATTCTATCATTTATGTATTCTAAATAGACACCAGGGCATGTTAGATTTATCACTTGAGTTGAGGAAAAATAACAAAATGGGACAAAGAGAGATGGCATTATATAATATAAGCCTTTGCCAGGGTAAAATGTGCACACATTGGTTCAACGTAAGGGCAGTATTATACCTCTTTCTGCAGCTCATTGTTCTGGGTCTTGAGAGCTGAAACCGAGGCCTTGAGTGTCCGAGCTTCTTCGTCTTTCCCACTGGCGCGAAGAATATTTACCTCCGCAAACTACACACGCACAGTATGCTATTAGAGTTTCGAACCATTATGGAGGTTAATGCCACCACTTTGGCAGTTTCGTGAGAGTTCGAAAATGGTGTTCAAACAATACACTACATTTTCATGTAAATTAGAGAAAGCTTCCTACACATTAGTGAAAAAACTCCATCATTTCCGTGAGGAGCTTTACCTTCTGAGCCTCCAAAACAGAGGATTTGTGGGAGGCCACCAAAGCTTGTGCAGCCCGGAGCTCCGCCTGCAAGCTCTGAACTTCCACAAGCGCCTGATCCCTCTCCTTCCTCAAAGCTTCCTCTGAACTGGAATCCACCTTCTTGAGCGACTCCAACTCACTGTTTTCCACCCGAATTGTGTCATTCAAGCTCTCAACCTCTGCCCTCAAATCATCACACTCTTGCGTCGCTTGCATTGCGCTGTCGACCATGTGCTGCAGCGCCTCCGCTTTGCGAGCTAGAAGCTCCTCCAACGAGCTCAGCTGCACCTCCTGCTGCTTAAGTTGCGCCTTCATTGTGGTCATCTCTTGATTAGCCCTGTCTAATTCACCTTCCAAGGCAGTAGTCTCATCATGTTTCTGAGCCAATAGTTCACTGATGGATGTGCTCTTCTCGGCAAGTTCTGCTTCCAGAGCAGTGTTCAAAGTCTGCAGCTCCAGGATCTGGGCTTCAAATGAGGCGAGATTCTTCTCTGCAGCTTCGAGCTTTGTCTCGAGTGACATGACGAGGGCGGATTTGCAGGAGATTTCGGTTTCCAAGGTCCCTTTTTCAACCTGCAAGCTCACAATCTGAGTATTCAGAGCGGAGTTTTCATCACCGACATCATCTGCAACGCGCTTGGCTTCCGACACTTCTTTGTCGATGATCTTGAGGGCGTTTTGCGCTTCGGTTAACTCCACCTTGATTACGCCGAGCTCTAGCTCTGTGATCTGCGCATCCGATTGCAGCGCGGCGACTTTTGCCTCCAAATCAGAGATGCAGTCTGTGGATTCTTCCAGTTCAGCTTCTAACTCGGTCATAAGCTGGGATTTGTGGGCGACCTCACAAGTTAGAGCGTCTCTCTCCTTCAGCAACGCTCCTATCCCAGCCTTCATCACCTGAATTTCGTCGTTGGTTTCGCTGGAGAACTCATCTTTCAACGCTGCAATGTTCTCGGAAAGGTGGAGCTTCAGCGTGTTATGTGACTCTTGGCTGCCAACAAGCTGAACCTTCAAAGCCTGAATCTCATCCTGCAAAACTTCTTCATCCCTGATCTTCTGAAGCTCTAACTCAGAAAGCTTAGATTTGAGTGACGCCAATTCCACGTCCATGGCGGCTACTGCTTCATTTCTCTGCAAGAGAGTGTCTTCCTCTGAGGCAAGAGTGGTAATCTTCTCATCCAAATCTCGGGCCATGGAGCTGAGAGCATCATTTTTGAGGGCTACGTCTTTCTCCAAAGCTTGGATCTCATCTTGCAAAACACTTGTAGCACTTTCGTTCTGAAGCTCTAACTCAGAAAGCTCCGACTTCAGTGACTCCAATTCAACGTCCATGGCGACCATTGCTTCATCTTTCTGCGAAACAGTGGTTTCAAACCTGTCTTTCTCTGCGACAAGAGCGGCAATCCTCGAGCTCATGTCATCCAAAGCATCATTTTTGAGAGCAAACTCTCTCACCAAATCTGAGTGCTTCTCCTCAATAGCTGAAACTCTAGCTCGAAGATCACCATTTTGCGCTTCCAAAGAACAAATTGCGTCAATCTTCACAGCCAACTCTGTCTCCAACTTGCAATTCAGGCTCCGCAAGTCGTCCACTTGGCACTTCATCTTGTCTAGGGACAGGCTTGCACATTCTCGCAGCGCGCTCTCAGATTCACTTCTCTGAGACTTCATTGAGTCCCTCTCACCTTCAAGCTCAGCAATGTGCAATTCCAAACTGGCAACCGTCTCCTTGGAATGTGCCTCCAAGTCTGTCTTCAGCTCTTGCAAGCAACACTCGCTCATCTTGGACACCAAAAGCTCCCCATGCAAACCCTCCAGTTCGGAAACTTGAATCGAAACTTGCTTCTGTAAACAGCCAACTTTCTCTACCAAAGCCGAGCACTGTGATTTTAACCCATCTCTTTCACTCCGAAGCGACAGAAGCGCTGCACTCTTTTGACTGGAAACCTCTCGTGCTTCAGCCATCTCTTGTTCTTGAGAGATCAGAGCCTCACTCTGCTCGCCAATTTCAGCTTCTAGTAAACTCATACTTGATTGCATCCGTGACAGCCTCAGATTCAAGCTCTGGATCTCTTTTGTCGCAACTGTAGCTTCGGTTTCTGATATTGCCACTCTGTCCTCCAGAAGCGCCATCGCGGCAATTTTATGTGCAAGCTGCTCTTCGAAGTTTTTCTTACATGAATTTACCGCCTTCACCTCCTCAGACGCCCTCCGAACCGCCATCTGAAAATCATACACATGATTTTGAGAGGAAAATAATGAAACCAGTTAAGGTAAAAAACGAGTACTGTAGCCATAGTTACAACTTTAGAGAACTACGATTATGTACCTCGAGCTCTGAAACTCTGCTATTTGCTTTGAGTAGCTCCTGTTTGAAGTCGGTGTCTTCCGCGGCATGCTCCTGGAGCATGCTTAAGTCAAATTCAAGGCCTTCCAAAAGATCCTCCTTCCGCTGCAATTGCGTCTGAAGATCTTCCACAGTCTCGTTCAAAAGGGCGTTCGTTTCGATACTCTGTCAAGAAAAGAAAGAACATCAGCACATCTCAGATACATACTCTCAAACTGAAGATTGATCAGAAGATGTGAATCTCACCTGCTGATTGAAGTCTAGCAAACTCTGATGCTCCAGCTGCAGAGCTTCCATGTCCTTCTTCACACCATCTTTCTCACCATTAATGCTCTTCACAATCTCAGACAGAGCCAAAAGCTCACCTTGAAGACAAAGCTCTCCTTCACGTGTGACGCCCACATTATACTCAGTCCTCAGAAGCTCCTCTTTCATGGTGAGAATCTCAGTCAGAAGGTTGTTCTCCTTTCGCTTGGACTCAACTCGGTGCCGCTCAGTCAGAGCCTGCTCATGCTCCAGCTCCAGGGACAACGTGCTCTCAAACTGGTTGCGCATCTCAGTAGCTATCACTTGCATCACATCAGAGAGAGTCTCCACCTCGAACGATTTCTCATCCAGCAAATCCTGAATTTGTCTCCGTGCTCCATCTCTCTCGTACTCCATCTTCACTAGGCATGATTTTACCTCTTGGTCCATCTCTTGGAGTTTCTTCACCTTTTTCTCCAGTTCGACATGGAGAGAACTGACTGTTGCCCGGAGCTCCTCCTGGACCGTGTCGGTGAGCGCCAGCTTCTGGCTCACCATTTCAGCTTCATTTCGTATCTTCTGGTTCGCTTCCTCAAGCGACTGGTAGCCGCATTCCGCCTCGTGAAGTGAAAATTCCAGGCGTTCAATCTCCGTTTCCAGCTCTGACATCTCCTCCTGCTGCGTTTCAAGGGAATTCTCAAGGGTTCGAATCTTGGTTGAGTCCTTGTCACCTCGAAGCCCCAGAAGAGCATTCTCCTCGTCCTTGATCCGTGCCATGTCCTGAAGAGCAGCAAGTGCTTTCTCACCATCTTTCAGCTCCTGAGAAAGGGCGTCGATTTCATGTCCGAGCTGACGATTTTCCTCAGATTGGTCTGATTTCACCTTCTCGAAGTCAGATGTTCGAGATTGCAACAACTCATTCTGTTCCTGCAACTGGTCACAGAGGTTTTCCACCTCAACCTTGAGATCTGCATTCTCATTAAGGAGTAGATTCAGACGTTGTTTGTGATCCTCCGCATCTTTCAACTCCTGCGAAAGGGAGTCGATTTCATATCGGAGCTTCAGATTCTCCTCATGAATTCCAGACGCTTCCACAGCATGGTCTAACTTCAACTTCTCCAAGTCAGATATTTGTTCCTGCAACTGAGCACTCAGTTTGTCGACCTCAACCTTGAGAGCTCCATATTCTTCAAGAATTTGTTTCTCCTGATGTCTGTGATCCTCCGCTTGGTCTAACTTCACCTTCTCGAACTGAGATATTTGAGCTTGCAGCAACTCCTTCTGTTCCTGCAACTGAACACAGAGCTTTTCCATCTCAACCTTCAGGTCTGCATTCTCTTCTTCAAGGAGTAGATTCTCCTGCAGTTTGTGATCCTCCGCATCTTTCAAATCCTGAGATAGGGAGTCGACTTCATATCGGAGCTTCAGATTCTCCTCATGAATTCCAGACGCTTCCACAGCTTGGTCCAACTTCACCTTCTCGAACTGAGATATTTGAGCTTGCAGCAACTCCTTCAGTTCCTGCAGCTTTTCCACCTCAACCTTGAGGTCGGCGTTTTCTACAAGGAGTTGCTTGTGATCCTCGAGCTCTTGATCGAGGCGGGCAACACTGGCTTCCAGCAGCTTCATCTTCTCTTCATGGACTGAAAAGGAAGCTCTTGGATTGATTCCAGAGCTTCGCTTCCGCCTCGAAACTCTCTTGGAAGTCTCGCTGAACATGTCGTCTACAGTGGTACTGGACTCTCTGCCCTTGAAATACTCGTGCTCCACGTCCACTTCCTTCAACGACTTCACAGAGTCGATGGACCAGCGGACGGCCATGTTGTCTGGACCATGTTTTGGTTGCCAATCCTCGCCCAAAATCTCGTCCATTTCGTGGCCCACTTCAAGTAGAGCGCGCTCACCTTCCACAAGATTATGGAACAACGTCGCTGCGGCACTCTCCCAACCAGTCTGCAGGTCATGAATTTCTTATAATTAGCCAGGCTCTTAATCAATACCATATATTCATGTGCATTTAGAGGGATTCAGGAACTGTGAACAACTCCATTATGCTAATTCCTGGCCCCTAAAGTAGCACATAATCAAAGCTCCCTTAAGGTTTTGAAACAAATCACGCACCCTTAGATTCAACAACAAATGGGTGCATAACTCAACGAAGAGTAGGAGAATCCAATACCTTCATGAGGTCCAGCTCTTTCTCTTTCTCGGCACTCAGCTGCTTGACTAATAACTGCAGCTCATCCACTTGACTGCACAATGTAGAGGTTTATGCAAGTCAAGACATCATCCAATTAACTCTACAAAATAATCAGCAAACAGGTATTCTCTGAGAAAACTGTCAAAATAATGAACATGTGAAATAACGTTTTTTGCCTGAGAAGCAGAGGTCTTAACTCAATGATGAGGATTTTACCTTTGCAGCTGTGAACTGGCCTCCAAGCACTTGGTCAGGTCGTTGCGGCATGTTTCCAGCTCCTTGATGTGAATTTCATCCTGGATTTTGCAGTAAAAAAATTTTGTGTTAGAGACTGACAGCATGAGTGGCTTGATTGAGTTCAGTGATCTAAAAATTACCTGTGAAATTGTGGTCGATAGTGAGCCTCGTTCCACCGCAATTTTTCCATCAAGAAGCTCCAGAACCTACATCAGAATTTTTCACCAGATCGTTCTCATGTTTAGATCTGGAAAACAAACCTTAATAGGGTTTTCAAACCATAATACAAGATCCTGAAGCTTCTTCTGTATGATCATACCTGGTCTCTTAACCCTTGGATTTCTGCCGCCATCATTTCTTTCTCCCCAGCATCAATAAAACCTTGATAACTGCAAGAAAGTCAATGAAATTAGAAACTGATTTTCTGGAGCTACAAGAAGCACTAAGCACATTAGGCTCTAAGGAAGAGCCAATTTGATGAACTCCAGGAATATTGTTTTACCTGCGTAATTGCTCTGTGAGACGTTGATTCTCCAATTCTAACTTTGTGACTGTAGAATTGTACTCAAGGCTTCCAGCAATTTCCAGCTTCTCAGCGAAGATTAAATGGTGCTCAGGATCTGCATTCTCTTCAAGATTTAAAAGACTCTTGCAGTTCCTCACTTCAATTTCTCGCTCCTCAATCTGCAAGAGTATCTTTCACCCATTGTCAGGTCACATAAACGAGAGCACAACTCCAATGAAAGCCATTGAAATCAGTGAATAATTACCAGTTTGTTGGCTTTCTCAAGTTCATCAGAGAATTTTTCGGTGGCATTATCCGCCTCCTGCTCACGCCTTAAAGCTCCAGCAAGAACGAGTTCCAGAGCCTTGATCTACGCAGATGTGGGGGAAAAAAAACTACATAAATTAGTACACAGAAAAATTTCGGCAGAATATACAACACAGAAATCCATGACAGTCACTTCTCTTCTGATTTCCAGAAGAGTTTAACCTGTGAATGTGATTCGAAACAAAATATAAGTTTCATACCTTCCCAAGCAACTCTGCTGACTTCAACTCAGCACCTGCTTCAGTGGCATCACGTTCTTTCTCAGCCGCATCAAATAAGTCTTTTCCCGTCATTGACAAGCGGAAGAACTCGTTGCTGTCACGTCGACATTCTCGGCGAATACTGGAAATGGTCTGGCACCGCAACCTGCTCACTTCGTCCTGTTCCGCATCAAAATCATCCCAACATCCATACTGTTGGTTGAGAGAATTAAAATGAGATAAGGTCATCCTGATCGCAGAAGCGTGCAGAAATAGGAATGGTTTGGACTTGCCTTCAGTTGCTGAATCTCGCGTTGCAGTGCTTGAACATCACCAGAAGCGTCCTCGTTGATAACAGCCTGCATTACAAAATGATGATAAAACCATGTCAGCCAGTCAGTCCTAGATGCTGATCAAACAAAATGAACACACCTGGGAATTGAGGACTCACATTATTCTGGATGAATTTGGCGCGTTGTGCAAATTTGAGTGTGCTTAGCGTCTCCATCGAACAGCTGCCAAGAAAAGAGATCATTGTAAGAAGTTTTACCAAATCAGGAATAACTACTCAGATAGAGTGGCTGGTTACATACCAGCTTGAAGGACTAACTGTTGCGATGATGGCGGTTTTCGAGTTGCCTCCAAGAGAATCCTGCAATCCATCACGTATTTCAGGTTATCTCTCTTTGACCGATATGTATGTTTTTTCTCTACTCATGTGATATTGATCTAACGTGCCTTATTGCATGAACATATTTAGGATACCAAAAACTGACAAACAATAGAATATATACGATAAAATTTGATTGCAGCAAATGAAGCTACCCAAGAGTTTGGGGGATACACCCACCTGCAACAGGAAGGTGAGCTTGGAGTCTCGGTATGGCACATGACGAGGCTTTCCATTTGCAATGTCTACTAATGCCATAATCACCAACCT
Organism: Bryoerythrophyllum caledonicum; assembly: GCA_963971425.1. Lineage (NCBI taxonomy): Eukaryota > Viridiplantae > Streptophyta > Bryopsida > Pottiales > Pottiaceae > Bryoerythrophyllum > Bryoerythrophyllum caledonicum. The sequence goes on along the minus strand of OZ020526.1, from coordinate 7,729,689 downwards.
GTTCAGTGATCAACCAAATAATACCTCATTAGAAAACCAACCAACATCATTGAAATTTTTAAGAGAATCGACCAAAATAGGTTTGCATAATTCAACTGACCCGAGAGTGGACAGTGACTTGTTGATGCTGGCAGCTTCCTTGAGACGGTCCCCTTCCGCTCTAGAGGATTTCTGCCTGCGAGGTCAGCCAAGGTCAGTGATCAATAAACAAACGAAGTACATGAATAAATAAGAAAGAGAGTCAGGAAAGAATGACATGACCATACCTTTCTGACCCAGCGAGGTCCACCAGATTCAGCCGTCCAAAGCGCATGTTGCTTAAGGTATTTGTCTCCCACTGCAAACACACAGATGAAGGTCATCGGAATGCTTTCCATTTCAAGGATATAATATGGGGAAGGAGCATATTAAAAGTTGGTTTCAAGACATTTGGCAATAGATGAGATTTGGCATACCTTGCTTTCTATGGTGCAAGTGAAGACACTGTGAGAGCGACTACTTTCTCGGTTCATGTTTGTGGAAGCGACTTTCCTGCTTGCAGCTCCTTTCAGGAGAAGTAAGACAACATCTTGAACGCTGCTTACAACTATTTCTGTGAGATTCTCAACGTATACGCCCTTCTTTGAATCCTCACGCATCTGTCAAGCACCCAGAGTTCAATCAGTGAAGTTCATTGGTTTCTAAAACAAATGGGTAGTGTAAACTACACGGTGAACAAGATGACTCGTCCAATCATGCTTTAGAGGAGATTCAATTGTTGGTACTATACGTACTTGAAGGTTTGAAGAGGAAGGCTCTAAGAGATCTGTAATCTGCTCATTGTAGATTTCCAGAAAAGAGCACTTGCAAACAAATCGTAGCTGTTCCAGTTGTCGGTCTTGTTCTTCCTGTGGATACAACAATTTACCACATTGCATTAGAAGAAATTCGATGCACCTTGAAACTAAGATCAGCTCTGAAAACCACTCAAATTGAATGCAATACCTGCTGAATCTTTGAAAACAAGTACTCAAAAATGCGTGGTGTCATTCCTCGGTTATCACTAGGTCGGTCACCAAGGCTGGTAATATCTCCGAGCATTGTGTGTGTTTTCCCACTTCCAGTCTGTTACATGAATCAACCCGCTCTTACTATCAATCAGTTTACGCACCAAGCGAAACCTTACACAAAGAGTCTTCTACCGAACATGAAAACAACACATGGCCCTATTATCCCCGAATGGAAATCAATTCAATATTTTGGCAGATTCATGCTGTCCAAAACCAGATTTTAGTTCCAAAATACGCTATTAGAAAGGGCTTTTTGAACTCTGCAGTGGAGGATTGGATAGGGAGCAGATTAAGAGAGTTAATCACCTGGCCATAGGCAAACATGCAGCTGTTGTAGCCAGCCATGCAATTCTCAACGATGGGCAACCCAACCACTCTGAACAGCTTCTCCTGCAAAAACAAGGGCAAACCGTAAATGATCATGATGGAGAACACAAGTCACAGCACCAACAATAGCCAGGCAACTGACCTGTGAGATGTTTTCTCCCGCGACATGGTCGAAGGTGAAGCGTGTCTCGGGTTGCCCCGCCCATGTGATAGCACGAGGTCCATCTTGCCTCAAGCACCTGCTAAACTCTTGGCTCGCAGCCTCCTTCCCACTGATCGGCCTCGTCCGAATCACAACCTGCACACTGTGGTCGTCCCAAAACGAAACATTCTCTTCAAGGTCGAACTGCTGCGCCTGGCTATGGTCAAGCACAAGCGCTCTCTGCACACCGGCACGCAGGCTCCCAGGGCTTGCAACTGGCGTGCCAATCCGCCCTGCAAGCGGAATGAGCGGCTTGCACGGCGTGTTGAACTTGGTGACCGCAGCCTCGATCTTCGGACCAAGCGACATCCTCCGGAGATTACCATGCCTGGAGTTGTTTTCCGCTTCACTCCCAGAAGTGGAAGAGTAGTCAGTCGTGGTAGCTTCTTCATCACTGCTTCCAGGATTGGAAGCTGGACGACGTTCCTCTACACCTGCCACATGAGCATCAAAACCTGATGGAGTTACTCGTTTGCAAGTATACGAAGCCAGATTACGAGGCGATGGAGTAGGTTGGCGTACCTGATGAGTTTTGAGGCCTAGTTCGCTTTGGTTTTGCCTTGAGTGGGGTTCCGGACGGGGTGCTATACTTCTCCGGGCTGCTCGGATTGCTACACGAGGAGGATCCGATAATGGAGTCGGTATTTTCTAGGTGTGGATATGAAATGCTCCTGGGGAGGTGCTTGGCCTTGGCGGTCCGCTTCGACTGGGGGTTTGAGGAGGGTGAGGTGTGGAGATTGTTCCGAGCTGAGGCGGAGAAGGAGGAGAGGGGTGGGCGTGCAGGGGAACTAGAGTTGTGCCTCATGAGCGCAGCCTCTTTGGGCTTCATCGATGACGGCTCCTCCTTGACGGAGCGCGGCTTTGCTGTGATGCCTTTCACCATGTTGATCAATCTCTCCCCACGTTCAGGGCATCACTCCGTCGTTTCTCCTCAACCGTCGACAATTCCAAGCTGCGGAACCCATTGGCTGCTGCACTGAGGTGATATTCACACGCATTCGAGCAGCTGCACAGATGCAAAACGTGGTCGCTCTTGTCAGTGGAACACTATCTATTATCAAGGGTCCAACTGCACTTGAGCTCGCGCTAGAGACTCGCCGTGGTCGTGGACGTCACACGCATAGAAATTTTGAGCTAGGAAGTAACCAATGCAGCTCAGAGAAGTAACCTAGCAGAACATCTCAAAAACTCCTGTTGGAATATCGGCCCGAGGTAATCATGTGAGCAAGAGAGAGCATGAAGAGACCACGACCAATGCTACACTATCTCCGAACACTTCAAACTGGGACCCCGCAATGCAATCAATTCACAATCCATGTCGCCACTTCCCACACGCAAGTCGACATCGCCCAATAATCAGAAGACTAGTCTGATTCAAAAACTTCAAATTGAGAGCTACAGGGATGAACGGCTGCCAAGGCTCCACTCGCCATAGACGCCCTGAAACCTAACGCTTGGAACCTACAGGATGACAAATAATCTCGGTCCACTCCATAACTTCACTACCCCAACGTCGAGCGCAACCCAAGCTACTTCCGAACACGATCCTAGACATCGAATTCCGATCAAACACCTTCCACCGCAAACAACTGAAACTATCAACAAAACCACACGACCAAGTTCATTAATTCGCCAATTTTGAACACACCACCAGTTCCCCTCACGTCGAGCTCGGAGATGCAGCAACCTCACACTGCACCTCCGAGCTGACTAATATAATCCACACCTCCCACTACTGACCAAGTTCCGAGAGAGTCCCACCTCGCAGCCACGCTTGCCAATCAATGAGAGCTCAAAAATAGAGCTGCCATGGATTGCGGGAAAGATTCTGGTGGAAATCAGCGACGCCAGAGGCTGCGCGCAGCAACATAAGTGGGAGAGGGACGCTATCGAAGTTCGAAGGACAGTCTACCGTTGGGGAAAAGTGGCAGCCCAACGGTTACAATGGCGGAGCTAGTACTCCAGACTACTACAAACAACGAGGCTAGTCCTGTTCCTGACGCTGCAGCCGCAGACACACACACCCACCCACCGCAGCGCCTGCTAGACATTCTAGACATGCCGCCGCAGTATCACCCCGGTATCAGACACTTGTATCAGGGTGTCTCCCAGGTTTCACATCAGTATCACCCAGATAACGCCCCAATCTCACCTGAGTGACGGAATTGCCTTCACCATCTGAAGGAGGATTTTCGGAGGAAAGCTGGGCGCGGGTGCCGAGACAGGTGCCCGAGATCAGGGGCTTTATTTTGCTCCTTTGTTTTCCCTCCCAATGGAATTTGAAACAGAACAGGGTTTATCTGCTTACATGTGAGGTGGGACGACCCGAACCCGGCGGGCGACCCAATACCGTTTCCCTCTAGAATCTATGCCTTTGCTAGATTCCAGGGATGACCAAAGATGTTACGACCGGCTACATCTCTTCAATATCTAGGAATTTTGTAGGAGGAAGCGGTATTGGGTCGCCAGTTGATTTCGGGTTGTCCCACTTTATGGCCATCATTCTTCATGTCTTGTAATTTTAGGACTTTTTTGTGGTTTCGGTTTCTGTTCCATGGTGAGTAAAGAGTGGCCGCACTTATTTGCATGCGAGCTTACATTCTTGTGGTATTTCCAAATTGGGAAATGCTGCACTGTTTTTGGTAATCAAGGCAAAACAATTTCTCCAGTCAAAAACCTTTGCGAACATATTTACCAAAGATCTAGATGTTGATTCTAGAAATGCAGTAAAGGAACTTCAGTAAACTAGAATTGCTAAAATTTGATGTCATTTTTGAATGAATTCCTGAATTTGTGGTGGGAATTTGCATGATTTCATGTTATGGGTTACCATGAGGAACAGTGCATATGCTATCATATTGGCATTACATGAGTATCACTGAGATGAATCTCTTGAATCGCATACTTTCCAAAAAAAAATTGGACATTCTCCATGGTGAGCTGAGTACAGTATGTATGAAATTGACCACTGCAGACGATACAAGTCATACATTCCTTGAACTGTAGAAGGGAAATCTAACCAATAAAAGAAACAGTTGCTCAAAATTGAAATTATTTCGAGAACGTGGAAAGATTTATCAATAGATAGTTCATTGGCTTAATATGGGCTCTGTCTTGACATTCTGTCAGAGTGGGCTCATTCTCATGCCCCCCCCCCTTCTATTCGGGGGGCCCACCCAAATTAAAACATTTTGTTGAAACTTCCCTCTGTTGTTAATTCCAGGTCAACTGCATATTCATTTTGGTTTTTGATCGGAATTTAGGTCTTGCATAAAGCGTCAGAAGAGAAATGAATGAAGTGCCAAGTCATTGACTTTAATGACTTTGGAGCATGTAAAATATTGTTGTGGTGTTATAAAAAGTTTGTTGTGGTGTTATAAAAAATAAATGCTGTTTTTGATTGAGTTAGTTTGACTCTTTGAGAGTGATTAGGTTCTTATCCCAATGCTCGATCAGGCTTTAAATCCATAATTGTGAAAATGACTTACAACAGTATTTCAAATTTCTATTTCATAGCATTTTTATCACTTGTTCAAAAGCATTCGACTATAGATTATGGCAATTTCTATCATTTGAAAGATATGGGCATACACCAATAACCCCCATAGGACCATTCTCTTTTTTTTAAAAAGAGCCCATATAACCCTGGGGGACAATTTGCATTTTGGTTCGGTTCCTGAATTTTTTTTAAAACCTTTTTTTTTAAGTCTTACACTTGATTTTCCTTGATAAGAGCTTTGTAGAAATAAATTTTAAATTTTCTTTGGATTCATTATATGAAAGTTATTGGCCTTCAAAGTTAAATTGGAGACTCCGGAGTTTGGACAGCTCCAAAACTTTTGCCAAAAGTTACTATTGACATTGAGATTTTCCATACTCGTAAAGAATTTTACTTTCTTTGAATATGTCAAAAAAATCTTGTATTTAGTTGAAAATAGCATAATAACCCAAGTCAAACATTTTCACACATTGTCGGGCAAGGTACCAAGAAAACTTCTTCTTTTCTACCTAAAAGCTAGAGATCTTCATATGTTTCACTTCAAAAAAAAATCCACAACAATATGTGGTGTAAACCTTCTTATTGACCATTTAGATGATCAATCTAAAACATATCAAGTTCAAATTTACATAATGAAAGTAACAAAAATGTCTCATGAACCACGAGAAATAAACATCACAAACACAAGAACAAATGATTGGCATGCAACTTCACCAGTGATTGAACATGTGAGTAGGTGAGCTAATGGGTGCCTTACAATGACAATTTTGACTTACAACTTAATTAACTCTCATGGGAATCCACATAAACAAATTTATCAAACCATTGGGGACTATTCCTTCATTATGACCAATTCTCAAATGCTTACTCTGAATGAATGTCATGCAAGGTGACAATTTGGTTTGATGGATGTTGTTGTAATACCAAGAAAATATTTGTTCTAAACCCATGCCGCCTGTTATAATGAATTTTCAGTTGTATCAAATGCTTTTGTAAAGAGAGCCCACTGTACTCATAAATAACCACCGAGGTGAACAAATTTTATTTTGCACTAGTAGACCCCTATTGTCTCCAATGTAGCATGGTTAGTCCCCAATTAAGTCCCCAATTAAGTCTATAGTTAAGTCCCCAGTTAAGTCCCCAGTTAAGTCCCCAATTAAGTCCCCAGTTAAGTCCCTAGTTAAGTCCCCAGTTAAGTCCTTGTAGTATGGGCATCCAAGTGCATCCATCTCGGTCGGAATCGGATGAACGAATGCCTGCCCTGAAATTCAAATTGTATTTGAAACGGGCAGATGAAATGTTTCGGGCAGCAGACGGTTGTGCAGTCATGAGTGGGTCCTGACGTTCATTGATTAGGGCATCATTATCATCCATCCGAAAAGTTCCGTACCAATGGACAGAATTCCCTGCTTTCTTTACCCGAGGCAAACCATTATAATCAACCCCAGGGTTTAATTCATTTAATTTGAAGAATTCACTTCATGAATGGATATCTTTTATGATGACTTGAAGGGTTGGCGGTTCAACCCTAGTTGTAATTTGTTTTTCTCTTTAGGTTAGTGAAGAGAAAGTTTTTTTTTTTGTGGAAGATAAGTCTTGATTCTATTCAAAGGTGGTTTTAAACACCAATACATTAAGGTCCTATGTAAATACCATTTAATTCAAATATCATTTAGATTTCACCTTATGTTGTTCCTCATGAGGAAAAAAAGTTGAAGCGGTATCATTTCTCGTGATATGGAGCCTAATGTTTTTTTGCTCTATTCTTGCCCGATAAATATAGTTTCATCACTAACTTCCATTTAGAAAATGGGTGTATATGAATGAAAATGATGAAATTGGATAAAATAGGTGACAAATTTGGGCAATTTTTTTACCGGTATCTATTTAGTTTTTGCAACATAGTAAATGAATGTGGGATCAAATGGCACTAAGCCCGAATTCAAAAATAGCAATGATGAGTTGCTTGAGAGTTAGCCACATGGTGCAAAAATTAACTCGTGCAATTGAAAAAAATCAAATATAAATAAGTGGATATATATATTTATGCGGCTTTCGTGATTCCCTATTTATAACAATGTTCACTAAATTAGTTCTACTAGTACCATGAAACGAAAGTTGATGCAGCCATAATATGATGTATTTGTAGCAAGGAGCAAGGATTTTTTTCTTGGCAACAGACAAAAGAGCATTGCTGACAAATGTGGGTTTGCTAATAGTTTGAAGGGATGTTTGGATAGTGGCCACATGTGAGTTTGCTAATAATTTGGAGGGATGTTCGGTTAGTGGCCAAATGTAGGTTTGCTAATAATTTGGAGGGATGTTCGATCAATGGCTAGTTGGGAATCTATTGAAAGAAAAAAGAAAAAACACTGGCAAGGAGATATCCTGTCCTGCTAACCAAAGTTTTCCAATATTTATTTGAAATCCTTGTTTTATAAAATATCCTTCTACTAGGGCATTTAGCAAACCACTCACTGAAACATGATGCAGCAATAAAGGGACAATGGAGACCTGTAACCACTGCTTCATACAACCTAACATTCTGTTGTTGTATGTGTGGGACCTGATCCACAGATATGGTCTCCTCCTTAATTACACACATTCTACATTGTACTTACAGGAGAGCAAGGATCAGATGCTTGGTCTCTCACAAGTCCAGAAATTTAACCCTCAATGAAATCAAACCATGACGGATCAAAACAGACTCATCACCACTGCCCAGCTTACTCAACATTGCTAGACCAGAAACGAACACTCCAAACAATGACAGCAACCTCAGATGAATCTCGCGCACAGTAGGAACAAAAACTCAGCAGGAAGCTATAAAACTGTGCAAAATCCAGTATATGATTTGTAGACACATGTGTTAGTTTTGATCTTTGCTCTGGCCACATGCATCGGATTCATGCTCAAGTTTCGGGTAACATGGTGATCAATCAAATGATGAAATCTCTGCAATGTCAAATATGTGGTCAACTAGGTAAACTTGACAGAGTATGAAGTAGTAGTACCAACAGGTTCAAGTGAGGGGAAGGCCAGGCTTCTTTTTTCACAAAATTCCAACACTTTTCCAACACTTTACCCAAAAAGTGTCATATTCTTTTACCCTTTAATTTGCCAAAGTCCTGATGTGTCAAATCTTGGCCTTACTCATTGGACTAGAATGAATAGTTTTGATATGTTTTTGGTGTGAAATTGTCAAAGAAATGTAGGGGTTAAGGGCGAGCGAACTTTGGACGATGGGAGAATCTAGGAATGTATTGGACTATGTAGAACATCATCAAGGCAACGCGTACATTTCACTTTCCTGCATCGTTGGCCTAGGGCAAACATCATCAAGATGCCTGCTCCGATGCCGGTCTCATTTGATGACAAACTATGGCCTCGTTTCCAATTTTGGCGGAGGTGGCTTGTAGCGCCCCAAACTTTCTAAAAAGTGTGGCAATGACCAGAAAATGGTCGCTCGTCCTTGAAGGGTTAATCAAATGATGAAATCTGTGCAATGTCAAATATGTGGTCAACAGGGTAATTTTGACAGGAGTGTAAGTAGTAGTACCAACAGGGTTCAGGTGAGGATATGGCGGATAGAAGCAGACTCCTCACTGAACCTGATGGCAGAGTATGGGCCAGGTTCAAACTCTCACGTGACTGAGCATCCACACAGCACAGGCAACCGTTGCGATGGAGATGGAGGAGCTCAGTGGTAGCCGCCTAACAGCAACATGCAAACGATTCAGTCTATTAAGGAATCTATGGCAGCTAACAGTAGTAGTGTCCAGCAACATGCAAGTGATTCAGTCTAAGGAATCTATGGCAGCTTGCAGTGTCCCCCGGCTCTCTAGCTGCCTAAAACTCTGTTGATAGTACTAGAATGTCATGTTTGATAACAGGCAACCGTTGGGATCGAGATGGAGGAGATACGGCGCAGTAAACTCATGGCCTGCAAATGATTCAGCCTGACTGCACAGTAGGAGCACAAGGAATTCATGGCAGTATGGAATCAGTACACTGATATCAAGGCGTTCATGTCGTGGTGTGTGCATGAATCCTGTGTGCGGAGGATCTAATTGTTCATGCGTGTGGTCCTTGAGCTATTAGGCAGTCCTTCCTGATCCCCTGTCGTCGTCGTCATTGTTTTGCGCTGATTCGAGCTACAAGTCGTTAGGTTTCAAATCGTTCTAGCTACGCAACGGCTACAGAGATCCACTCAGCGTGATTGTGAGTTTGAGGCTTCGGAATCGGTCGTCTCACTCGCTCGCGATCAGTTGAGTCGCGCGACTGTCAAAACGTTTGCGGAGGTCAGTGTAACTTTGAAACAAATCCGCAGATGATATTTTTGATAAACGTGGCTATCACAAGAACGTCGACGTTAGGTTCAGGACAGGAACTGTGAAGTCTAGTGAAAGTGGCATGATCCAGAAACTCAAGCCATACTAGGGAATACGAAGCGAAGCGCATCCAAGTCGACACTCACTAAACTTTCTTTCCGGCTTAAAATGAAACCGTTTAGAAACCTCGTCATGTCACACAAAAGTCCGAGGAATGTCGGCACAAGTACTACTTACACGACGACAATTGCATGAGGCATGGTCCTAATTGATTTACTTCCTGAGAAGAGTCTGCCAAGTACTGAATCAGATGAACTTATTAAATTTCACAGGAGAGCGGCGCCGCAACTCCAGTTTCTCGCGCTTTAGAGCCAGCTTCGCCTCTGGAGCATCACCTTTCGGTACTTCATCTTCTTCCACGAATTTGGGTGGTTTTTCACACATCCCAGTCTCTACAATTTCAAATTGTCTCCCAGTTTCTTCTTCCCCACATTTGATTCCTGGATCAATCGGGTCATCGGCCAAGTCATCGGCCAAGGCTGTAGAGATGAGCCTTTTGTGATTCTTATGTCCATGTTCTCTCCACTCTTCATGATCATCACACAGAGGCATGATCAGAGGTTTTTTCTGCTCTTCACAAGTGCCGGAGGTTATGTTCTACGGTATATACTTTCGTATCAAGGCCCGGATGCATGTTAATATTCCGAAAATGTTAACGTTTCCCATGCTTGAAGCTCCACCCTTGAGCTATGAGTCTAAAGTCACAGCAACCATGACCCCGGGAGTCTTTGCATCAAAGCAGCCAAGTCTCACATCCGCTGCTTTCAGGTTCCTACGGTGCGGATGCGCCATACGCATGCCCAGCTCTAAGAGGAATACTCACACTGAAAACTCAAGGGTACCGCAACACAATGGTCATTTGACCCTGGATCCTGAGATTCATCAAAGCAGCCTCTCGCCTGTGAACCGAGAGACGATTCAGCTCGTTTCGCAACAGTCCTTTGATCGTGCAAAAATCCAACTCCAGGGTAAGAAGGTAGCATCTCTCAGCAGCCTTGACTGCTTCTACATAATCATGTGCGTTGATGTCAACTTTCAAGTCAATTCCTGAAGTTGATTTCAAGTCAATGTGAAGCTGTGCCTTGGTAGTGTCAAGCTCCTGAACACTGCTTCTTGGCGGTCCATCAAGCCAGAATCTCTGGCCTTCTATGTCTCAAAGTAGCAAACCAAACTCTCTCCTGTGAGGAGCTTGTCTAGAGCAGGGAACGATATGTTGCTATCCTGAAGCTGCATCGTTGTCCAGACCAGCTTCAATTCTTCAGCCATGGCACTGAAACTACCCGCGCATTAGCTTGCACTGCTGCTTGTTCACCCACACGGCGCTGGAGGTTTTGCAGACATTCTTATTAATAGAAAACGCTTGTTAAAGTTGAGATGGCGGCTCCTAATCTGCATAAGGAAACTCCTTGCACACCGTTTCAACGGCACACCTTTGGAAATGATCATAGCTCCAAATTTGCTGCTCGGTGTCTGAGAATCCTGGTCCAAGCAAGGAAAACTGTTCAATGTGTCCATCTCTAAATAAGAACATATAACGGAACTTCTGCAGATAATTCGAAGCTCGCCACACAAGGAGCTTCTCAAATTTTCCCCCTTGGGAAAAGGGGAAACATGGCCTAATACCCATGGTTTACATCAAGGAAAATGGAGTTGTTTATTTTCCCCTATGAACATTCCCTATGTCACTTGGGATAGCGGTCTCATTTCCCTCTTTGGAATTTCTAACATGGGAAAGTTTCTCTGGTTTCCAACATTCTACTGTTAATCGGTTTTTTCTCATATGGGAAAGAATAGTATATTCTACTTTTCTGGCAACATACATTCAAAGAATAGTAGCACTGTAACTGAAGTACATATTTTGGAGAGCATTTAGGTGAGACTACTTGTGGCGATGGTTGCTCGGAGCTAGCAAGCTCAACAGTCGAAGTATCCAAGAGCTCCACAGTTGAAGCATCCAATAACTCAAAAGTGCAATTCTCTTCATCCTTTACATCACAAACAGCTTCTTCCAATTTGATGTTAGGACAGCTAGGCATGATAGTGACCGGCAACAACACCGACTCCTCCGTGCTCGATGCATCAGTTAAAGCCGCATCTGCTATACAAACATCACACATACCGCGAGTCAATTCAGGTTTCACTCTCAGAAAAAGCTGAACAAGAACTTTGAAATCTCAAAGAACTGGGTTTCCATGTAACCGTTTGAGTTCGTCTACACAATGCTACCAAAACACAGTGCAGAATGTGTTATTCAATGTCCATTAAGATGCTAATGCTCTAGACATTTTCCGTAGAACTTGAATACATGGTACATATTTGCTAAAAGAGAAGTAGAACAACCTTGAGCAGTTGTGGTTTTGTTATTAGAGACATTGGAGAGGCGACTCGCTGTGATCGGAGCACTTCGCAACAAGTAATCGAAATCGACGTGAACAGCGCCGCACTCTCTGGAATCCAAAGAGCGTGACAACATTGAGTACAAAGAGTCTCACCTAAATGCCCCCATCTTCAAATGTCAAATATTCTCCACTCAATGGGTTGTCCACGGAGACGCTTGGTCACATTAAATTTGACCACCTGTTTGACCAACTTGTGCCAAGAACAACTATATTTGCCATCGGTCATTGCCACAAACTTTCTCGAGCGGGGGCCCACTTGATTTAACAGGCACAGTTCTACAGTGCCTACCAAACTATCCAGCTCGATTGGAATCCCAGCCACAACAGACTCATTGTTGTCCGCCTCCATGTTATCATCACGTGAATGAACTTCAAGGACAATAGCATATGAAAATGGATCCCCATCCCTCCAATCCTCATGCTTGACAAGCATGATGTCACCCAATTCTGGGAAAGGTGGGACACATCCCAGTTGTCCAGCCTCTAACAAATGAGTTCTAGGTGCTTTGTCCTCAAGCTCATATGCCACCACATACTTGTTCTGGGGAATTGGAAAAGTCATAAACTTATAGATAAGTTGCTGCACCAGCCTGAGAACGGTTTCCCTTGATTGAGCATTCAAGATTTGCATCCCTGTAATATGATGAACTAGCGGCATTGTTGAATCACGATCCTCCATTCGTTGCTCAAAGTAGGCACTTTCAAAGAACACTTGCATTTTTCCTTGGAATTCATGAATGAAGAATGCTAAGATTTTTTCCTTCCACGTCCATGAATGCACTGTGGCTCCCAAATCTGGTTCAACTAAAACCATGTCATTCACCCGGTATTCCACACCTTGTATCAGTACAAAACTGAGTTTACATAAATCCAAGTTGAAAAAACTTGCATTTTCATTGTTCATTACCCCCTGTCTCCTCCAAAATTCTTCCAAATAGACTACCACCACACGAGTTGCCTGTTTCACAACCGGGCATCTGGGGCCTACACAGATCCCTTTCGTAGCAATCAGGCTTTTGCATGGGCATGACTCCAAACTTGGAATGACTTTAGCCAAATTCCTTGCCATCTCTTGAGAATATACCACAATGACCCGATCGCCATGCCAATCATTACAACCTGATGCAATCTCAATCTTTGGAGTGTATACCTGTCGTGATTTAAATAGAAAGCTATGAACCTTTTCAAAGCTCTTCCATGAGGTAGCATGCCATCTTTGTCAATCCTGATATAGGAAAAGGTCTTGGTGAAGAAATAGCGTCTGAAATAATTCAAGTAGGACACTTCATTTGACTTCTGGTTTGTAGGAATAGCCATATAGTTGGAAACTTGTCTCTCAAATGAGTAACACCAGAAAATGTCATGACAGCCATGCCTCAAAACATCATCCAAAAGCTCCCCACTTCTAGCAACATGCTCAAGGGGTGAAGAACTCGGCCCAACACTTTCTTCCAGTCTGACTTGCCATGCTGCTACAAGGGTCCGTGCTATGTCAGTAGCAACCTCTGTCCAACCATGTTTGCGCGTATGGGAATGAAACAACCTGTAGATCTCAATCAAAATTAATCCCACCCCACCAAGGACAGTATCCCTCTTGAGGTCAAGATGATCCAGAATGTATGGGAGGCACCACATGACAAACAGCTGGTACTCTTCCGCCTTATAGTATCCCAATGATTGGAGTTTCCGTCGCCATCTTCCTCCTAAGCCCCTTGGTTTGTGTTTTGTAGCTATTGCCAATGCCTTTTCAAGTTCACCCATTTGACCCACTGCAGTGATGCTCTCAACTAATAATGCCACATACTTCTTCAACATATAGAGACAGGGTATGCATCACGTCGTAAACCAAGTCTCTGGAGATATCAAAACCATATAAATAATATAGCCGCCAAGCAATCGAGTATCCTGATACCCCACCTGTCCTCTCTACTTCTGTCCTATCTTTCCCCGACTACAGCGTTCGCCGATGAGATGGTGCAATTTGTATGCTTTCATAGCTTTGTACTGGAGGGGGGGTGGCGAGCTTCTCTTCGAATGTTACACTATAATAAGTTTGACCTAGAACTTGACGCATCTCTTCTTAGTTCCATAGAAACTTGATGCCGTCTGCACCCTCTGTAGCCTCCATCCTTAAGACCTCCAAATTTGCACTACGCAGGTGCATCTCCCATGAAAGCCATCAGCATGGCACGCAACCTAATCTTACCATCACTATAGCCGGGTGATTCAAGATGTTGACTGATGAGATGTGGTGGATAGGCATAAGACACTAGGAACCCTGTTAAAAACATGTCCTCCAATTCTTAAATGAATGGTTCTAAGAAGGCATTTTGGACACTTGAATCACCATGTTTTATGAGCTTGGCTGAACTTGCTGGTATGAAAAGAATTGGAATAGGACCCAATGATGAGACCTTCCCAGTGTTCAATATTTGAACTTCAAGTGTCACAGATTCTCGTTGTCTTGTCCTTGCGCTCTGAAACCCGTTCTAGTGGCCAAGTAAAGCAAAATTTCTTGGATCCCCCTTCATGCATGAAAAAGAAAAACATAGTGAGAAATGAAGTCTGGATAGTTTAAAAGTTCATAATGCAAAAAAATGTTATTCAGCTTTCCCATGAAAATCACAATCTTACCTTCTGTATGCATCTTGGTACATCCACAAGAGTAAAACACTCAGAACAAGGAAATGAGTACAAGCCAAGGTCACTCTTCCAATTGTCGCCACATAGTTCTTCACATCTCTGGGACTCCGGAAAAGCTTGAAAATTGCGTTTGCATGTAGGATTGGGACAAACAATTGGGACCTCCCACTCCAACTGAGGATCCCAAAATGCTGCATACTCTCTGACCTTTAAACCATCCCAGAACTCTTGAATTCTTCTTGGCATGAAATCCTTAGGTAAACCTTTCCATGCATCTTCGTTCCTCCAGAACTCCAAAAAATCATGACATAAGCTACGACTCAAACACATGAAAGTCAGAATACCAATTATGGGCAAATACTCAAATAATAGGATATCTTTTCTCATCTTATCACATGTTGGACACTTCTCGCAACATCCAGGGCAATCCCGTCTATGCTTAACACGGGACTTTGGATTGCAAAGACAGTCAAGCTTCAGATCAGAACAATCTTCTTTATGGGGCTTCAATACAGTTGGGGCATGGCTTGCTGCATCATCACCAGTGCAAAGCCGCCACTTTTGAGCTTCCACCATTCCTAGGCCTCTATAGATTTTCATCAGCTGCTTCCACGTCGTGGAAGCTTGGACCCCACCTAAGTCCCCATTCCAATCCGGACCTGCCAAAGATAGCAACCTTTCCAACGAAAGGTTCATGTAATCCAAAGATCCCGAATTGGTCAAGTGGGGTTGGTCTTTGAAGGACCCAAAG
The DNA here is from genome assembly GCA_963971425.1 of Bryoerythrophyllum caledonicum. Lineage (NCBI taxonomy): Eukaryota > Viridiplantae > Streptophyta > Bryopsida > Pottiales > Pottiaceae > Bryoerythrophyllum > Bryoerythrophyllum caledonicum. The sequence continues at coordinate 7,714,428 of OZ020526.1, read as the reverse complement.
AAGGCCTGCATTATCTCGCCTTGGGACTCAATAGACATGTGAGATTTGTCGAGACGCACTTGCAAGTCAATGATCTGTGTGACAATAGCATCGTGCAGGCTTAAGGGTTCACATTCCAATCTTGGTGCTTGCAATGGGGAAGAAATACTTGCAACCATATTTGACAAGTCTTCTTCATTGGAAGGTAATCCTTCTGCATCTGCTGAAGTTTGACCATATTCTTGGGATAATGAAGGAATGGCCATTAAGTTGGCCCTCATCTTTTCCAAGCTGTAATGTCTATCAATTGTTGCTTGGGTCCATTTCTGAGTCCCATTGCACAAATGACAAAAGCAGGTTAAGAGATTGGACTCACTATAAGAAACCCGCGTTTGATGTAACGCGTCCAAAAACATGTATGAACGTCAGAAAAAACATGCTCTCGCGTTAATGTTGATGTCACCTAAAATCCGTCTACCTAGACAAGCAAAAAACATGCCAAATTTTATGTGACAGGGGTGATTTGAGGTTGTCAACGTCATGACGTCTAAAAGAACAAGGTCTCAATTGCTTTGGAAAAGGCTCCACGTGGACGGATGTACATGTCCACATAAGCAATGATTTTGTTAGGTATTGCCACGCGGGACTTTTTTTCATCCAACACCAATTTGACCGGGCAGTGGCGTGAAATTTGGAATTTTGCTGATGTGGATCCCCCATTGATGACATGTACAGTCCACGTCAGCTGACCTCATCCATTTGGGCCATTTTATCCCCACCTAGGGTTGTTAGAATTGACTTTATGTTGAACATGTCCATGTTATGGAAGACGTTTTCCTTAATGATGGCGCGTTTTTTACAACACCACAACTAACATGGAAGGCTAGTGCTGAACGTCAACAACCCGTCCGGCAATGTGTTCACATTCACATTTGCCATGCTGGAGTCCATGTTCACTTGCACATTCTCTTTGTTTATTTCAACGTTTATTGTAACATGCACAACAAGTATGGCTAAATATGTGGTGTCCACTTTAGCGTGGACTAAACATGAGTATAGGCAAACGAGGATGTTAGCGTTGATGTGAAAGATGAACATGCCATCAACATTGGTTGTTGGCTTTGACATTTCCAGCAACATGCATGGTGGTGAACCTGGCAACACTGTTGTTGTATTCATCCTCTATAACAACAACAAGCAATACATCCTCATGTTCTACTAATTCCAACTATGACATATAAAGCATGTCTCATCTAAGGCAATAAAAAATGGGAGATGTTGTTTCAAGCATCCCAAAAGACACTACATGTACGCTGTGACATCAATGAAGTCATGCAAGCATCACTTGTTGAACAGAACCTATGGAGGCTTGGCTAGATTGGCTCGCTTTGGTGTTGGGCCATTGCTTCCTACCATAGTAGCCGTCTGCTTTACTGTCTTCGTAGTACGTCGTGGGCAGGCTGATGGCTCACCTTGTGCTTCACTCTCTTCCTGCAAGAGTTCATAGGTATGACATATTAAAGTGCAAAGGACAATCTACAATTCCACAACGACATTGTATGTAAATTAGAGGAACTGCCCTTGTCTTCAATGACATAACAGTATGTTATTTGTAATGTCAACCATGACGTCACAACTGACGTGAAGATGTCATGTCTACCGTGTTCAAGTCGCAAAGTACATCATCTTCAATAGCAAGAGGATTCAAGGAATTTCCAAAGAATGGATTCATAGACTTTGTGCATACCTGGAGGTCTGCCTGATTGCTAGAAAGGGATTCACCCCCCTCTCGCTCCTTTATGTTCTCTTCACCCACCACTTCATTGCTCATACTCACAGCTAGATACTCCATCTCGGTGATACGACTATGTAACTTCTCAATCTCTCTTGCGTAATCGGGATGGACCTTACGCTTGTCCTCTTGTTGCCGCTAATAGTCCTTTGCCACTTCCGCATCTATCTCGGGGTCGAACGATAGCCTCCCTAGCACCATGGTCTACATGACAGAGCGCGACATTTACATCATAGAAGGACGTCAATAACTCTTTTGTGAGCATTAAAAAAGCACGGGAGAAAGAGGTACCAACGTGTAAACTTACAAATTCTTGAGCTCGCCCTTGTTGGAGTTGCAGCCTCTCCGTGGTGGCGAACACTAAACTCGGCTATGGCTAGGGTTTCCTAGCCATGGCTGAGGTCAGCTATGGCTGGGTTAGCTGGCTATGGCCAAACCTCCTCTTGTCCTCGTTCTTCTTCCCTTTGAGCTCCCCCATTGCCATCTTGATCTGCCGCAGATCGCCTTCCTTGCTCCCAGCTAGCTTCGTCCTCACCGCTCCATGGCTCCAGCCATAGCCGCCGCCATAGCCGCCGTTGCTTCGCTCCAACACTTTTAAGTCACCTCTCTCTATTCCTTGTTGTTCTCCTAATCTCCCTCCTCTTAGCGTTTTAGTCACCTTCGCCGCTCCCCACCTGCCATTGCTATCACCTTAGTTCAGTTTGCTCTCATCCGCACTTCCAAAAGTAAAGTGTGGGTGATGTGGAGGTTGCTTTTGTGTAAATCGCCCTTGGGCTCTTCCTTCCATGTGACAGACTTCATCCACTATGGATGAAAGCTGATCCGGCCTTTGATGATGTTCATCTTTTTGTTCAAAAACTTCTCCTCTAGGCGGTCTTCTACAATAGCTCCGCTGGGGATGACGTAGTTCCGTTGAGGATGTTGACACCAATGTCATGGGCGACGTCATTCTGGATACTCCCTACATGTTTGTAATGACGTTTTCATACACATATTTGGTGACATCATCGATGATGTCCACTCTTAAATGATGGCAATTGTAACGGCAACTGTAGTTGACAAAGTTTAAGTTGTAAGTGAATGATTTGTATATTATTGATTATGGTGTATTTTGCAATAAACGCCATATTTGATATATTGAGACTTTTTCAGCCTCAATTTAATGCTGATCTTATATTTGTAATCGATTTCTCGATTAATCTTATATTTTTAATTGAATTTTTTATTATAATTGGAAAGTTTATCCTCGATTCAAGAATATTCTATAATTAGAAAGTCAATAAAATGCATGAATTAGCTCAAAATAGGTGCTGAAATTATAGGCAAAAAGTCTCAAAACTCTCAAATTGTCTCAAAAGAATGAATATGACCATAATATAGGAAAGCCCTTAATACAACATGTGTGGTTATCTATTCTCTTCAAGTCGTTGCATCCTTGGCCGCTCTTTGATCTATTTTAATATTATCCAATTTGTAATTGAGGAATATACATAGCTCTATTCATTAGTATTTTGAAATGTTTGTACTGAAAAGGGGAACTATGAAGAAGTGGCTAGGCCAAAGAAAATTAACATTGTGATAAGGAAGTGCAAAATATGTTGCCTCGGTTAAGTAGACTCATGTAGAGCTTCTGCATTTACTATTTCAACTTTATAAACACCCCATTTTTCCCAAAACCTTTGTCTTTATTTTGATTCAATGTTTTCAGTTTTAAAACACCCAATGAGCATCTACACACTTTCCCATTTTTTATATAATATTGAGATTTATGCCTAAACCAATTAGCAATTCAACCATTTCCCATTTTTTTTTCATAGTTTTCAATTTTGCCTATACGGTAAACCACTTGACAAGTTCCCAATTTTTGTCATTCGGTCTTGCAAATTTGATAACAGCCCAAGACCACTTCATCCATTTGCAATATTTCGTTTTGAACCTTCTAAGTTTTCAAACATCCAAAGACCACTTCAAGCTTTCCCATTTTTTTTCTTCAGTCTTTTCACTTGTAAAACAACCGAGAAGCACTTACACATTTTCCAATTTTTTATATTCAATCTTGAGATTTCTAAAACACCTAAAGACCACTTCAACCATCTCCCATTTTGGTCCTTTGAGTTTTGCTGCAACCAAATCGCATTGGTTGACGTCAACCTTGAAAATAGCCAAGGACATACAAATTCTTCCATTCCCATTTTTTTTTCCAAGGTTTCAAAACACCCCAAGATCACTTCAATCTTTCATGTTTTACTAAATCAATCCTAAACCCCCCTAAAACAACTTCAAGCTTTCCCATTTTTTTTCTTCAGACCTGGGGCAATTTTAAAAGATCCAGAAAACACTTATATATTTCTAATATTTTTTTCAATATTCCAATCTTTGAAACCCTTCAAGAGCACTTCACTTGTTTTCCATTTTTTCTATTCACTCTTTTCAGTTTTGACTAAACAGAAGACCACTGTTTAATTTCCCAATTTTTCTAGTCACTTTTGCAATTTCTCAAACTACCCAAGACCACTCATGCAGTCCCATTTTAAGTTTTTGAACCTTCCAAGTTTCCAAACATATGAAGAGCACTTCAGCGTTTCCCAATTATTTCTCCAATGGGTTTCAATTTTAAAAACATTCGATAAGCACAAACACATTTTTATTTTTTTTACAATCTTCAGATGTAAGAAACACTTGAAGACCAATTCAACCATTTCTTACGTTTTATATTCAATCTTTTGAGTTTTGCCTGAACGGAAGACCACTTATCCATTCTCCATTTTTTTTTCATTCATTCTTGCAATTTTCAGAGAAGCCCAAGACCAATTCATTTATTCCGTTTTTGTTTTTTAACAGCAATAGGTTGTTATTTACGTTTGTCATCAAATTTTTAAAACAACCCAACAACTCTGAACCTTACCCTTTTTTTTTTAATACACTCTTTTTAGTTTTCCTAAACTTAAAGACCACTTTCACCTTCCGCATTTTTTTCCCCACTTTCAAATATTTTTAACAACCACTCAAACATTTGCCACAGAGTTCATGAATTTAAAGAATGAATTACTGGAACTACTATATTAACAAGCATGTTCTATGATATTATTTAAATTAATGAGCAAATAATCCCATATTTAATCAACTTAAAAATATTATGTATACAAAATATATGTAACATGTGCATTTAAGTTGAGCCATTAATATATTTTTAGTTTCGAGTGTTCTTGTAAGTCCATTAAATAATTTATCCAAAAGACAACTTACACCTTATCTAATTGAATTTATTTATTTTTGTGAGCTTTAAGATATCCAAATACTACTTTCACCTTTCCATTCTCTTTAATCACTCAATTTATGTATAGAACACTCCAAGATCCATTGCCACATCTGACATTTCTGTATCCACTCTTCTAAGTATTCTAACTTGTAAACATGTACCCGAAGACAACTTACACTGCCTTTCCTAATAAAATTAATCCATTCTTGTGAGTTTTAAAAAACTCAAAGACCAGTGACACCTTTCCCATTTTATTCATTTACTCTTGGAATTCTTAGAAGATCCCAAGACCCCTTCAACCATTCCCAAAGTTTTATATTCTCTCTTTTGAGCTACCCTAAAACTGAAGATCCCTTGTAAACTTATAGTTTTTTTTAATTCAACATAGGGACATTTTTATAACATTTATTTTCCACTTCATTCATTTCCGTAAGTTTTTTGTCTAATTCTTCAAAATTTTAAAACAACCCAACAACTCTAAATCTTACCCATTTTTTTAATTCACTCTTTTTAATTTTCCTAAAGCCGAAGACACTTTCACCTTTCCCATTTTCTTAGTCGCTCTTGCAATTTTTAGAACAACCTTATAGTAGTTCGTCCATTCCCAATTTTTGTTAATCACTCTTAGAGTTTGAAACACCCCAAAACCACTCACACCTTCTCCATTTTATTTTTCCACTTTCATAGTTTTTTAACAATCCAAGAACACTCAAACATTAGGCATTTTTTGGAATTCATTCTTCTAAAAAAATGAATTTAAAGAATGAATTACTAGAATTGCTATATTAACAAGCATGTTGTGTGATCCGTTTTAAATTAATGAGCAAATAATCCCATATTTAATCAACTTAAAAATATTGTGTATACAAAATATATGTAACATGTGCATTTAAGTTGAGCCACTAATAAATTTTTAGTTTTATGTGTTTCTGTAAGTCCATCAGAATAATTTATCTCATGTAAGCAAAGCCGATGTTTCCATACAAACAAGTTTTGCCTATCTATGTAGAGGAGCTACCTATTTTGCTCAGTTTTTTGCTTCCGGGCAGCGGTCTGCAGTCATCTCACAGTGAAAATGAATGTAGTGGCTGACGTGGACCTCCCGCGTTTTCTATGACGTTGCACTCAGACGAGACCACATTGTTACTGACATCCTCTAAAATTTGTCTGTCCACTGTGACATTTGCGCATTTAGCCTTTAACAGGAACACGTTTCATGCAACGTCAAAATAAAATTCAGGTATTGCAGTCGTTGTTTGACAAACGTTTGACGTCTCAAAAAACACGGCACGTTGAAGCCTTGACGCCACCTAAAACGTGGTTTTCTTATAGTGGTACTGTTCATTTTGAACTTGTGGCACTGTATCTGTAGCTCCACCAGATGCTGCCAAACCTTGCATAGAGTTCAATCTTCTCACATTGTGGTGAATCTTTCCCTTTGAAGATAGTTTATCATGGTTGTACCATGTCCTTCGTGGCACCAACTTAACAAAAGGTGCAAAATGTTGGCACAAATAAGAACATCTGCATGGAATTTTGTCGTCCATCTCAAACAATACCTACAAGTGTAGAAAACTTTAAAATATTGGAATCTAGTCATAGTACAACCCAAACACAATAGAGTAGGAAATGAAATAAACAGAGCCCACCTGCTGCATCTGGTGCTGCTTCAAGTGCCACTATGAGCCTCCTCTCATAGTTGCCACTTGCCCTGCCAGACCTCTCAAAACTTCCAGTCTGACTCGCCATGCTCCTTGTGACTGCTGCTCGTGTCGCTTAGAATCCTCCCCATCCCAACAACGGGTTGTCTTACACTTGTGAATTAACCCTTGCCCTGGTGTGTGGCAGTAGTGTCACAAAGTCGAATTTTTTACAAATCAAAAGGATGCGGATGAGGTGATGCGCGTATGAAGTCGGTCCCTCTCATAGCCCAAATTCTCTAAGCACGCTTTCCGATAACTGGATTGGAAATTGATCATCAAAAAGTGCCAGCACTCGTGAGATGTTCGGTGAAATATGTAGTATTCTCTATATAGAGCAGCTATAATAAGTATGCTCTAGATATTTTATTATAACTCATTGCAAGCCGAGAGCTTAAGGATAGCATTTGGATCACTTTCGCAACCCAAATTGTACTATCTTTCAGGCAAATGCAGCTTGAAACTTGTTGCATTTGAACATACCAGGCATTTTGTCTGAATTTGTTAATCTACTCCGACCACCAACTCGTAACCTAACTTGAATCTTAACCTAACTCCAGACATATCCCACCCAAGACTTACAAAGAGAAGAGACCTCTAGATTAATAACTCACCTGTGATGGTTGAATGCGATCTTCAAAGACACTATCAGGACTTCTCTCCTGAGAGATCTTTGTAGCGGTCTTGGAGATTGTGTTTGCGCGTATTGCTCGTTTGTTTTGGACAGTTCTCACATGCTTCATGCTTTCCAAGTTCCCCGCCTTTCATAACTAAGAGATATACTCGACGTCTTCTACGTCCTCGATGAAGTCAAAGTTCAGAAATCTATGTTCTGGCAACCTACAAATGTTTAAATGTACGCCACCACTAGATCACGACGGTTTTAGGTGCAGTGACGGTTTTGGGTGCATGGAAGCCTGTGGAAGCTCGTGGCTATGGCTTGTAACACAAACACAACCAGTTTGGCTATGGCTTAAGACAGACGCTCATCTTCGCCTCTGCTGCTGCATGCTTCAGCTAAGGTAATGGAGTTCATTCTCTAACTCTCTAGCTAAACAACTTTGTCTGAATTGTTTGCAAGTTTTAATTCTTTGCACATGTATGATTGAGAGTTTTTCTCGATGTTCCGCACTCAACAAATTTCTTTGTTGCTGCACAGAGGCTTCAGAGGCTGACTGCGTCCACTCCTTGAGGAGCCAAGAGGAGCCTGGTGAGTGCACTCTCGGACGTCAACAATCAAATGTCCTCAAGTGCGTTTCTCTCTCACGTTTTTTTTTAAAGTTTCGATGCTTCAAGACTTGTAAGTCGTGATTTGTGATTAGGAGGAGTTCTTTTTTGGAGGGAGGATTGGTGCATAGGAGAGCTGGAGAGAGTATTAGTTGCCGTTGTGATGGACAATTTGGCTTGGAGGTGAAATGCGATGCGTTCTTTTGAGTTTTTAAGTTTGGAATATTTCACTACAGTCTTGGAGAGAGATTTGTGATATCGAGCATCGATGATGTGTTGCGGAGGAGAGCTGAAGAGAGAGAGAGAGATTTCGTTGTTGTCGTCATAGGTAATTAAACTTGGAGGTGAGATGAAATGACTTGTGTTCGTTTGAGGTTTTTGGTGAGATGAAATGACTTGTGTTTGTTTGAGTTTTTCGGATCAATTGTTTCAGTTCTTGGAGAGTGATCCTTTTTTCTTAAGTACAAGTTCGTTTTGGTGTCTTGATCGATGGTGTGCTACGGAGGAGATAATCATAATCCACAGTTTTGTTAGCTATGAGCGAGGCAGTGAAGCTCTTGATTATGCTTCTCTTATCACAATTAGCAGAGTTTAAGTTCATTGTTGCACTGTCTGATTTAGGCTAGGGCACACATTTTTTAGTACAATGACAGGCATCAGAGTTGCATGAATTTGCTGTGTACACTTTCAACATGTTGAATGGAGCATCCTCTTGTTTACTTTTTCTGTAGCATCTTTGATTGCAGAATTGACAAGCTGCTTCCAACATGGCAACAAAAGTGATATTTGTTAACCAGAGTGATAAAAAGGAGTCCTTCAAGTTTAACCTCTTTGGTGAAGAGAGGAACCGTGTGAAAGTGGCCAACGTGCTGACAGTATTCAAGTCATCTGCAGTCATTTTGGACAATGGCAGCATACTCGAAGGTGATGAAGACGGTCTCAGTGTCGGCTGTTTTGAAGCAGGAAAAACATACACCATTTCGTTCTTAGCTCAAGGTATACCAAAATCTTACACTGCTCATTGATGGAATACTGCATTGATGGATTATATAGGCTCACATAGTACAAATGATCTGAGAATGTTTTAATTTTTCTTTGCAGAATCAATACAAGACCAGGACCACGGAGTTTTGACGAGAGTGGAGCCTTCAACACCTAAAGCAGTTGGTAAACTAAATTGTCACTAATTAAATTGATTAAATGTTACTTTAACACATGAATATCTCCTATCTTGCCTATTTTGAGATTTTCTTTTCAATGAAATTTACATTCCTGATACAGGTGTAGGAACAAAGGTCAAACTCCAAGAAGCCACTCTAGATGGTGAGATCAACGAATATGAGAAGCTAAAAAATGAACGAGTGTCTTTCAACCGCAAAAGAATGTTGCAGTTATTCCCTAGCATGGATCCTGCTCGTCTTGTCCTCAATATCAAGAGGCAACGACTTCAAGCACCAATTCACAACTACACACCACACCGCTTCAATGAAGCTGATTCAGACAACGAAGGCGTAGTACCACAGGCGAAGAGACAGTTGTTATATTTACGAGATGAAGAAGGCACTTTCCAAGTTCCCTCGCCTACATACGAACGGATCAATGGAAAGCCGCCTTCTCGTACCTCAAAAGATGGACTTAAGAAAATTCTTTCCACACCAATGGAAACTCTATAACATGAATATGTCCTCTTTTAGAAGTTGGATGACAGACAAGAGAGCAGCAGCTTACTTGAAGCAGAACATGCGATATGAGAAATCAACAGTGGAGGATGTGAAGAATTACTTGGCTCTTCGTGCACCTGAATTGGCTGGTATGACCTTTACGGAAGGAGGTACTGTTGTTACACACTACATGGGAATCGATGCCTTGTACCGAAAGTTTAAAGAGTACAAGCATGACAGTAACAAGCATGAAAACCAGGTATCAAAAAACTCTCACATGTGCATGGAAATGAGTACGTTCTTCTGTTTATAACATTGCACTTTGTAAAAAAATAAATCTAAACAAACCAAGAAAATAGATATTGATGGTATTTGGTTGGGAGGTGAAAGATGAGAATCATCTTGTTGATAGCCGAGCACCCATTGGTCTTGAAGACAGCCGAGCACCCATTGGTCAAGAAGCACCCACATCTACAGTTGCGGATGGCTATCCTAAGATTGACCAGGTAACATGTAAATAAAATACTTCATTAAGTTTTGTCATGTTGCGCACTTTGTTGGTGGACACATTTAACTTGTGTACAAATCTGTTGTCAATCAAGAATTAGTCAACACATCGGAGGTTCAGCAAACACATGTCAATACATCGGAGCTGCAGGAAGAAGTCTTAAGGTGAATATTTTTTTTCCATTACTCTTTTGTGATGATGCGGCTTGAGAGGGTGCACAGTTTGTGTCATCAGGGCATCCTTCATGATTCAATGCTTCCCATGCCACTTGCATGCTTGTGTGCCGTAACACTTCGCACCACTTACCGGCTTGAGTCCTGAACAGAATATTGCGGTTTAGTTATATATTGGGTCCCTTGGAAGAGGAAAAGTCAAAATATAAAATCATTTTATTGAATTGAAATGACTGAATATAAATGGAAGCAGGTTAAGGGCGGAGTTAAAAAAGATGCATGAACCATGTGCCGAAGAAACAATTGGCGCAATCACCACAGAAGATCAGCTTTTTACGCCTGAAGAAGTACATTCACTCTCTGAAGAAATGCATATAATTTACATTTTAAAACTATCATGTGAGTTACTTTTCACTTGAGGGAAAGCACTAAAAGCTCCTTGTGCCAGAATGAGGTACCGTGAACAAACCAGCAGGTTCAGATCAAACAATAGGTCATGATGCAGTTTTCATTGACTTCTTCACCACTGAGAATAAATTCGGAAACCAAACTAATAGCTGATGGAGTTCCAATCGTTTGAATGTGCAGGAGCTCACCAACAATCTTAAGTGTCCAACAGTGGAGACTCGTCTAAGCATTCACCATGACTAGCGACCAGCAAATGCTTCTGGGAAACACTCTAAACTTGTTCTGTCTCTGTCTTATTTCACCCCGAAAAGGACGATGAATTAATGGATATCTTTTCATCATTATATGATAGTTTCATGCGTGTAAAATTGAGGTTCTGAGTTCAAAAAATGTTCTCATGTTTCGAGAGTCGATTTCCTGAACTGTCGAAGTAGAGGAGAAACTGCCATTACAGGGAATAAACACAAATTGGGTAATTTTCCACAAAACCTTTCTAGACATTCATCAACAGAAGAAAACTAGCAAGGGAAATGGGTACCAGACATGTGAAGGACAAGAGATTCTCCCTCACCATTGTTTCCTCAGCTACGGTGAGGTCCTCAGAAAAGTGAAACAGAGAAACTACAGAAGCAACTCAACAGGAAGTTGTCACAAGATGAAAATAAGCAAAACAATGGACTTTGGAGGAACTGTCCGCACATCTAGTTGGGGCTAATCCGCCGAAAACCAAGTCTGAAACCTCGTGTTTGGTACGAAATTCAACAAAGTCATCCTCTATCGGTTAAGGAGATTGTTCCTTTTAGCTGCCATTGATTCAAAATTCCTACTGGTTGGTGATATGATTGTGCCAATGGATCGATTAAAATATTTATCTGGTAGCAATTGGAATCTCTCATAGTAAGGAAAAGTTGACATCGATAGAATAAACGGACACTTCACATACAGATCCTCGCGCTCCTAAAATGCCTTGGTGTAGCTAGGATACGAGAAAAAGTCTCTGTTAATTTGAGAGGTGAAGTCAATGGCTAGGGTTTTGGTGATTCGAGATCCTAGTGCAAGCAACTTGTGATGTGAAACTCCGCCATTAGATGTGATGACAAGAAAGACAGACTGTCAATTGAATTCTCTCGTACATAATGTCATTCACAAAAAACATGTGTAACGGGTGAAAAGTGATGTTGCGCGCTTGCTATCTGAACTTGGTAGATCATGTAAAGTTCCAACGCTGAATATTTGCATGGTGATTCCAGTTCAACAATCAAGTGTTCGACTCCGACATATCTGTTGGTGTAAAACCATACTTGTACCATAGTTGTAGGCCAACTTATTCCCAGGATCTCAGGATCTCTCATGTACTTAACACGCACCTTGCCTCGAGCAATACATCTTGAATGTTACATTGCAACATGGTATCAGAGCGTGTGACAAAGTGAGCTTTGCTCTTTACAGGAAGAGAGACCTAGAAGAGTCAGATCTGAGAGAGATCTAGTAGATTGAAAAGTTTAGAGAAACCTGAGAAGAAGATCTAGTTGACAGAGATGGCAGAGTTTAGCAAGAGTTCGAATTGTGAGGTAGGAGAGTCTAACAAGCTTGTTGGACCTCTCAACTATGGAAATTGGCAGATCAAGATGACTGCAATACTGAAGAGAGAAGGTTTATGGCCACTAGTAGGCACTAAGATAACTACGACTGTGTATCCAGTGACAGTAGAAGGTGTAGCATACACATAAGCGAAACTGAGTGAAGCAAAACAACGTGCATTAACAGTCTCACCATGTCAGTAGGTGATAACTTACTTAGAACAGTTAACCAACATAACAATCGTGCCGATGCTTGGAGCATGCTTCTTGCAATGTTTTCTGCAGGAGATCAGCAGCAAACTCAGATGATCAGCAACAAACTACACGCGATCTCTATGAGAGAAGGAGAAGACATCAACAATTACCTCACCACCGCGATGGATCTACGCAACGAACTAAGAGGCTATGGAGAGGAGATGATTGACAAGACTCTTATCAACCTCGTCCTCAATGGCTTACCCAACAGCTATGATGTTGTGATGCAAGGTATTACGTATCTTGACAAACCAAAATTTGAAGTTGTTATGGGGAAACTAATCACTGAATCGCACTGTAAGACACTAAGAGAACAGAAGATGGGCCACAGTAAAGCACTCGCAATCCATTACAACAAGAGTCTTCACAGTCTGCAGCGTGGAGCACCTACTTGGCATCATTTTGGCGCACGACCGGGAGGAGCGTCGGCAACATGGCGACCCGACACTCACATTGTTCACGGCGTTGGGCAATGGGCGTGGAGGCCAGGCGGCGCACCCCGACCCCCAACCACAGGTCCTCCGCAGGCCGTCAAAGAGTACGCGGCTACATGCCCCCCGTAAGCACGCCCGGTCACAGGGCCCCCGCAAGCATGCCCGGTTACAGGCCCTCCGTAGGCAACAGCGCCTATCTGTCGATCGCCAACCTGGGGTAACCCTAACCCCGTTACCCCGGCGCCTGGAGCTCCAGCTCAGGCATACATCCGTACCCGGATTACACTGGTCCTCAACCTTGGGGGCCAGCAAACAATAGGTAGTACCCTGGTATCGGGGGTCAGTCATATCTAATGACTGCGAGACCATACTCAGCAGCATATGTACAACCTCCAGGGAACTGAACTAGAGGTGTGATTTGTTATACTTGTGGTGAGATAGGGCACATCTCTTGTAACTGCCCCTACGGTGGCTATGCTACTGCTAACTATGTTCAGGAAGATGTAGGATATGGATACCCGGGATATGAGTGGGATACGGCGGAAGTCAACCTTATGGAGTATCAAAATGCCACATCGTACATGGACTCTGGGGCAAGTCATCATGTGATAGGAAATTATGACCACTTATAGGATGTAGGAGCTAGCTCTTCAGGTCATAATGTCACTACTGCCGATGGCAATACACATCATGTAGAGGCAATTGGTTCCTCCACTGTCAACACCGGCAATTCTGATGGAATAAACATTGATCATGTTTTGTATGTCCCGGCATTAAAGAAGAATCTATTATTTGTAGGCTCTTTGGCTGACCAAGGTCACATCATTGTCTTTACTGGAAATGATTGTCTTATTCTTGATCACAAAAAACATGTCTTGGCAAAAGGTTATCGAAACCTATCTAATGGTCTTTACAATTCACCAATATTCAAGACACCGCAACGGTAAACTCTATTACCATTGAATCAACCATGCACTTATGGCACAAACGATTTGGTCATATGAACTATGCAAGTCTCCAACATTGTACCAACGCCAAACGAGTTCAAGGATTACCTATTTTTCCTACTATAAGGAGTATTTGTGGAGATTGCTTAGCAGGGAAACAACATAGGGAGCGTTTCTCAAAGGCTTCTACAAATCGAACCACTCAGGTACTACAACTTATCCACTCAGACCTAGTAGGACCTATTCGTACACCCTCACTCAGTGGATCACAATACTTTATAGCATTCACAGATGACTACTCAAGGAAGAGTTTTGTTTACTTTATGAGAAGCAAGAGTGAGTCTTTTCGTAAATTTTTAGAATTCAAAGCTCGTGTTGAGAAAGAAACTAGCAAGAGCATTCAGACACTTAGAACGGACAGAGGAGGAGATTACCTATCTCATGAATTTGGTTCTTATCTTGTCAACCAAGGCATTCATCATCAATTAACTATGGCATTAACTCCACAACAAAATGGAGTTAGTGAACGTAGAAATAGAACTCTCATAGAGAAAGCACGAGCCATGTCTCATGCTAGCAAACTACCAAGATACCTATGGACAGAGGCAGTGAATACAACTAACTATTTAGTCAACATTAGTCTCACTCGTGCAAACGGTGGCATGACTCCAGATGAAAAATACAACAAAATTAAACCTTCAGTCAAACATCTTTGTGTCTTTGGATCACTAGCCTATGTCGATGTCCCTAATATCAAGAGATCCAAATTAGATAGCAAAACTCTCCCATGTGTTCTCTTAGGTTATGACAATCAAAGCAAAGGCTACCGACTTTTTGATCTACACACCAAACGCATTCACATGAGTAGAGATGTAGTTGTGGATGAAAACCAAATGGGATTTGTTTCCATAAAAGCCCAAGTTATCTCTCCTGAAATTATCGATCTCTTTCCAACACCTTCACTCTCTTCAGCTAGTATTTCAAGTGAAACCATAGAAACTCCTCCTTTACCTAAACTACCACAAATTGAGGAAGATCATCAACCTCCACTACCTGAGGCACAAGCTGAGTATCCACGAAGATATCCACTTCGTAAGCGTCGACCAAGCACAAGGTTCAAAGATAGTTATCTCTACTCTATTGAAACTGGTACTTTCAGTGAACCTCGCAACTATACAGAAGCCATCAAACACTCAAGTTGGAAAGATGCTATACAAAAGGAAGTAGACTCTATAAAAGAGAATGACACTTGGAAAGTAGTTGATCTCCTACCTGGTAAAAACCCGATCTCTGCCAAGTGGATTTTCAAAGCCAAACGTGGACCTAGTGGCAAAATAGAAAAACTTAAAGCAAGACTTGTAGCTCGAGGATTTGAACAAGAGGAGGGTATTGACTTCTTTGAAACTTTTGCCCCTGTTGTCCGATGGTCGACCATCAGGAGTGTCATTGCCCTAGCTGTTAGAAAAAAATGGCGATTACATCACCTTGATGTCAAAACTGCCTTTCTCAACGGCAAAATTGATGAGGAAGTCTATATGACTATTCCTCCTGGATTTGAGTATAGTGGCAAAATTGATGAGGAAGTCTATATGACTATTCTTCCTGGATTTGAGCATAGTGGCAAAATCTGCAAGCTTCAACGTGCACTTTATGGATTAAAACAAGCTCCACGAGCGTGGTATGGAGAGATCAACACCTATCTTCAGCAACAAGGTCTTACTAAGAGCACCAAAGAACCTAATCTATATTTCTCTATTTGTGATGGGAAATATACATTACTTCTTCTGTATGTCGATGACATTATCCTAACAGGAGATGATCATGACAATATTGCTCAACTCGATGCTCAATTAACAAGGCGGTTCAAGTTAACACATCTTGGTGATGCACAACTCTACATTGGTGTTGAATTACTCTACACAGATGATGGTATTAATTTCCATCAAAGAAGCTATATTGAACGACTACTAGAGAGACTTGGAATGCAAGATTGCACTCCAATCTCAGCACCTATGAATTCAAAGGTTAAATTGTGTAAAGACATCAAGACAAATCCAGTTGAAAAACTTGTCTACCAAAGTCTAGTTGGAGGACTTTTATATGCCACTATTAGCAGATGGGACATCCAATTTGCGGTCAATTGTGTTTCACGCTATATGAACAATCCTCAACAAGCACACCTCACTGCCGCCAAAAACATTCTCCGCTACCTGAAGGGCACACTTGACTATGGCATTTTTTACCCTTCTAATGATACTGGTGATCTATCTGTCTTTACAGATGCAGATTGGGCGGGAGAAACTGACTCACAACGCTCCACCTCGGGCATTCTATATAAACTTGGTTCATCTCCTATTGCATGGACTAGTAAGCTTCAACCTACCCTTGCACTATCATCCACTGCAGCCGAGTACAGGGTTTTATCTGAGGCAGCTCGCAATATCACATATTTTAGACGCCTCATGGAGGAACTTCAGATTAATAGTTCTACTCCTACACCCATTTTTTGTGACAACATGAGCAGCATCAAACTTGTTCGCAATCCCGTGATGCATCAACGAACAAAACATATTGAATTAGATCATCACTACATTAGAGAAAAATATAATGATGGATCAATTGTCATCACTTATGTACCATCCCATCTTCAACAAGCGGATTTGCTCACCAAGTCACTTGGTACCAATCACTTTATTACCAATAGGGATCTTACTGGTCTTAAACAAATTCCTCCCAAATCTGCCTAAAACCCGAAGTGCATATCTTGAAGGGACTCTTCTATCAAATCCGCACTCCCATGATTACCTGGCTAGTGTGCATTCATCTTTTCTCTTTACAAATCTAGTTAGCATCTCCCAATTGACAACTCGTGGTGCTCAACTCTTAGTTAGAACTTCAAACCAAGCTCTCTTCTATTCTCCCCATTGCTACAACTCAAATGTGGTTTTAGAGGGGGTGTTGGTGTAAAACCACACTTGTACCATAGTTGTAGGCCAACTCATTCTCAGGATCTCAGGATCTCTCGTGTACTTAACACGCACCTTGCCTCAAGCAATACATCTTGAATGTTACATTGCAACAATATCATCACCACTTGTCGGATGCGTCATTGGAGAATCATGAATAGGAGGTGCAATTTTGAGCTAGACCTTACATACTCGAATCGGACATACTCTTCTCTTCGCTTGGGATCCACCTCAGGAGGTTTCGCTTCGTCCTCTCACAACTTTCCTCACTGTCAGATCACCGATGTGCAACGTGAGCAGAAGGATTTCGACATGACAAATAGTGCTCAACAACCGCCTGTGAACCTGTTGAGCGGAGATGATGAGCTGTTTCTGAGGGTGGCTCCGTTTGTGCACAAGCAGATCGAGGACAGGAAGCCGGAGTTTGTCTTCTTTTTGTTTTGCTTTGGCCCATGAACCTCAAATTACAGGACAAAGAAGAGAGGTGTATTATCTTGCCCTTTACAAAACATAGAGTTTACACACCTCAATCATAATTTCGTACATACATACCGCATGGATGCTCAAAGGGGCATGTTTGACGCCAGTTTCTGAACCAACTGTTGGTTTCCATCAAGAACCCCCTATCTCGTTGTAACGGCATCCAATAACTCAGCCACCAATCAAAATCCATATTATTTCCATCTAGCAACTATAACCAGCACTTGCTACAGTGCAAATTAGCTAAGTGTCTGCTTCTATCAATTTTGTTCGATGCTTAATTACCTTATCGACCGCCTGTGTCAAACCCCTGGAAATCTTACTGGGCTTCGAGTGGGACTTCAGTTGTTTAGACCACCTACTCCGGGAGGTGGATTTCGTAGATCCAGCATTGGGAGATATCTTTTGCAATAACTGAGCTAAACATAATACGCATACGAGAAGACCTACAGGTACAGTGCAGTACATATTCATTCTATACTTTTCGATATGAGGAAGTATTGCGAAACCAAGTGTGGTGAACGTACCAACCACGAACACAATGGCCAGTGCTAACAACCATGATGCCCATTTCACCGCTCCCCGCACAGAAATCACAGCTTCCTAAACGTTCAATCCTTGCTGAGGTAACGCAGCATTAGCTCCGGCAATCACAGTTGCCAATGAGAAGAAAAACGACAAACTGTTGAAGATCCAAAACAAATGGATGATCCAATACTGCTTGATTGCAACAAACGCTTCATATGTGCTGGCTGGAGCAGTAACGTCTTGTAGCAGAAAGTCAGGAGAATAATATTCCTTGTAGCCAAGCGGTGGCTGCAACCACGCACCAAATGAAGCACTGGCTATGAGCGCAGCTCCCACGAGGATGGCGTTCGCTGCGTCCACATACACTTGCCTCTCCTTCTGCAAAGCCTCTGTCTCGCGGTACAAACCGGCCGGATCCTTGCAATCTATCGAGTAGATGATCTTTTCTAGAGGATCCTCGGCCTTCGATTTGGATGTTCCATCTGAAAGACATGAGGGAAACAGCTTTTGGAAACATTGACCAGCATCTTTTCCAGCTTGAGTAGAGTCTTCCAACAACCGCACTACAGCGAGTTCTCGTGGAGTGTATCCATCCTGGTTTCGTAAATTGACGTTGATACGATCAAACCCGAGGAGGAAGTCCACCCATGCTAGACTCTTGATGTGCACAGCATTATGAAGCGGCGTTTCTCGCTTTTCATTACTCGAATTCACAAAGTTTTGAAGCTGTGTTTCTCGTTTCAGCTCATTGCTAGAATTCCCAACAGTATGTGAGGTTGACAGCAGAGGTTGACAGTAGAGGTTGGCAGTAGAGGTCGATAGTAGAGGTATCAGTTGCTTGGGAGTCAAACTATCATTCCATGTTACGCAGTGAAGAATCGTGTCTCCCTTCGAGGTTTTCACAAAAACCTCGTCGCCTGGCCACCTTTGCACCAACTTCGTCACAACTCGCGAATGAGCAAACCAGACTCCCAGATGTATGGGATATATTTCAATGTGGCTAAGATCATGATCATCTGCATATCTATAATCCCACAAGTTCCAACCAATGAAGTTGCTACTAGAAATCGTGTTAGAACAGTTCGGGACAGAGATTTGATAAAGCTCCTCAATCAACCCTGCAGCGTTTCTTCCAGCGTTCTTTGCAGCGTCCTTTTCTTTTGTTGTGTGGTACTTCTTGAACCACGGAGAGTACAATGAAAGTACAGCCAAGTGAAGAGGTGTGAATCCATACATGTCTCGCGCATCTTTGATTTTAGACCAGATCAACGGTCCTTCGTCGCTTTCGTTGACACTCATTATCAGGCTCGTTCTATCTGAAGGAACAATTCCCTTGCGGATTAAAGACACCATTTCCTTTTCACCATGGAATGCAGCCCAATGTAAGAGAGTTGCGCCGCGGTACTGCTTCAGGCCTTTCCACCAATGCTCCTTTTTTAACTTGGAAAGTTTTTTCTTGAACTCGTCCAAATCTCCTTCCTCGACTGCACAAAAGAGCGGCTGTAGTTTCTTATGCACAGCATCTGAGCAGGGCTTTGAGAACTCATCAGTAAGCTTCTTCAACTCTAAAGTGGCACTCAATGGCCGGACCTGCTCAAAACCATCCATGCCTTGACATAGCGTCTCTGATAACTTCCAGTATTGATCTTTGTACACACCTGTCTTCAGCTCTAATTCAACATCCTCATCAAACATCCACAATGCTAGTATACGATGCCTTTTACTCCATTGGCTAATCTGAAGAATCTTCCTGTGACGCAGTATCCTTCCTTCCAATCCAAGTGATTCATGGTCATTGATCAAATCGAAGATTCGGGTCATCGCAGCCTTCAAAGACTCTGCTTCAGATTGCATGTCATGTGCTTCATTGTATTCAACTTTCAACGTTGAAAAGCCAAATTTCATGCTATCATCTGAGTCTTTTTTTCCCAGACTCCACGCGAACACATTCCTCGCTAGGTTCGTTGGAGTACAGGAGTCCCTCAATGTTTGAGCAATATCTCGAGGTGTATATTCTCTCATGTTTTTGGTACTAAACCTGGTATAGTGGCACCTAACAAGAGCTGCCACACACTCATACTTTCCCTGGAACACGGCAATGTGGAGTGGCGTCTGCTTTTCATGGTTGCAAGAGTTTAATGCAGCTGGGGAAAGGTGAAGGTACCTCAAGAGAAGGGTCATCACTTTTCTATGTTGCTTGTTTACGCCCCATGCTGCAAGGTGGAAAATCGTATCTCCATCGTCAGTCACCTCAAAAGCCTCTTTCATCAGTATTGACATCAACTTCTTCACAAGACATGGGTGAGCCAACCATACTGCGAGCTGTATGGGATGGATGGGATGGTTGAAGCTGCTGAGGTAATGCCTTGCGACAAAAAAGGCTCCGGAACTAACCGGTGCTTCAGCGAAAACCAAAAAATTCAAACGTGATCCGTGGCTGCTTCCACAGCTCCTACCATCACCCATGTCAAAGAGAGTGGCCGCTATTCGCGAACACCTCCTTGCGTCCTTGTCTGAAAGTCCTCGAGCGGTAAGACATGAGAAACTAGCCATGTGGAGGGGTGTGAAACCAAATTCATCACAAGAATTGACAGGGTTTAGTTCTTGTGATAACTTCGCACCAGCGGGCTTCCGATTTGATAATATCTTCTCTTTCATGAAAGACACCATTTCTTCCTGGCCATGAAGTACAGCCCAGTGCAAGGGAGTTGCACCCTTGTACTCCTCTGGCCTTACAAGTCCCCAGTGCTCCCACCCAATCTCAAGCATCATATCCTTGAAAGACTGCAACTCCCCTTCCTCCACTGCTTTGTAGATTTCCCACGGTTCAAAGCCCTTCTCATCAAACACGTGCAGCTTCTTGCCACTCCCTCTTACATTACTTAACTTTGCTTCTAAAATTGTTGTCAGTTCCTCCCAAGCCGTATATTCCGATGACTCCAGCCTCTGGTGCAACGTTTCAATCTGTGACTCCCAGCTGTCGTCGCTGTTCCATTCCAAAGTAGCAAATGATGAATTATAAACCTTATCAACCAATGCCAGCGACTGTTTTGCATATTCAATACTGCAGAGTGGTGTCATAATTGTCCGGCGTTCGCTGCTGTTATATTCCATACATGCCGCACAAACCTTGATTCTGTGAGAAAGACTCCACTGGCTGATCTGGATCCAGTCCACGAGAGTGCCATCCTTCGATTTTTTAATATGTGTCCCAACCTCAGGATCCCCACTCACTTGATGTTCAATTGCGATACTACAGGAGTCAGAATCTGCTGGAACTATCTCCTGATCTTCACGAAGCTTTAATTTCGGAGTAGGCACTGGCTTATCACAAGCTGGACTGAGGCGGCCCACTCCTAGTCATTTTGCAAGTCCATTTCTCTTAATATCCTAAACATCTCCTTTCTTGTGATTTTTAGCATGTAATGATCTAACACAAGGTAAAACATAGATGTATAAAAATTATGCAATGTAGTGAGAAAATATGTCATTATCGTGAGTCAAAGTACGCTTTCAAATGCATGTATCTTACAATCTGTGCGGTTAATTTTTTGAGTTTCTCCTTTTAGTAGTGAACTTGAAGATCATATGATTAAAATTAGTAAGAATGTGCTTCACTTAGTCTTGCAACGTCTCATCTTAGAGAGGTAGTTTTGGGAGGTTTTGATGAAACATGGTCTTGAATCTTTAGGGGTTAAAAAGCTTCTAGAAGTGAAACCTTGAAGTAGCTCGAGACGTTTTCTGAATTGTAAACAAGTTGGCTCTAATAGAACATCTATTTTTTGGAACATGGTTTCAGAGCTTTTTGAACTTCTAACTCTTTATCAAGCACGCTTGATTGCTAGGGAGTAATTTCAAAGTATAGAACACTGAAACAAGGTATCAGTTTCAAGTGAGGTTCATCTTTTATAAGACACTGAATCTTTGGATGAAATTTTGGAACAAAAAGAAATCAAGCAAAAGAAATTCTTCATTTTAAAAGTGAAAATCAACGGAGTGATGATAATATATCCCATTGTGTGAAGTGGGCCATGTTTAAACTTCACTAGGCTTGTTGTATTGTTGTTAATAAAGCTATTAAGGAAAAAATTTCAACTTGTATTGTAGAAAAACTTTCTCTACTAGTTTCAAGCAAAATTCAACTTAGATATTGAGCTACCCTTGAATTTCTTAGGATTGGGGGCATTTGAATAGAATTTCAAATTTGAGACATAAGAGAGCTTTGTAAACTAGCAACAAATTTAGATGCCATGTTTAGGCATCAAATTTATTAGGCATAAATTTCAATAATATGCTTCAATTTAATAAATGTAGATGACACTCCTCCATATGTAGCTACAATAGTATGGAGTGTTTCTTTTTGTAAATAGTATGTGCTTAATATGTATAGTGGTTCATTTTAAATGAATTCAGCAAAGATAGTACACTGTCTTTGGTGTTATGTTACTATTTGTAACACATTTGTGGTCATTTTTAGTAATTTTTCTCAAATGAAAATCAGAAAAATTGATATGGTTACTGTGGTTGCATAATTCATAATAAAATACAATGAATGATAGTGTGACCTTCTATTCAAAACGCTTATTAAAATGTTATGAGATGTTTAGAATGTTTATTTTGTGTTTTTTATAAAATTTGAAAGATTTTATTCTAGTAAGATAAATATTATTTTTCATACATTTTAGATTTCCTGAACCAAAGTACAAGTGTTTTTGAATGTGAAGTAAGTGACCATGGAACTTTTGTTTTGTTATATACATCCATTCAACTCTATAGAAATCACCTGACAACTAGATATTATCATCGACTATTTTGGATGTGATCTAGAATTTTTGGGGCATGTGAAGACCAAGTAGCTCAAACCAAACTAGAGTTGATGTACACCATTCATACCACACCGTTCATTGTGTATAGTGTGGATTCATTATTGATGTGGATCACCCACACTAATTGACATCAAGTACATGCATGTCAAGTTCTAATTGTGTATTTGTTTTCAAGCAAGTGTGCCCCATGAGATGATTGCATGTGAATTTCTAATTATTGTAAAAACTCAAACTACTCTTATCAAGAGTGTGTTCAGGGAGCGGTGCAAAACTCTCTACAAGTTCTTGCAATTACATGGTTAAAATTGCAATTGATGAATATGTGATTTGCTCTTCACATAGAATAGGAAATAGTCAAATGTACTCTACATATGGCCTTACAATTCATCTCAAATAAGAAACAAGTAAGTTTTTGTACAACAAGATTTGCTAGGATAATAATGCATGATGACATTCAAGGTGTCTTTTTCAAACTAAAATTAAGAAAATATGTCGCTTATATGCACATCAAGAGGCCAATGTTGAATGCAAGAGACATATAAATTCACTATAAAATAATTACTAAAATCTTGCCAATTTCATTTTATTGACTTTAATATTATGCGGAAACTTGCCATTTTAAATTCCAATCAATGCACTTGAACAAGTACATAATTGCTTAATTGCGTGTTTTAGCTGGTTTGCTAGTTACATATCAATTAAATATTTATAACCACATATATAAATAAAAGGATAAAATATCATAATATAAAATAACGTGAATAAATTATCAGATATTTTATAAAGAATTAACGGTACCACCATTTTATTTTATCGAGGTCATGATTTGAGACATCTTCACAAAGGACACTGCCTCCGACAAAGCGGAGCAGGACGGAATCATCGGCGACCTCACGGCAAATGATGCGGAGTCATTAGCGTCTTCGTCAGTCTCTAAGCCTGGAGGCTTTGTTCTCCCCGTCGGACCATTGATAAGAATATATTAATATCATCTACATTGATGGTGATTAAAATGTTACAAACATTAATTCTAAGATTTTAAAAATAATTGGAATTTGTTTTGCAAGCTCATATGGAACAAACTATAAATCAATATCTATAAGACTTACCAAAAATTTTCAATTTGGAAGGCTAATGAGCCTTTAGTCTTTTACTACTAGAATTCAAACTTTTGAGAAACCAAAAAAGAAAGAGAGAAAAATGTCTTTAGGATATTCTCATGGATTTGTATACAAATTTTACAAATTTGAGTCTTAAACTCCCACTTGATTGCCTGTACTCAAAAAGTTAGTTAAAGCAGGATTTTTAGTCCTAATTTACTAGAAAAGTAGTTAGTGTTGTTTAATAGTTTAGATTGTGGATAGTGAAAATAGGGAATTGCTTAAGTAATTAATTAGGGTTATAGTTGTGATAGAACCGGGTCTTAAAATCGCCAGTTTTATCTTGGAAAACAATTTCAAAGAGTCTTAGAAGAGATTCTTGGATGTAATTTAAAGTCACCATTTAACCTAAATTAATTAGATAAGTTTAGATTAATTAGGAAGTAGTTTAAGTTCCTTTCTTTTGTTTTTTAATTGTTGTAGACACAAATTCTTATTTGAAATAATATGAATTTAGTTATACGAGAGATAAAGAAAAAGACCAAATTTTTTTTTATAAAAATTTAAAAATTTTAAAAATAATATATACAATATATATACATAATTTATAAAAAAATTGGTTGATACGCGCGCTGACCTGGGTAATAACCCGGACACCAATCCACGTACCAGCCGGGCCTTGTCCCGGCAGCTCGGGTAGCAGGTCTGGATACTGACCAACTAATCGAGCTGCAGCCTACGCCCCGACCCTAGTTGGCTTTGACTTCGGCCTTCCGACCCCGCCTAGTTGCTCCTGACCCCGACTCCTCTCTGCCGCAACTCCTGCCCCTCCATCTCTCAAAATTTCCCTCTCCTCTCTTATTTTTTGATTATTATTATTTTTTTTCCTCTCTCTCTCTCTCTCACTCTTGCTCTCTCGTTCTTTCTCTCTCTCCTAGTTTCTTCTTTTCTCCATATTTTGGCCTTTTCATGGAGTTGGGTTTTGAAGAAGAGGTGATGCAACAAGATCTAATGGAGGAAGAAGGAGTTTTTGAAGGAGAATTTTGAAGATTTAAAGGTGGTGGAAGAGGTGCGCGCAAGCTAGGGTTTGGAGGAGATTGGTGGCACCTAGGGTTTGAACCACCAAAACTAGGGTTTGGTGGTGGAGGAGGTTTGTGGCCAAGGTGAGAAGATCAAAGAGACAAAAGTAAGGAGGTTACAGATGCAATAAGGAATTGAAAAACAAAGGTGATTCTTGCCCATGTTGGATTTCTCTTGTTTGTGCAAACTTCTTTGTTTGTAAGTCTTTTTCTCTCTTTTTCTTCTGGGTGCCCTACGGTAACAACCTCTCCGGTCTAGAAAAAAAGTCCCCCGCTACACATGCTCATGTTCAAAAGAATTGTGAAGCTCCAAGCAATTGCGCAAAAACTTCCTACCTCCAAGCTACCTCCATGCTACCTCCATGCTACAGCCACACCTCTTTAACCCTTAATCGCCACACCTCTTGAACCCTTTAGCGCCGAAGCAACCACCTTATTGCTTCTCAGATAACATTTGGGGATGAACAACGATATAAATAGTCATGTTCCATCCTTTTTTTTGTGAAGAATTTATTGAATGCATAAGCATAAGATGATGATGGAACTTGCCTCATTGAGGTAATCATGTTTTATCTAAGAAAGAAAATGTTTGTGACACGGATCTTAATGTACGGATTTAAGAAACTTCTAGCTCTGGATTTAAATCTGAATTTGATCCATTAAATTGATATCATTTGAACTTGAGTCCAACTAAAAAAATGAATTTTGTGAAGTCTAGATTCCATTCCAATTTTAAAATTTTAAAAATACATAAAATTGAATAAGCTATTGGAATTTGAAATTTGAACCTATAATCAATTTACTATTTTTAGCTGAACATGGAAGTTTCATTTACACCACATATTTTGGCACTATGATGTCTATTTGTAGTGAAATTTTCAGAAATTTTTAGCACAATTTGTATCTAATTTGAATTTGCTTCACTTTTTCTTCAGAAAATCACAATAATATCAAATTTTTGCAAAAAAATCTATGGTTTTTGTGACATTATGAGGATATGTGATCTCATCCCTGAAAAATAAAATAAAAAAATTTCCAGTGTTATTGAATGAAAGATTTAGTATACATAGTTGAATGGAAATTGGGATTCTTGATTTCTGAATATTACAGAACTTCCGCCCTCCTGCTGTAGTCTCTCGTACTCTTTAGACATGGTCCTGCCATTGATCCGTTGAGCTATTTGAGCCGTTGCATACTCCTCCGAAGCCTTCGAGTACTTCGGAATCATTTGAACATCAACATCGCATCTATGTAAGTATGCAACTCTAGGATCCACCCACCACCTTCTCCGTAGAGCGTCAGCCATTTCCTCCGCGTCGGTGAAGGTGTACATGAATTGCATTAATTCGCTTGACACGGTTGTCATGCCCCAATCACAAACTCCGATGTACACTCGTGATTCATCGTCTAAAAAATGAAGGAGAGATTGTCCGGAGATAAGTCGTTGTGAAGGTGGCCGCTCTTGTGTACTTCATTCATGATGTGCAGCAATGCCCATGCAAGCTCCGTCTGTTTCTTGCGAAATCGTAGGAGTTGATGAGCACGAATAATCTCATCCTCTGGCTAATTTCTATACGATAGATGAATGCTCATGTCATCACCGTACTGGTAATCACGATTGAGCATCTCTTGTATCGTCCTCCCATTCCACCAATACGCACACCCTTCGTATTTGGACAGATTGATGGCTGCAAATCATATGACGCCCGCGTGTAAAATTCTCACTGCCATTGATTCACTGTAGTGTTCCATTTTGGCTAGGTCCGGCCTGATTTGAGCTTGGTTGGATAGTTTTGCAGCAAAATCCCAAAATGGTTCAATGCCAAGAGCTTCTTCAATCCAATTTTTTTGAATCGTGGCATATCCACCTCTCTTGATCACTTCGTCCATTGGAATGACTCTTGCCGTTGCAAAAATTGCAATCAGATGCGCCATTCGATCTTGCTCCTCCCGTCTTCCCTCCTCAGAACTCCACCAACCCAAAGATCCACGCCGGTTTCGGTTTTTAGGAAATGGCTTCATTAGAGCGACAAACAAATCCGCCTTCAAAACCACTGCGTTGAACCCTTCATCTCTTCCTTGACGATCTCTACCGTATTTCGTCAGTAGGTTCTTCAAAGAAGAAGAAGGCCAGTCTCCGAAGGAGCCGGCGTGAATAAAGTGTCTGTTCATTCCATTACTAAGACCATGCCCACCGGACAAGGAATTAGTAAACTGGAACTACTTCCCCCTTTCGAGGGTAGTCACTATGTAACGAGGTTCTTCGAATTTCAAAAAGCATCTTGCATCATGCTCTCCAGAAACTTTGAATACCCCCGCTTGTTCGTCTCCGCGTACCACTTTGGAGCATGCATCGCAACCATCATGTATTGTGTCATCTCCACCTTGAATATGTTGGGGCCCTCGTCACGGTATCTCACATACTTGCTTTCCCAAGCTCGTACGGTATTTTCCTCATAGAATCCGACGACCAATTCCATGAGGAAATTTTTGCACTCCTGAAATGGAATGTCTGGAATTGGGAGCAAATTTGGCACACTGAAGTCCGCCACCATTTGTTTCTTCTTGTCCCTTGGCATCTTCGTTCAGAATTTGAATTGAGCTTGAACGTTATACTCTAGATAGTTTAAAAAAAACTTTGTAGAGTTCAACAAAATACAAAGTTTTTAAAAGAACTTTGTAAAATTTGGCTAAATTCCCCCCTAAATAAATCATTTTTCAACTCCCAAAAATGAGGAGCCAATGGATGGATTTTGCCAGCCAAAGCCACTCCGCATCCACTCAAAATGTATGAGGGGAGAAGAAAAGTGAGGAAGAAGGGGGAGCGGTCGGCCATTTATAGGCCGTGGTCGGCCTCTTGGCCGTCCGCCCGATTGGACGGCCGCGGCCGGTCGATCGCACGACCGCACGACTGCTCGACCGCACGACTGTACGATCGGACGGCCAGGAGGCTTGCGCCCACCCGATCG